>CP092866.1:120813924-120836277 GCA_030710605.1 Cordylochernes scorpioides | reverse complement strand
CTATCCTTAATGCTGGCTTGGGGTTTGAAACAATAGCAACACATATTCACTGAACCATCTTGTAAAAAAAATGATTCATTAATTTTTTTTAATAGTTGGCACCTATTTGGCAAACTTATTTCCATAATGCCATCTTAATCTTGAAGTGCAGTATTTGACACTACTAACACAATATTGCCAGAAGTCAATGTCTTAAAATCTTCAGGGTCTTCAGAAAGAGGACAAAGAGGCAGAAAATTCAAGCAAGCTTCACTTTGTGAGCGCTAAAAATGTTAGTTCTTCAAAGTTTCAGTAACGCGTTCCCCATTGTTCTCTGAGGATGGTATTTAGTGGACTTAACTCTGGTTTCCATCAAAGTGAGGCGCTGATAGTGGAATGAATTTACACTGAATTCCTTCAGATCTGTTGAGAGTTTAACTGACATGAAGTTTCTTTATATTTTGTGAGGACTAAGAAAATTCGTGATTATCATAAAGATAGAGGCTGCCTGGCCGGCATTCATAGTTCTTCAAATTAAAGATACTTCGGCCAGTAAATATTTTTATTATATCGACGTTGTGAAGAGTTTTTAACGCTTTGCCAAATGTTTTAATTTTTGTTCGCTTCTGACGAGGACAAAATATTTTTGTCGAAACGTCGGGATAATAAAAAATATTTACTGGCCGAAGTGTCTTTAATTTGAAGAAAATTCGTGATGTTGTCGGTAGGATATATTGTTGGTTTACCCTTCGTGTAATAAGTAAAAACAGTAAACATATTATTGACTGTATTGACTCATTCATGAGCTCTACTCTTCCCCGGCAGACACCATCAACAAGCTCTACAAGCTTGATACCTTAATATGATTGAATGGAGATAAGAAAGAAGAAGAAGTAATAAGTAAGGAGAATCGTTTATAGGAGGAATGTCTTTAATAAAGGCTTTTTTATTGTTTGTTGTTTTGTTAGCATGGTTCTCCACAGATGTTAGTAGGAAATTATAAAGAGGCTCAAACATGTTTGGCCATTTGTCTGCTCTAATGTTGTTGTTGTCGTGTCCAATGAAGAGCCTCAGATGTCTCCATACATCTCTATCACAGCAGTTACAATGTCCTCTATCTTGGGTGTGTAAAACTGCTGCTCTGGGTCCATGTCAATTTTCTGTTGTTGTTGTCATGTCCAATGAAGAGCCTCATATGTCTCCATACATCTCTATCACAGCAATGTCCTCTATCTTGGGTGTGTAAAGCTGTTGCTCTGGGTCCATGTCAATTTTCTGTTGTTATTGTCGTGTCCAATGAAGAGCCTCAGATGTCTCCATACATCTCTACCACAGCAGTCGCAATTTTGCTCTTCATTGGAAAATGGGTGCCGTTGCCACGTTAGTCACCGGAATTTGGTCGAATATTCCAAGGGCCCAGGGGAGACCGGTGTGGTCGGACTTCTACCCCCCATCAGTTGCTCTGATGTGCGACATGGATATAAATTTGTTCTTCACTGCAAACAAAACTCATATTGAATCAGATGTAGCTAGGAGAGAGTCTCCAATATTTATATTTTTATTTGAATACACACAGACAAAAGTTAAGGAAGTGGAAAGTCTTTAATGTCGGTCTGTCTGTTTTTTTTAAGGAGACAGTGGCAATTTTGTTTACACTTGGTTATCTTGTGTGTCTTCAATAAAGGTCACTGTGTATCAAATATCTTTCAGAGTTATTGTCTGAATCCCGATATACATGCTAAAAGGTACAACTTCCTTAAGTTTTGTCCATGAGTGTATCTTTCAGAGTTATTGTTTGAATCCCAATATACATGTTAAAAGTTACAATATCCTCAAGATTTGTCCATTAGTGTATCTTTCAGAGTTTTTGTCTGAATCCCGATATACATGTTAAAACGTACAACTTCCTTAAGTTTTGTCCATAAGTGTATTTTTCAGAGTTATTGTCTGAATCCCGATATACATGCTAAAAGGTACAACTTCCTCAAGTTTTGTCCATGAATCTATCTTTCAGAGTTATTGTCTGAATCCCGATATACATGTTAAAAGGTACAACTTCCTTAAGTTTTGTCCATAAGTGTATCTTTCAGAGTTATTGTCTGAATCCCGATATACATGCTAAAAGGTACAACTTCCTTAAGTTTTGTCCATAAGTGTATTTTTCAGAGTTATTGTCTGAATCCCGATATACATGCTAAAAGGTATAACTTTCTTAAGTTTTGTCAATGAGTGTATATTTGTTATTTTTTAAATTATATATCATTTCACAATACGGAACATTTAATATTACTTTTTATGTTTCTAAATCAGAAAAAAATGTTTGAATCTAAATATCCCGATAAAGTTTCTAAGTGTTATTTAAAGAACGTACCCACAGCAAGGTCATCTTAATTTACTCTCTACCAGTCGGGCATGCATCAGACTTGGTTTTATTTAATTATTTTATTCAAAAAATGTTTTCATTTCCATCTCACCCCTATTTTAATTAAATTTCCCAACAATGCAACCATTTTAATTGCTAGTTTTAGTATTTATTCTCGGTTTTAATTGCAATTTGATTCGTTTTTTTTTCACTTTGTTGTTTTTTTTTACAAATTAAGGGTAAATTATTTCAATTTAGCATTTTGGTGTTTTGTTTAACAGTTTACGAAATAAATTTATTCATTTTATTGATGAATCCCGATATACATGCTAAAAGGTACAACTTCCTTAAGTTTTGTCCATAAGTGTATCTTTCAGAGTTATTGTCTGTATCCCGATATACATGCTAAAAAGAACAACTTCTTTAAGTTTTGTCAATAAATGTATACTTGTTTTATTTTCAAATTATACATCATTTTTCAATAGAAAACATTTGATATTACTTTTTATGCTTCTAAATCAGAAAAAAAAAATTGAATATAAACATCCCGATAAAGTTTCTAAGTGTTATTTAAAGAACGTACCCACAGCAAGGTCATCTTAATTTACTCTCTACCAGTCGGGCATGCATCAGACTTGGTTTTATTTAATTATTTTATTCAAAAAATGTTTTCATTTCCATCTCACCCCTATTTTAATTAAATTTCCCAACAATGCAACCATTTTAATTGCTAGTTTTAGTATTTATTCTCGGTTTTAATTGCAATTTGATTCGTTTTTTTTTCACTTTGTTGTTTTTTTTTACAAATTAAGGGTAAATTATTTCAATTTAGCATTTTGGTGTTTTGTTTAACAGTTTACGAAATAAATTTATTCATTTTATTGATGAATCCCGATATACATGCTAAAAGGTACAACTTCCTTAAGTTTTGTCCATGAGTGTATCTTTCAGAGTTATTGTCTGAATCCTGATATACATGCTAAAAGGTACAACTTCCTTAAGTTTTGGCCATGAGTGTATCTGTCAGAGTTATTGTCTGAATCCCGATATACATGCTAAAAGGTACAACTTCCTTAAGTTTTGGCCATGAGTGTATCTGTCAGAGTTATTGTCTGAATCCCGATATACATGCTAAAAGGTACAACTTCCTTAAGTTTTGTCCATGAGTGTATCTTTCAGAGTTATTGTCTGAATCCTGATATACATGCTAAAAGGTACAACTTCCTTAAGTTTTGTCCATGAGTATATCTTTCAGAGTTATTGTTTGTATATATCCCGATATACAACATATTAAAAGGTACAACTTCCTCAAATTTTGTCCATGAGTGTATCTTGGGGAAGTTTTTCCCCAATATCCTATAAAAAGCACGTCGAATGTTAGAATTAAACAAAACTTGTCTCTAGAAATGTGAAATTATTTAAAATATTCCAGAGAACAAACTACGTAAACTTTAGAGAATTTTCAGCCAAAAATTAAGCTGTTGAAGGACTCTAGCTGTTACTGTGTCAAGGAAACCAAGGACTCGAGACACCTAACTGTTTGAATGTCCACTTCCTACATCATTTCAGACAACAAACAGTAACCAATTAATGATGAAATTGTGAAAAACTTTTAAATTACAAAATATTTCCTTACAATGAGTTTCTTTTTATTTTAAATTGCTTCAAGTGATAATCGCTCTTCAACGGGCTTAAAAAATCGATTATATCTAACAAGAAATATTCACAAATACAAACGCCTTACAGTTCGAGAGATCACCAAGGCTGCGTTTCGTTGGCATTACCGCGGCGGTTGGGATACCATCTCACGCCAGCCCACTACCTAATGTTCAACTTCATGGGGATTGTACCAGGACGAAAAAAATGTCTATATGAAAACTGATGGACTGCATGGTCTATCGCCTCTGCTATTTATTCGTTGATGTTCGCTAGAAATCGTCAATCGATTAATCTGGAGTCCAATAAAATATTCTACCTACACGAAACGCCTAACAGTTACTAATGTTGAAGATCTGTATGATATTGTAAACAGCAGAGAGAATTGTCAGAGATCTAACCATTTCTGTAAATATATTTATGTCTATCTGTCTGACTGGAAGAAACAGATTCCTGATCTATCCCATTATTTCTTTTTTTATTCTTTTCTTGTATAATAATCCATATAATTATTTCTAAATTCGAAACTATTATAGACGCGTATGATTATTTTTAAAAAATAAAAAAAATTTCTACTGTCCTTACTGCAATGTAAAAATTAATGGGGAGGGCCTGGCTCATCAGTGGTGAACCCTCCCAGCGGTTTCGCCAGTTTAATTTAACAATTTTAAATGGACTCAATTATTCCTGTGGGGGATTTCGCGTTTTGTGTGTTGGAATAAATAAAATACTAACTTTTTATAGAGAAAAATGTGTATATTTAAAGATAATATTCTCTTAAAGTGACCTTCAACAACAACAATCCTTTTATTAGAGACCTATGCCCAACACAGGATTCTCCCTGGTATATACACCTATCCCCCGATTTACACGGTAGATACGTTCCTGAGAAAAACGTGTAAATCGGGGAATAGGTGTACACAGAAATAAAAATAAAATGCATTTACAGGTTAAAATATGTAGTCAGCACATATAAGCTCAGGATTCCTCGTGAGATGTGTACACAGCGTATGTGTTCAATCACAGTAGCATTTAGTATGTAAGGATTTAGTAGTAAATCCTTACATTTTATATGTATAGATGGCGCGTTATTGCTTTGTGTTAATTAGGTAGACACGCACACTGTGTCTGTATTGCTAATTTAAAAAAAAAAATAATTTTCGATTTACACGTTTTTCTCAGGAACGTATCTACCGTGTAAATCGGGGGATAGGTGTATATAAATAATACTTAAAGTTAACCGCAATAAGTTTCTTTTCTATGAAAAAATCAATATTTATTTCAAAGAGAAATATTTACTATTTCTAACTTTTTTTTGAATGAAGTATGAGAGGGTGAAAATATGAAGAGTAATGGCGAACGGAAAAATAAAAGTGTCGAGGGGCGGGAATCGAACCCACAACCTTCCGCTTACCGGGCAAATGCCATTTATTTTTCCGTTCGCCATTACTCTTCATATTTTCACCCTCTCATACTTCATTCAAAAAAGTTAGAAATAGTAAATATTTCTCTTTGAAATAAATATTGATTTTTCATAGAAAAGAAACTTATTGCGGTATAACTTTAAGTATTATTTATAATCACACGCCGCAGTCCTTTATAATATAGGTGTATATATATGTTGTATATAAAATATAAAGCTCTTTAATATCAAATCTCGAGATCCTCGGGGTTTAGCGCATTCCTACAGGAGGATTCATTCATGGCATCTAATGTGCCAAGGATCAAGCGGTCAGCTCGAGAGAACACCAGAGAGAAAATGTCTCCGAGAGAGAAATTCAATTTCCTGGCAGTTGACAGCCTTTTAAAGGCAGAAGATAAGACGCCTTTTTGTCGTCTGCGAGTCAATTAGGGTGCGGCGCGGTGAGAACAAAAGGTCCCCGGTGAGGGAGTTTGATTGGGGCAGAATCCACGACTGTTGGGACACTGAATAATCTTATTTCAGATTTTACCAAGGACACTGTAACCTGAACCATAGGAAGTGTTCGATATCTTGTACATCATCGGTATAGTTGCATGTTCGTCTGGTAAGATTCCAGAGGACGTTTGGAAGAAGCGCAACAAACATTTTCACCTATGTAAAGAACATATTTCTACATATTTTTCATATGTGTAGACATGTGGTGCGCTTACAGTAAAAGCAGTATCTAACTACCCACCATGATTATCATGGCCTGTACCACGTGTACTAGGGATAAGCAAAAAAAAAACATATTTCTTTATGACATATCTCAAACTTAGCATTTCAATTTAACAAAGAAATAATATGCTCCAATGGCCCCCCGATTCTTTCAAAAGTCCAACCCCACCAGCGAGTGTAAGTATATAACCAAACGGGGATCTTGCACATTTATAAGTGCAAAGTTGAACTGATTTTCACATGTGTAGACATGTGGTGCACTTACAGTAAAAGCAGTCGCTAATTCTACCCACCATGATTATCATGACCTGTAACACATGTACTATAGGGATGTGGCAAAGAAAGAATTGAGAACAAAATATCTATTCAGTTCTATAATCTTTGACATAATGATGGTTATATTAAATATTTACTTTTACAATATATATGTCTGTACTTTCGATTCTGTTTCGATTCTGTTCTACCAGATGGCGCTCTGCCTTCTGTAAAGCACATGTGCTCCTGGTCAGGATATGCTTTCTTTATTTTTAATATGTAGTTGTGTATGTGTACAAATTTCTTCAGCAAGAGAGGTTTCCCCACCTTGAGAGAGTTCTCCTCCAGAATGGGAGGATACAGGGTTCATAGAAATATATATTAGTATTGAATATAGCTCGGCGTTTGAAGGATGAATAGTAGCATTGATTGAAACACCTTTTATTGACATCTTGTCAATTATAATACAATATAACGCGGCTGATGATTGTAAAACGAAAATTGATATTATACCGCGAATGTTTCTCTTATAAAAATCGAAATTTATTTTCAAAGAGAAATAGCGACATTTCCAACTTTGAGGATGAGGTATGGAAAGGTGAAACATGAAGAGTAATTGCGAACGGAAAAATAAAAAGTGTCCAGGGGCGGGAAACGAACCCACACCCTTCTGCTTACCGGGCAGGTGCCTTGTCCACTCGGCTACCCTGGACGTATTTTCCGCTCGCAACCAATACTTAAAGTAACATTTAAAATACAATATAACGCGGCTGATGATTGTAAAACGAAAATTGATATTATACCGCGAATGTTTCTCTTATAAAAATCGAAATTTATTTTCAAAGAGAAATAGCGACATTTCCAACTTTGAGGATGAGGTATGGAAAGGTGAAACATGAAGAGTAATTGCGAACGGAAAAATAAAAAGTGTCCAGGGGCGGGAATCTTGTCAATTATGTTTTACCAAATTAATAAAGAATAATGGGAATATTTACAATGATTTATGAGTGAGGAAGGTTCCACCATCTCGATAGGGTTCTCCTCCAGACCAGGAGAGGGTCCTCTTGGACCCCCCGCAACTCCAGGGCCAGGAAGTATTTGTAGATGCGGGTCTTGGCAGATGCCATGATGGCCAAGGCGTTGTCCTCCAGGTCATGCCCGAAGATACAGCTCTGCAGGTCAGGGGGGATGATGGTGAAGGCCTCCACGATGACTGGCCTGATCCGCCTACAGGACCAGTAGCGGTGGGCCAGTGAAAGGTGATGAATAGTAGCATTGAGATAGCGATCAAATATTCCCAATGTCGCGGAGGTATACCCCGAGATGTCTGTACCACCTTGTATCGCCTTGTAATGCTTCAAGAAGCTAAACACTCCAGAAATAAACTTAGACGTTAATTTTAAAATGATTTACAAAAAGGTAATGCTTAGAATAGACCAGAGATAGGCAAACTTTTGAGTCGGAAGAGCCAAAAATTACAATTTACAAAATTTCAAAGTTTTTAAAGAGCCACACATTTTTTTTCTTGCTAACAATAAATAGTACTCACATAAATAATATTTACATATGGAACTATATAAAGAACTTCACATCCAAAGAGCTGCTTGTGTCTCACGAGCCTCAGTTTACCGACACTTGGCCTTGACTCTTCTATCAGCAAGTGGCGTCCTTTCCTCAAGCCACGAGTCACAAGATCTTCCACCGGCGACACAGGCAGAGTCCTCTTTCCCCTTCAAGTCGTTAAATAAAAGAAAAAAATTCACAGTATCTATTTACATGAAGGATAAATATTTATAACATCCATATTTTAAAATATCCGTTTTAATAATTTACACCTAAAACAACAAACAACAACAAAAATTCTTTATTAAGGACATTCGTCCCATGCAGGATTCTCCCAGATAGGTAAACAGAAGTAAACATAGCAGTTATCTACAACAACAACAACAAAAAGCCTTCATTAAGGACATTGGTCCCATACAGGATTCTCCCAGATAGGTAAACAGAAGTAAACATAACAGTTATCTACAACAACAACAACAAAAAGCCTTTATTAAGGACACTCGTCCCATACAGGATTCTCCCAGATAGGTAAACAGAAGTAAACATAACAGTTATCTACAACAACAACAACAACAAAAAGCCTTTATTAAGGACACTCGTCCCATACAGGATTCTCCCAGATAGGTAAACAGAAGTAAACATAGCAGTTATCTACAACAACAACAACAACAATCCTTTATTAATGACACTCGTCCCATACAGGATTCTCCCAGATAGGTAAACAGAAGTAAACATAACAGTTATCTACAACAACAACAACAACAAAGAGCCTTTATTAAGGACACTCGTCCCATACAGGATTCTCCCAGATGGGTAAACAGAAGTAAACATAGCAGTTATCTACAACAACAACAACAAAAAGCCTTTATTAATGACACTCGTCCCATACAGGATTCTCCCAGATAGGTAAACAGAAGTAAACATAGCAGTTATCCACAACAACAACAACAACAAAAAGCCTTTATTAAGGACACTCGTCCCATACAGGATTCTCCCAGATGGGTAAACAGAAGTAAACATAGCAGTTATCTACAACAACAACAACAAAAAGCCTTTATTAAGGACATTCGTCCCATACAGGATTCTCCCAGATAGGTAAACAGAAGTAAACATAACAGTTATCTACAACAACAACAACAACAAGCCTTTATTAAGGACATTCGTCCCATACAGGATTCTCCCAGATAGGTAAACAGAAGTAAACATAACAGTTATCTACAACAACAACAACAACAAGCCTTTATTAAGGACATTCGTCCCATACAGGATTCTCCCAGATAGGTAAACAGAAGTAAACATAACAGTTATCTACAACAGCAACAACAACAAGCCTTTATTAAGGACATTCGTCCCATACAGGATTCTCCCAGATAGGTAAACAGAAGTAAACATAACAGTTATCTACAACAACAACAACAACAAGCCTTTATTAAGGACATTCCTCCCATACAGGATTCTCCCAGATAGGTAAACAGAAGTAAACATAACAGTTATCTACAACAACAACAACAACAACAAGCCTTTATTAAGGACATTCGTCTCATACAGGATTCTCCCAGATAGGTAAACAGAAGTAAACATAACAGTTATCTACAACAACAACAACAACAAGCCTTTATTAAGGACATTCGTCCCATACAGGATTCTCCCAGATAGGTAAACAGAAGTAAACATAACAGTTATCTACAACAACAACAACAACAAGCCTTTATTAAGGACATTCGTCTCATACAGGATTCTCCCAGATAGGTAAACAGAAGTAAACATAACAGTTATCTACAACAACAACAACAAAAAGCCTTTATTAAGGACATTCGTCTCATACAGGATTCTCCCAGATAGGTAAACAGAAGTAAACATAACAGTTATCTACAACAACAACAACAAAAAGCCTTTATTAAGGACATTCGTCTCATACAGGATTCTCCCAGATAGGTAAACAGAAGTAAACATAACAGTTATCTACAACAACAACAAAAAGCCTTTATTAAGGACATTCGTCCCATACAGGATTCTCCCAGATAGGTAAACAGAAGTAAACATAACAGTTATCTTCAACAACAACAACAAAAAGCCTTTATTAAGGACATTCGTCCCATACAGGATTCTCCCAGATAGGTAAACAGAAGTAAACATAACAGTTATCTTCAACAACAACAACAACAAGCCTTTATTAAGGACATTCGTCCCATACAGGATTCTCCCAGATAGGTAAACAGAAGTAAACATAACAGTTATCTTCAACAACAACAACAAAAAGCCTTTATTAAGGACATTCGTCCCATACAGGATTCTCCCAGATAGGTAAACAGAAGTAAACATAACAGTTATCTTCAACAACAACAACAACAAGCCTTTATTAAGGACACACGTCCCATACAGGATTCTCCCAGATAGGTAAACAGAAGTAAACATAGCAGTTATCTACAACAACAACAACAAAAAGCCTTTATTAAGGACATTCGTCCCATACAGGATTCTCCCAGATAGGTAAACAGAAGTAAACATAACAGTTATCTACAACAACAACAACAAAAAGCCTTTATTAAGGACATTCGTCCCATACAGGATTCTCCCAGATAGGTAAACAGAAGTAAACATAACAGTTATCTTCAACAACAACAACAAAAAGCCTTTATTAAGGACATTCGTCCCATACAGGATTCTCCCAGATAGGTAAACAGAAGTAAACATAACAGTTATCTTCAACAACAACAACAACAAGCCTTTATTAAGGACATTCGTCCCATACAGGATTCTCCCAGATAGGTAAACAGAAGTAAACATAACAGTTATCTTCAACAACAACAACAAAAAGCCTTTATTAAGGACATTCGTCCCATACAGGATTCTCCCAGATAGATAAACAGAAGTAAACATAGCAGTTATCTACAACAACAACAACAAAAAGTCTTTATTAAGGACAATCGTCCCATACAGGATTCTCCCAGATAGGTAAACAGAAGTAAACATAACAGTTATCTACAACAACAACAACAACAAGCCTTTATTAAGGACACTCGTCCCATACAGGATTCTCCCAGATAGGTAAACAGAAGTAAACATAACAGTTATCTACAACAACAACAACAAAAAGCCTTTATTAAGGACACACGTCCCATACAGGATTCTCCCAGATAGGTAAACAGAAGTAAACATAGCAGTTATCTACAACAACAACAACAAAAAGCCTTTATTGAGGACACACGTCCCATACAGGATTCTCCCAGATAGGTAAACAGAAGTAAACATAGCAGTTATCTACAACAACAACAACAAAAAGCCTTTATTAAGGACACACGTCCCATACAGGATTCTCCCAGATAGGTAAACAGAAGTAAACATAGCAGTTATCTACAACAACAACAACAACAAGTCTTTATTAAGGACACACGTCCCATACAGGATTCTCCCAGATAGGTAAACAGAAGTAAACATAACAGTTATCTACAACAACAACAAAAAGCCTTTATTAAGGACACACGTCCCATACAGGATTCTCCCAGATAGGTAAACAGAAGTAAACATAGCAGTTATCTACAACAACAACAACAACAAGTCTTTATTAAGGACACACGTCCCATACAGGATTCTCCCAGATAGGTAAACAGAAGTAAACATAGCAGTTATCTACAACAACAACAACAACAAGTCTTTATTAAGGACACACGTCCCATACAGGATTCTCCCAGATAGGTAAACAGAAGTAAACATAGCAGTTATCTACAACAACAACAACAACAAGTCTTTATTAAGGACACACGTCCCATACAGGATTCTCCCAGATAGGTAAACAGAAGTAAACATAGCAGTTATCTACAACAACAACAGCAACAAGTCTTTATTAAGGACACACGTCCCATACAGGATTCTCCCAGATAGGTAAACAGAAGTAAACATAGCAGTTATCTACAACAACAACAACAAAAAGCCTTTATTAAGGACACACGTCCCATACAGGATTCTCCCAGATAGGTAAACAGAAGTAAACATAACAGTTATCTACAACAACAACAAGCCTTTATTAAGGACACTCGTCCCATACAGGATTCTCCCAGATAGGTAAACAGAAGTAAACATAACAGTTATCTACAACAACAACAACAAAAAGCCTTTATTAAGGACACACGTCCCATACAGGATTCTCCCAGATAGGTAAACAGAAGTAAACATAGCAGTTATCTACAACAACAACAACAAAAAGCCTTTATTAAGGACACACGTCCCATACAGGATTCTCCCAGATAGGTAAACAGAAGTAAACATAGCAGTTATCTACAACAACAACAACAAAAAGCCTTTATTAAGGACACACGTCCCATACAGGATTCTCCCAGATAGGTAAACAGAAGTAAACATAGCAGTTATCTACAACAACAACAACAACAAGTCTTTATTAAGGACACACGTCCCATACAGGATTCTCCCAGATAGGTAAACAGAAGTAAACATAACAGTTATCTACAACAACAACAAAAAGCCTTTATTAAGGACACACGTCCCATACAGGATTCTCCCAGATAGGTAAACAGAAGTAAACATAGCAGTTATCTACAACAACAACAACAACAAGTCTTTATTAAGGACACACGTCCCATACAGGATTCTCCCAGATAGGTAAACAGAAGTAAACATAGCAGTTATCTACAACAACAACAACAAAAAGCCTTTATTAAGGACACACGTCCCATACAGGATTCTCCCAGATAGGTAAACAGAAGTAAACATAGCAGTTATCTACAACAACAACAACAAAAAGCCTTTATTAAGGACACACGTCCCATACAGGATTCTCCCAGATAGGTAAACAGAAGTAAACATAGCAGTTATCTACAACAACAACAACAACAAATCTTTATTAAGGACACACGTCCCATACAGGATTCTCCCAGATAGGTAAACAGAAGTAAACATAACAGTTATCTACAACAACAACAAAAAGCCTTTATTAAGGACACACGTCCCATACAGGATTCTCCCAGATAGGTAAACAGAAGTAAACATAGCAGTTATCTACAACAACAACAACAACAAGTCTTTATTAAGGACACACGTCCCATACAGGATTCTCCCAGATAGGTAAACAGAAGTAAACATAGCAGTTATCTACAACAACAACAACAACAAGTCTTTATTAAGGACACACGTCCCATACAGGATTCTCCCAGATAGGTAAACAGAAGTAAACATAACAGTTATCTTCAACAACAACAACAAAAAGCCTTTATTAAGGACATTCGTCCCATACAGGATTCTCCCAGATAGGTAAACAGAAGTAAACATAACAGTTATCTTCAACAACAACAACAACAAGCCTTTATTAAGGACATTCGTCCCATACAGGATTCTCCCAGATAGGTAAACAGAAGTAAACATAACAGTTATCTTCAACAACAACAACAAAAAGCCTTTATTAAGGACATTCGTCCCATACAGGATTCTCCCAGATAGATAAACAGAAGTAAACATAGCAGTTATCTACAACAACAACAACAAAAAGTCTTTATTAAGGACAATCGTCCCATACAGGATTCTCCCAGATAGGTAAACAGAAGTAAACATAACAGTTATCTACAACAACAACAACAACAAGCCTTTATTAAGGACACTCGTCCCATACAGGATTCTCCCAGATAGGTAAACAGAAGTAAACATAACAGTTATCTACAACAACAACAACAAAAAGCCTTTATTAAGGACACACGTCCCATACAGGATTCTCCCAGATAGGTAAACAGAAGTAAACATAGCAGTTATCTACAACAACAACAACAAAAAGCCTTTATTAAGGACACACGTCCCATACAGGATTCTCCCAGATAGGTAAACAGAAGTAAACATAGCAGTTATCTACAACAACAACAACAAAAAGCCTTTATTAAGGACACACGTCCCATACAGGATTCTCCCAGATAGGTAAACAGAAGTAAACATAGCAGTTATCTACAACAACAACAACAACAAGTCTTTATTAAGGACACACGTCCCATACAGGATTCTCCCAGATAGGTAAACAGAAGTAAACATAACAGTTATCTACAACAACAACAAAAAGCCTTTATTAAGGACACACGTCCCATACAGGGTTCTCCCAGATAGGTAAACAGAAGTAAACATAGCAGTTATCTACAACAACAACAACAACAAGTCTTTATTAAGGACACACGTCCCATACAGGATTCTCCCAGATAGGTAAACAGAAGTAAACATAGCAGTTATCTACAACAACAACAACAACAAGTCTTTATTAAGGACACACGTCCCATACAGGATTCTCCCAGATAGGTAAACAGAAGTAAACATAGCAGTTATCTACAACAACAACAACAACAAGTCTTTATTAAGGACACACGTCCCATACAGGATTCTCCCAGATAGGTAAACAGAAGTAAACATAGCAGTTATCTACAACAACAACAACAACAAGTCTTTATTAAGGACACACGTCCCATACAGGATTCTCCCAGATAGGTAAACAGAAGTAAACATAGCAGTTATCTACAACAACAACAACAAAAAGCCTTTATTAAGGACACACGTCCCATACAGGATTCTCCCAGATAGGTAAACAGAAGTAAACATAGCAGTTATCTACAACAACAACAACAAAAAGCCTTTATTAAGGACACACGTCCCATACAGGATTCTCCCAGATAGGTAAACAGAAGTAAACATAACAGTTATCTACAACAACAACAACAAAAAGCCTTTATTAAGGACACACGTCCCATACAGGATTCTCCCAGATAGGTAAACAGAAGTAAACATAACAGTTATCTACAACAACAACAACAAAAAGCCTTTATTAAGGACACACGTCCCATACAGGATTCTCCCAGATAGGTAAACAGAAGTAAACATAACAGTTATCTACAACAACAACAACAAAAAGCCTTTATTAAGGACACACGTCCCATACAGGATTCTCCCAGATAGGTAAACAGAAGTAAACATAACAGTTATCTACAACAACAACAACAAAAAGCCTTTATTAAGGACACACGTCCCATACAGGATTCTCCCAGATAGGTAAACAGAAGTAAACATAGCAGTTATCTACAACAACAACAACAAAAAGCCTTTATTAAGGACACACGTCCCATACAGGATTCTCCCAGATAGGTAAACATAGCAGTTATCTACAACAACAACAACAACAAGTCTTTATTAAGGACAATCGTCCCATACAGGATTCTCCCAGATAGGTAAACAGAAGTAAACATAACAGTTATCTACAACAACAACAACAAAAAGCCTTTATTAAGGACACACGTCCCATACAGGATTCTCCCAGATAGGTAAACAGAAGTAAACATAACAGTTATCTACAACAACAACAACAAAAAGCCTTTATTAAGGACACACGTCCCATACAGGATTCTCCCAGATAGGTAAACAGAAGTAAACATAACAGTTATCTACAACAACAACAACAAAAAGCCTTTATTAAGGACACACGTCCCATACAGGATTCTCCCAGATAGGTAAACAGAAGTAAACATAGCAGTTATCTACAACAACAACAACAAAAAGCCTTTATTAAGGACACACGTCCCATACAGGATTCTCCCAGATAGGTAAACAGAAGTAAACATAACAGTTATCTACAACAACAACAACAAAAAGCCTTTATTAAGGACACACGTCCCATACAGGATTCTCCCAGATAGGTAAACAGAAGTAAACATAACAGTTATCTACAACAACAACAACAAAAAGCCTTTATTAAGGACACACGTCCCATACAGGATTCTCCCAGATAGGTAAACAGAAGTAAACATAACAGTTATCTACAACAACAACAACAAAAAGCCTTTATTAAGGACACACGTCCCATACAGGATTCTCCCAGATAGGTAAACAGAAGTAAACATAACAGTTATCTACAACAACAACAACAAAAAGCCTTTATTAAGGACACACGTCCCATACAGGATTCTCCCAGATAGGTAAACAGAAGTAAACATAACAGTTATCTACAACAACAACAACAAAAAGCCTTTATTAAGGACACACGTCCCATACAGGATTCTCCCAGATAGGTAAACAGAAGTAAACATAACAGTTATCTACAACAACAACAACAAAAAGCCTTTATTAAGGACACACGTCCCATACAGGATTCTCCCAGATAGGTAAACAGAAGTAAACATAGCAGTTATCTACAACAACAAAAAGCCTTTATTAAGGACACACGTCCCATACAGGATTCTCCCAGATAGGTAAACAGAAGTAAACATAACAGTTATCTACAACAACAACAACAAAAAGCCTTTATTAAGGACACACGTCCCATACAGGATTCTCCCAGATAGGTAAACAGAAGTAAACATAACAGTTATCTACAACAACAACAACAAAAAGCCTTTATTAAGGACACACGTCCCATACAGGATTCTCCCAGATAGGTAAACAGAAGTAAACATAACAGTTATCTACAACAACAACAACAAAAAGCCTGTATTAAGAACACACGTCCCACACAGGATTCTCCCAGATAGGTAAACAGAAGTAAACATAGCAGTTATCTACAACAACAACAACAAAAAGTCTATATTAAGGACACACGTCCCATACAGAATTCTCCCAGATAGGTAAACAGAAGTAAACATAACAGTTATCTACAACAACAACAACAAAAAGCCTGTATTAAGAACACACGTCCCACACAGGATTCTCCCAGATAGGTAAACAGAAGTAAACATAACAGTTATCTACAACAACAACAACAAAAAGCCTTTATTAAGGACACACGTCCCATACAGGATTCTCCCAGATAGGTAAACAGAAGTAAACATAACAGTTATCTACAACAACAACAACAAAAAGCCTTTATTAAGGACACACGTCCCATACAGGATTCTCCCAGATAGGTAAACAGAAGTAAACATAGCAGTTATCTACAACAACAACAACAAAAAGCCTTTATTAAGGACACACGTCCCATACAGGATTCTCCCAGATAGGTAAACAGAAGTAAACATAACAGTTATCTACAACAACAACAACAAAAAGCCTTTATTAAGGACACACGTCCCATACAGGATTCTCCCAGATAGGTAAACAGAAGTAAACATAACAGTTATCTACAACAACAACAACAAAAAGCCTTTATTAAGGACACACGTCCCATACAGGATTCTCCCAGATAGGTAAACAGAAGTAAACATAACAGTTATCTACAACAACAACAACAAAAAGCCTGTATTAAGAACACACGTCCCACACAGGATTCTCCCAGATAGGTAAACAGAAGTAAACATAGCAGTTATCTACAACAACAACAACAACAAGCCTTTATTAAGGACACTCGTCCCATACAGGATTCTCCCAGATAGGTAAACAGAAGTAAACATAACAGTTATCTACAACAACAACAACAAAAAGCCTGTATTAAGAACACACGTCCCACACAGGATTCTCCCAGATAGGTAAACAGAAGTAAACATAACAGTTATCTACAACAACAACAACAAAAAGCCTGTATTAAGAACACACGTCCCACACAGGATTCTCCCAGATAGGTAAACAGAAGTAAACATAACAGTTATCTACAACAACAACAAGCCTTTATTAAGGACACTCGTCCCATACAGAATTCTCCCAGATAGGTAAACAGAAGTAAACATAACAGTTATCTACAACAACAACAAGCCTTTATTAAGGACACTCGTCCCATACAGAATTCTCCCAGATAGGTAAACAGAAGTAAACATAACAGTTATCTACAACAACAACAAGCCTTTATTAAGGACACTCGTCCCATACAGAATTCTCCCAGATAGGTAAACAGAAGTAAACATAACAGTTATCTACAACAACAACAAGCCTTTATTAAGGACACTCGTCCCATACAGAATTCTCCCAGATAGGTAAACAGAAGTAAACATAACAGTTATCTACAACAACAACAAGCCTTTATTAAGGACACTCGTCCCATACAGAATTCTCCCAGATAGGTAAACAGAAGTAAACATAACAGTTATCTACAACAACAACAACAAGCCTTTATTAAGGACACTCGTCCCATACAGGATTCTCCCAGATAGGTAAACAGAAGTAAACATAACAGTTATCTACAACAACAACAACAAAAAGCCTTTATTAAGGACACTCGTCCCATACAGAATTCTCCCAGATAGGTAAACAGAAGTAAACATAACAGTTATCTACAACAACAACAACAACAAGCCTTCATTAAGGACACTCGTCCCATACAGAATTCTCCCAGATAGGTAAACAGAAGTAAACATAACAGTTATCTACAACAACAACAACAACAAGCCTTCATTAAGGACACTCGTCCCATACAGAATTCTCCCAGATAGGTAAACAGAAGTAAACATAACAGTTATCTACAACAACAACAACAACAAGCCTTCATTAAGGACACTCGTCCCATACAGAATTCTCCCAGATAGGTAAACAGAAGTAAACATAACAGTTATCTACAACAACAACAACAACAAGCCTTCATTAAGGACACTCGTCCCATACAGGATTCTCCCAGATAGGTAAACAGAAGTAAACATAGCAGTTATCTACAACAACAACAACAACAAGCCTTTATTAAGGACACACGTCCCATACAGGATTCTCCCAGATAGGTAAACAGAAGTAAACATAACAGTTATCTACAACAACAACAACAAACCTTTATTAAGGACACACGTCCCATACAGAATTCTCCCAGATAGGTAAACAGAAGTAAACATAGCAGTTATCTACAACAACAACAACAACAAGCCTTTATTAAGGACACACGTCCCATACAGGATTCTCCCAGATAGGTAAACAGAAGTAAACATAACAGTTATCTACAACAACAACAACAAACCTTTATTAAGGACACACGTCCCATACAGGATTCTCCCAGATAGGTAAACAGAAGTAAACATAACAGTTATCTACAACAACAACAACAAGCCTTTATTAAGGACATTCGTCCCATACAGGATTCTCCCAGATAGGTAAACAGAAGTAAACATAACAGTTATCTACAACAACAACAACAAAAAGCCTTTATTAAGGACACACGTCCCATACAGGATTCTCCCAGATAGGTAAACAGAAGTAAACATAACAGTTATCTACAACAACAACAGAGCCTTTATTAAGGACACACGTCCCATACAGGATTCTCCCAGATAGGTAAACTGAAGTAAACATAACAGTTATCTACAACAACAACAACAAGCCTTTATTAAGGACACTCGTCCCATACAGGATTCTCCCAGATAGGTAAACAGAAGTAAACATAACAGTTATCTACAACAACAACAGAGCCTTTATTAAGGACACTCGTCCCATACAGAATTCTCCCAGATAGGTAAACAGAAGTAAACATAACAGTTATCTACAACAACAACAACAAAAAGCCTTTATTAAGGACACACGTCCCATACAGGATTCTCCCAGATAGGTAAACAGAAGTAAACATAACAGTTATCTACAACAACAACAGAGCCTTTATTAAGGACACACGTCCCATACAGGATTCTCCCAGATAGGTAAACAGAAGTAAACATAGCAGTTATCTACAACAACAACAAACCTTTATTAAGGACACACGTCCCATACAGGATTCTCCCAGATAGGTAAACAGAAGTAAACATAACAGTTATCTACAACAACAACAACAAAAAGCCTTTATTAAGGACACACGTCCCATACAGGATTCTCCCAGATAGATAAACAGAAGTAAACATAGCAGTTATCTACAACAACAACAAACCTTTATTAAGGACACACGTCCCATACAGGATTCTCCCAGATAGGTAAACAGAAGTAAACATAACAGTTATCTACAACAACAACAGAGCCTTTATTAAGGACACACGTCCCATACAGGATACTCCCAGATAGGTAAACAGAAGTAAACATAGCAGTTATCTACAACAACAACAAACCTTTATTAAGGACACACGTCCCATACAGGATACTCCCAGATAGGTAAACAGAAGTAAACATAACAGTTATCTACAACAACAACAACAACAAACCTTTATTAAGGACACACGTCCCATACAGGATTCTCCCAGATAGGTAAACAGAAGTAAACATAACAGTTATCTACAACAACAACAACAACAAGCCTTTATTAAGGACACACGTCCCATACAGGATTCTCCCAGATAGGTAAACAGAAGTAAACATAGCAGTTATCTACAACAACAACAACAACAAGCCTTTATTAAGGACACACGTCCCATACAGGATTCTCCCAGATAGGTAAACAGAAGTAAACATAACAGTTATCTACAACAACAACAACAACAAGCCTTTATTAAGGACACACGTCCCATACAGGATTCTCCCAGATAGGTAAACAGAAGTAAACATAACAGTTATCTACAACAACAACAACAACAAGCCTTTATTAAGGACACACGTCCCATACAGGATTCTCCCAGATAGGTAAACAGAAGTAAACATAACAGTTATCTACAACAACAACAACAACAAGACTTTATTAAGGACACACGTCCCATACAGGATTCTCCCAGATAGGTAAACAGAAGTAAACATAACAGTTATCTACAACAACAACAACAAAGACCTTTATTAAGGACACACGTCCCATACAGGATTCTCCCAGATAGGTAAACAGAAGTAAACATAACAGTTATCTACAACAACAACAACAAAAAGCCTTTATTAAGGACACACGTCCCATACAGGATTCTCCCAGATAGGTAAACAGAAGTAAACATAACAGTTATCTACAGAAAGTAGAGATTAACATTGACCTTTCTTCAAGTTGGATCCATCATCTGTGTTACGCCTATTGTCTGTTATGTTTTCCAGAATTTATGAATAGCTCACTTACATCCAAAATGCCCAAAATTTTAAAAAGTGCTTCTGTTTAAGGAATAAATTTACTTACAAACTTAAAATTGTATAATTATCAGATTTGAACAGATATATTCATTATGCCATGATGCATTAGCGCGTCATCTGTTATCAAAATTCGAAACTATTATAGACGTGTATGATTCTTTTTAAAATTAAACAATTTCTACTGCCCGTACTGTAATTACAATATTAATGGGAGAGCCTGGCTCATCAGTGGTGAACCCTCCCAGCGGTTTCGCCAGTTTAATCTACCATACCGCTGTTTTATTGAATTTTTAGAACTTCCTTCAATTCCATTAAGACAAAAATCTTCCTACAAGAATACAATGTTGAAATTTAGCGAAAGGATCTAAGAACAAGCCTATCAAGCAGATTCAAGTGCATTTTTTAGGATCCTCTACAATGATTGGACGTTTCAGATTTCCCCATTTGTCAAACAGAAGATTCCATCCCCACAGAGTAATTTGCAGCTATAATGGAGGTGAGAGGAGAAGTCACGTCTGGCATTTAAAGAAATCGGCTGCTGCACACACCATTAGACAGAATTCATTATTTACAACAATCCGCCATTTCACAACTTCTTCCATTTACCCGCTATGAACGTGATGCTTAGCGAAAATTTGATTTTGAGGAGCTGTGAAAAAAAAAAGTTTCCAGACAATTATATCGCATGTCCCGGAAATGTCAACATTACAATAATTATCATAATACCGAGAGATAACATTGTCTTACTCTCTGTGAATGTGTCACTGTAGGGTCTACATTAACATTCATGGGCAAAATAATTAAGAATGTTTCATTCATAATTCAATATTTCCGATCGTATCTTCTTTGAAGGAGACAGAGGTTGTTCACACTTGGTTATCTCGTGTCTTCAATGAAGGTAACTGTAATAAATTTCAGAGTTATTGTCTGAATCCCGATATACATGCTATCACGAAGTCTATTAGACTATTGTGCTATATTAGAATTATTTACATACGCGTCGTATACGAGATGTATATGTAATACATGTCGTAAACCCGGGTAAGCCAACAAGTGAGTTGGAAGCAGTCAGGGTTGAGTGGCAAGGCGTGCAGAGTGGGAAGTCCGCACGGGACAGTAAGGACAAAGTTTGGGATAAAAAGACGCTCTCCCAGTACGTCTCAAGTGGCACCAGGACCAGGGGAAAGTTGAGGATTAACTGAGGAAAGCTCGGCGTCCAGCCTGAAGCCGCGGGGACCGTCGTGAGATGATAATGGCCTAGAACCGAGCGGGGCTGTCCGAAAATATCCACTGTAACCTAACTAACTGTCAACATCCGGACCAACGCCCCTTTTTGTCCCTCCCTGGATCCCCCGGGTGTCCGGTGGCAAGCTGGTGTCACTTTGAGACGACTAGAAAAGAGTCATACTTTATTACTTACATATCACATTGTTTAAATTACGATATACATATATATATATAAATATATACAAAAATATCTATTCCAGAAAGATGGAGAGGACTCTGTGACGAAGCGCCCTGACCTCGACAATATCTTCATCTTGTCGTCGATGTTCTG
>CP092866.1:120776496-120813824 GCA_030710605.1 Cordylochernes scorpioides | reverse complement strand
TTGTTTTATCCCAATGGCCGGCTCAACCCTTTGTACATTATGTAAATAATCTTTTGTTTTCCTTATTCTACTCGCCTTAAGCCAGGCATTAATTTTACCAAATTATGTTTTTTTTTAATATATTCCTTTAGCGCAATTAAATCTATTTTTGATAACTAATTTTATTTTAATCTCTTCCACGACTGCATACCAAAAGCAAGCAAATGACCAATAATTCCTCTACAAGTAATTAATCTCAAAACAGCGAAAAATCTTTATTAAATGCATACATAAGTCTTCATTTTTTTATTTTATTTGACATATCGGACGCGATATCCCAGCTCGGGATACTTGCGCCTAAATACATTTTAGTAGATTATATACAATTCATTTTATACAATTTAATAACCGGACTAAAAACATAATTAAAACTTAAACGATGGCACTCTAAAGCAGAAGAGAAAATCCAAAATGGATTATTTTATCAACCTATATACAACTCAATAACCGACTAAAAACACAATTAAAACTGAAACGATGGTTTTCTCAAACTATCTCATAGGTCTTCATGAAGATCTTTCGTCTTATGCCAAAAATTTATTATCTGAAAAACGGATAAAAATTTGAAGCCTTATTTATTTATAGTATTTGCATTCATAGAAAGTGAAATTAAATATATATATAATGGCGAAGAATGGAGAATTCATGTTTACAATCATGTTAGGTGTTGTTGAATTATTTTGGTAAATGCTCTGTGAAAATCGAACTATCTCTTTGTGTTAACTTTGCTTAGAATTTTTAATGAAACTGATTCCAAGAATATTGTAACATAGTATTTATTAATTTTATTTATGTAACATAGTACTTATTAATTTTTATTATTTTTTATTTAACAGAGTGGTCATTTTTATGTTTTATATCTTGCGACTCTGTAAATTTCCCTCGTGGCTTATCTTTGGTTTACCTTTGATAGTTTGTCCTTCCCTGAAATAAATTTTGTTTCCTCCTGAAGTTTTTGTCTTCCCTAATTTTCCACGTGGCATTTTGGTGAAGATGCTGGGTAAGTTAGGGAAGACAAACTGAAGATCGCCGAGAAGACCTTGAAGCCATGGGTGCTGTGATCTACATTTTCGGAGACTGACTCCAGGATTCCACCGCCGTGCTAAAGCCAAGACTTCCCTCGAAGATGACGATGTCCCTATAGACGATACGACGACAAAGCCGCTCTTCACTCCGCAAGAAAATGGACGCAAAGGTACTAGGGACAAAGTTCCAAGACTTCGATGGAATCCTTGGCAGAAGCACGTCAAATCCACGTCAGTATCTACAATAATTGCTAGCTGTGGGTCACAGCTCCCATAGGGAAGAAGCTATGTAACATAGTATTTATTAATTTTATTTATGTAACATAGTACTTATTAATTTTTATTATTTTTTATTTAACAGAGTGGTCATTTTTATGTTTTATATCTTGCGACTCTGTAAATTTCCCTCGTGGCTTATCTTTGGTTTACCTTTGATAGTTTGTCCTTCCCTGAAATAAATTTTGTTTCCTCCTGAAGTTTTTGTCTTCCCTAATTTTCCACGTGGCAATATTATCAATCAAACATTATATTCATTGATCTACAAGAAAGAAAACAAAATATAAAAGGGAAACTAATATTGAACAAAGGAACTTTTTTTTCTCGGTTAGCGCCTATTTACCTGTGAGCTTACACACACTCTGTGGTAACAATTAATTCTATATACAGTTACGAGCGTCATGCGTTCTTAATAATTCTTCATCTCTGTCACCGTTTGTTTTTTTTTTTTTTTTTTTTGAATGGTGCTCTCCTATTGGTTGGCTACGATCACGCCACCTTTGCTCCCCCCCCCCCCCATCATGCCCCCCCCCCACTCGCTTTTTGGTGTTTGTAACTATTGTGTTGGAGCGGGTCGCTCCTTAAATAAATGCATATATTAGTTAATAACTAAATGGAATCCTCTCTTTCTTTTTCCCAGTAAGAGACGCCTACTGAAGCTAACAGTACATAGACAGATAAAGCACATAGGCTATAGTTATTAACTAATATATGCATTTATATAAGGCGCCAATTTATAATTGTAACAAATAGTATTTGAATAAAAACATTCAATCGGGTAAAACACGGGCGTTGCCCGGGTCATTCGGCTAGTTAATATATATACAACATTTTGCACCAGTTTTCCATAAGATGGGGTTTGCTTTTATCTCGCCAATACCGACCTATGTCAGATAGCAGTTGTTAAAGTTTCCAAGATAATTTCTCTTTCTTCTGTAAGGCATCGACAGTCGAGTTAATGAGACAACTCAATTAGGGAGATCTGTTTACACAGATAACATTCCAAACCTTTTCTGAAAGACCTGATAGGATTTTTTTTTTTTTGAAAAATATGATCGTGATTCTAAGTTGATTTCTAATTATTCCTGAATCGGCTAAATACCCATTCCTGATAAATCAGGTTAACTTTTCTTGATTAATCAAAGAAAGAGTATTTAACCGATTTTGTAATAATTAAAAATCAACGAATAGTTGATATTTATTCCGATAGTTTGTGAAAGCCTTCAGTAACTTTTATCTGCATGATAAGGAGATGCCCCTTTTTCTCTTAATTATAAATTTAAGTTTATATTATTGATGAGTGTGTGTTAAGATTTAATACTAACTTTGCTTCAATACTGGTAAACAATACAAAAATAAATACTACTAATAATATTATTTGATTTTTTTTGTGATCTTAAATATCAATTTAATATTGGAGAATGAAAGTTTAGTATCAATATATATATATTGTAAACGACATTTGAAATTATCTCGCATGTGTTTCTTTTGAACGAAAAATCGAAATTTATTTTTAAGGAGAAATATGGACTATTTCTAACCTTTTAGGATGAGGTATGAAAGGGTGAATTATGAAGAGTAATGATAAACGGAAAAATAAAAATGTCCAGGGATGGGAATCGAACCCACAGTGTTCCGCTTACCGAGCAGATGCCATGTACACTAGGCTACCCTGGACATATTGTAATATATATATTACTAAATATTATAAGGAGATTTATTACCTGAAGTTTTATTATTTTAATGATTTGTATTTCCAATATACTCTCTTCTCTCTCTCGCCTTCTGTGAAGTGCCCCTGGATCTGCAGGACTGGCTCTTCGGTGTCGGCCTCCATCCCGAGGCTATGACAAGTATAGCTACCATCTACAAGTAACATCTTGGTCTTGAGTTGGGTAACACCAGCCATCACATCGACCTGCCCACTCTGTGGGAAAGAACTCTCGCAGTCCATCGGTGGCGGAGTCTTTCCCGCGGTGGGCGCCACCAATGACGACTTGTATATATTTATATATATGTATATCTATCAATTATTTTATATATTTATATCTGAAGTAAACGAAAAATTGCGCTACAAATGATAAAAATACAACCTTTCGCAATGAGTTTCTTTTATTATAATATACGCTAGCTTTCAGCTGGAGCCGCCCTTCTACAGGCAAAAAAATATTTTTTTTTTTGCCTCTAGAAGGGCGGCTCCAGCCCAAAAGCTCGCGTATATTATAATAAAAGAAACTCATTGCGAAAGGTTGTATTTTTATTTTTATTATTTATATCTATTTAATCATATATTTATCATTATATAATATTATTTATTCATATTTATATTTATTCTGTATTTAACCTTATATAATCTTATATGGACATTGAAATAAATCAGTTTCAATATCAATCTCTTTCTCTTCTATTACTAATGATAAAATTAAACGTAGAAATATATAATTTGTTTGATAAAATATATTACATGGATTAAAATTTGACTTGGAAATATCCTCGGTTTTATGGTAGTTTATATTTTAAAATATCGACAGTAGAATGATTATTGTTTATTAAATATGTTTTTAAGAAGCGCATTGCTTTTAGAGAATTAGAATCAAATATTAAAATTATTTTAGGATAAATAGTGAAAATTGCGTTCACCAATTTAATAATGTACACAACGGTCTATCATAAAGATATATATGTAATAATAAATAATATGTAATCTTTGTGATTATTATATTACTTTATTCATTTATTTTTTACTTTCCAAGATCATAGTCTTTGACGAGATTTGTTTTTGACTCGTGCTTTAGATGTTGTATTAAATTTGAAAAATCACGTGAGAACGCCCTTGCAACCTCAGAACAAATTTTAACGCCTTGCCAAATGTTTTATTTTTATTTATTTCTCCTGACGAAGACAAAAGATTTTTGTTGAAACGTTGAGAAAATAAAAAACTCCAACTGGCCGAAGTGTCTATTTTTATATAAAAAAACAAGTCTATGTTATTAATATTTAAAATTTAGGATTCTCCTGCTATAGAAACACGGATATTTAAAATGAATATTTGAAATAACATAGATTCTATTCATTAGATTTAATTAGTTATTTAACGAGAATAATAAATGAAGGAATTCCAAGCTTTTGGTTTTGCCTGAGGCAGGAGATATTTTTATCTGGAACCTAACCGACAATTTTCTTTTCCAGCCTTGGTGTAGGGTCGTAGTATAGAGGGTGTATCATAGCATTATGGTATTAGAATGACATTTGTATTATTCTATGTAATTGAACTTATACCTTCAAGTGTTTACTAGCTACAGAGATGTGTATTCATTGGTCGTTATACATGGTTATCGTGAATATAGAGGCTGCTTGGTTGGCATTCATAGTTCTATGGAAAATAGACACTTTGGCCAGTTAGGGTTAAAAAAACACTCTAACTGGTCGATGTGTCTATTTTTCATAGAAAAAGTTATACATGGTTGTCTTAAAAGTTCGTAAACACTTGCAAAAAAATTGAAATCCCAATATTATTCGCTGTTATGTATAATATCGTTGTATTATGTATAAAGTAATTGTATTATGTATTATTATGTATTCGCCGTAATAATATTATTCGTTAATTAATAAGAAAAACAAAGTTTTAAGAAAAACACGAACTTTTGGGACCACCTTATATTAAGCGTAAATTCGTACAGCTTTAACATTAGTCCATTCCATGAACAGGTTTAAAACGACGGCTAGTTCTGAGAGCCTTATTAAAGTTTTACCTTAAAAGATTAAGATGAAATTAGGGGTTAAAATATATGTTTCACTAATAGATCTTAACTCTACCTAAGGTGGTTAAACGTGAAAAAAGTAATTATCAAGATTCAATGTTCCATATAACTATTTTATATCAAGCTTGTAGAGTTTGTTGATGGTGTCTGTTTGACAACCATCATGACAGGGTGAAGTAGAATGTGTCTGCCTTTGTCATTAAGACTGGGAGCACTACTCAGTGGCAGGCCGACTTAGCTCCAAAAGAAATGGCCGCCTCTGACATGAGGAACAGACTCCATGCACAGCCGCTCCTAACATGGAGTACAAACGCTGCTCATTCTGTATCTCTGGATTAGGAGCCCTTACAGGGTACTATCAGCCAGGCCAGCTGAGCCCAGGTTTTTTAGTGAGCTTGTTACTGGTCCTATTTTATCTATTCTCTCAATATATATGACATCTGACAATACATACATATTTTTATTTGAGTCATATACCTGTATCTTATATATTGTGTGGAAATGTTTTCCCAGAATTGTGTTCTCAGGACCTTCAAAGTAAATTCCACCAGAAACATTTGATACAACTAGAACAATGTAATGGGTTCTATCTGAGTGAATTTATGCCCAATCTATATGGTTTTACTAAAGATTCATAATTAGTGTATTATTTTTATTATTATATATGTTATATTAAAATATTATTCTATTTAAAATTATATTTCATAGATCCACATACACTGTTAAATCGACCGCCAGAGGTCATGCTTCTCCTATAAAATCTCGTTGTTGTTCTTTCCCGCTGGCCGGCTCAAAACTTTTGTAGATTATGTAAATAATCTTTTGTTTTCCTTATTCTACTCGCCTTAAACCAGGCAGAACTTTTATCAAATTATGTTATTTTTTATATATTCCTTTAACTCAATTAAATTCCTGATCAAAACTATTTTTTGTTATTATACTTTCAAGATTTCAACCACGACTGCATTTCCATACCATAATCTTCAACATGATTCTAAAATACAACAGAAATATTTTTTTGTTTTATTATTATATAAATAATTAGAGGACCAAGACCACCGTCAGGCGGGGCTGCACCGAGGGAGTGTCCAAGAAGAAAGGCTAATAGCTCGTGGGTGCCGTCTCTTGTCGAGGGATGGATCAATAAAGTGGTTCTTCACAAATACACAATGTGTGTAATTAGAGAAAGAATATAAAATGAAAGTATTTAAAAGCACGAATGTTTCTTTTATACATAATACAAACATCTACTGCCCTTACTGCGATGAAAAAATATATTGGGAGGGCTTGGTTCATCAGTGGTGAACCCTCCCACCGGTTTCGCCAATTTAATCCACCAGACCGCTTTTCAGAGCTCTAATACTGTATTGGATCATTCTGCTTATATACGCAGCAATGAAGGATGGAATTTTTTCATCGCAGTAAGGGCAGTAGAAGTTTGTATTATGTATAAAAGAAACATTCGTGCTTTTAAATCCTTTCATTTTATATGTATAGAGGAAGAATAGTTTATTAAAATTATATTTAGTAATATAAATTTAGTATTAGAGAGGAATAGTAGTAATAGTTGTACTATTTGTGTGGTAATAATTAAGAAAGACAAATTTCACAATGACACAGCAATTTATTTAAGGAGGGTGGGGTATGTGAACCTTCCCAGCGGTTTTTTCATCGCAGGAAGGACTGTAGACGTTTTTTTAATGATTAAAGGAAACATTCATGTTTTAATACTTCCTTTTATCATATATAGATGGCGTTTTATGCCTAATAATTAACAAAAAAGGATTATAATGAGAGTATTTTTGTCGTACAAATGAAATCAAAGGTTGGTATTATATATTCTGTGCCAATTTTCCCATGAACGCCATTGTATGAATTTATATGGTACATCAAGCTCAAGACAGAGATGGCTGGCGTTGTATTTGGGATGTAATACATACAGTGGGCCACAACGTTCGATCGCGAATATAATGGTATTATAATAATTCTGTACCAAAAATTATATAATATTCATTAAGTAATATTTTTATATTTTAAATATATATAAAAATATATATTAAAAATGGCATATCCTGACCAGGAGCACATGTGCTTTACAGAAGGCAGAGCGCCATCAGGTGGAACAGAAATCAACTAAACATTGATTTAGCCTGTTCCCTGATATTTGGCCAGCCATATATATATATATATATATATCACAAAAATAATCAAACTTGGAAAATATTAAACAATGTTTTAAAAAAGCTCCAAGTTCAACCATTAAGCAACGATATGATTATGATGCATTAGTGCGCCATCTATTATGAAAATTCGAAACTATTATAGACGCGTATGATTCTTTTTAAAATTTAACAATTTCTACTGCCCTTACTGCAATGGAAAAATAATATTAATTTTTCCCGAAGCATATTATATATTTATAATTGTATGTATTTCTACTGTCCTCAAAGCTTATATCCATAGTTCATCTAGAATACCCATTCCAAGTGTCTAGCATCAGTATCACTATAAAAGTAAGATTAAAAAAATACAATATAACAGCGGTATGGTAGATTAAACTGGCGAAACCGCTTGGAGGGTTCACCACTGATGAGTCAGGCCTTCCCATTAATTTTTCCATTGCAGTAAGGGCAGTAGAAATTGTTTATTTTTTAAAAGAATCATACGCGTTTATAATAGTTTCGAATTTTCATAACGATATGATTAAATATGCTTCTCTACAAATTGTATCGCCACTACATCAACAATTTATTGTTATATTGAAATAGGATACCACTCAGACAAATGGAAGCTCTAAACATAAATCTTATAATATCTAAACATATAAAATATATCGCACAATATCGTTAATCTTAACCCTTTCCAAATATTTGAAATAATATTGAAAAATAAAATATGCATCTTTTACAACAATGGCATTCTTTTGTATCTAGATACCATGGATTTAATGGGACAAAGTCAATAATGTGAAAAAAAAGTACAAATGTAATATTGTACTGGGATAAGGTGCATGAATTAAGAAAAAGGCTTCTTCTTATCGAGCAACTGAAAGTTGCTGATGGCTTGCGCCATCTATCGGAATAAATATCAACTATTATCGTTGATTTTTAATTATTCCAGAATTGGCCAAATACCTATTCTTGATTAATCAAGAAAAGCTAACCACGGACGCGTTTCGGGCTGTTGGCCCTCATCAGCGTGGTGCAAGCTGTACCTCAACGAGAGAGAAAATATGGTTTTACGGGCTACTAACCAAAAGTTATGATTTTTGAGCCCAAGCGCGATGTCAGGTGGCAAGGGACCCTGGGATCTGGCTGCAGGAGATGTGTCGCAGGGGTGGTGGAAACGTTGGGCAAGAAGGGGAACAGCGCCAGGCTGCAGTGAGGCAGGAGCATTGAATTGGCCAGGAATCCAGTAGAAGTGGCAGATGGAATTGGAGGCAGAAGGTCCTTGAAGCCTAGAACTTGAGGGCCCTAGACTTCAGGATGGGGCAGCTTGAGGCTCTCGCCTCGTGCTTGTCAGGAAGGCCCTTGGAGCAGCAGTTGGCACATTTGGAGGTGCGCTGGTCAGCAATGGATGGGCAGGCGCGGCCTTCATGGCCGTCTTGACCGCAGTGGAAGCACTTAGGAGCTCTGGAGCATTGGGCAGAGTTGTGGCCGAAGCCACAACAGCGGAAGCAGACGCGGGCGCGGACGGACTCCTCGAAGTTGAGGATTACTCCATCAACCACGATTCTCCCGCGAACGCCCAGGGCTCTAAAGGTCTTGAGGTCCACTTCGATGAAGGCGGTGCAGGTCCCGCTTCAGGGTGCAGAACGGTGCGCTACGCGCACCACCTTGTCCCCAGGAAGTTTTCTAACAGCAGCGGTTTCCAGGAAGGTCTCCTCAATTGTGGAGTTGGATGTCTCTTCATCCACTTTGAAGAGACAGATCCGTGGCAGGATCTCCTTCTGCTGGCGGACCTTCATTCCATTCAACTTGCTGGCCAGGGAGGTTGTCACTTCAGAGATGGTGTCAGGATTACTGGAGTGGAGGACCAGCTTCCCCTTGGTGTGCAGGGAGGCCCAAACGCCTTGGGGGAGAGTGTGGGCAGCGCGGACAGCTTTTAGCATTTCCCTTGGGTCAGCCTGTGGGTCATCAGAGATGACCACTGTGTGGGCCACCGATTTTTCTCCATGGAGGATCACTTGGGCGGCCGCAGGCTTGGATACGCAGGAAGGCGCAGGTTTTGAAGGACCATTCAGGTTTGTCCTCTTTGCAGGCGGGTTGGGAGCCTAAGACTGCTTCCTTTTGGTTGGAGCAGGAGCAGGCAAGGTGGAGGCAGGCTTCTTGGCAGGGAGAGCAGCAGGAGCAGGAGTGGCGGGCTTGATTGGGTCAGTCTGGGAGCTGGTTTCCTTGCAGGAAGGAGCAGGGCAGGTTTGAGTGCCGCGGCAAGCAGTCTTGGGCTTGTTGGCCTCCTCAATTTCGTCCAACTCTGCGAAGGACTCGAGGGTGTCAGTGAGGTTCTCTACTTCGGTAGCGAGGGCCTTGATCATTTCAGTCCGCGAGGCGATGTAGCGGATCAGGTCCTCATGCAGGGATTTCAGGGCAGGATGGCCAATGGAGCTCAGGATGCTGCAGTTGCGTGAGATCACCATCTCATCTTCCCTCTCCAGGTCGGCGACGTTCACGATGGGCTTGTAGGCCATCTTTTTCTTCTTGGCAGCATTCATGGTGTACCTCAACGACCAAAATATTTGGTCATTAAGGCATCCTGAAAAATCATGAAACGGGTAGTTAAGGCCAGAATTGCGTGAGAACGCTACACAATGTGAACAAATAGTACAAATGTAATATTGTACTGGGATAAGGTGCATGAATTAAGAAAAAGGCTTCTTCTTATCGAGCAACTGAAAGTTGCTGATGGCTTGCGCCATCTATCGGAATAAATATCAACTATTCTCGTTGATTTTTAATATAAAATATTTATATAAAAAAGTCAATAATATTAGGCCTGGGTAAAATCACCAATTTTATAATAGAGAATAAGTATATAAAAATGTTAGTGGGCCTAATTAAAACATAAACAAAAACAATAAACATAAACGATTAAAAAACGTTCTTCCCTGATTTATAAGATTATAAAATAAATGAAGCTTCCAGGGTTATGAAGGACTGACAAGTCCGAAAGATTGAAAGTAAAAAGTTGCACAAGAAACTTAACCCTGGAAGCTTTATTTATTTTATAATGCTCGAAGACATGTTATTCATAAAACATAATAGCATCAAAAGACACATATAAATTATATAGGTTTACAGTATATATATCTATATAGCCCTTATATACATAATATATATATTGAAAATAGAGCAATCCATAAATAAATCTTCAATTAAAAAGGCATATATTGGATCAAAATATCATTTATTTTACTAATATTTTAGTTGGCTGAACGCCAACCTTTTTCAAGGTATTATAACATAAATATATAATAACATATTAACTCATTAATATGTTATAATACCTTCATAAAGGTTGGCGTTCAGCCAACTAAAATATTGGTAGAATAAATGATATTTTGATTCAATATATGTATTTTTAATTGAATATATATCGTACATAATTATACATTAGCCTGTGTTTCTACGGTATTTGTCTATACTGACAAAGTCACTATTACGGGTTAACACACAAATTTGCAAATTACCAGGGCCTAGATTAATAGTAACTAACGCACATAAAATCGTACACGCAAGCGTACAACACACACACGAAAAAAAGGTAAATAATAACTCACAATTTGGTAAATAAAAACAAAACACACACACACAGCGTTGGTAGGGATCGGACCGGGATCACATAGTGTAGGCGCCATCCCGACCAGAGAGCCACAGATAAACAGATTATAAACGCACAGAATATAGAATCCGAGCTCCCCAGTAGAAGGAATACCCGGAAGACGACGGTACTCTCTGTTATATGTGTTGTTCACTATCATGATTTTGTTCTAATAAACACTACTAAATTATTTTATTGGATCCTCTCTTTCTTTTTCCCAGTAAGAAACGCCTACGGAAGCCAACAGAAATTCAGAAGTGGGATAGTCCTGAAGAAAATTGAAGATTCACTGGAATAATTTGGAAACGAAAAGGACGTGGCGCGGTGACCGATCAACGTAAGAGGAGTTGCATGGTATGTACGAAATTTAATTACCTATTCCTAAAAGTATTATTACAAGTCACCTCGGTAAAATATTATTGCAAAATCATCTCGATAAGAAAGTATTTTAAAGTAAAGTGAAGTATTTTAAAGAAAGTATTTTAAAGTAAAGTGAAGTATTTTAAAGAAAGTATTTTAAAGTAAAGTGAAGTATTTTAAAGAAAGTATTTTAAAGTAAAGTGAAGTATTTTAAAGAAAGTATTTTAAAGTAAAGTGAAGTATTTTAAAGAAAGTATTTTAAAGTAAAGTGAAGTATTTTAAAGAAAGTATTTTAAAGTAAAGTGAAGTATTTTAAAGAAAGTATTTTAAAGTAAAGTGAAGTATTTTAAAGAAAGTATTTTAAAGTAAAGTGAAGTATTTTAAAGAAAGTATTTTAAAGTAAAGTACAGTATTCTAAAGAAAGTATTTTAAAGTAAAGTAAAGTATTCTAAAGAAAGTATTTTTAAAGTAAATTGAAGAAACAAATAAAAAGTATTATCGCAAAGTATCGCGGTAAAAAGAAAAAAAAAGTATTGTCTCAAAATTACCAAAGAAAAGTTGATTTCGTTTAAAGAAATAATTGAAACAGTACGTATCTGGTTTAGTCAGTTTTATTTGTTTATTTTAAAAATTTTTGCCTTGTTTATTTTTCCTTTTGAAAAACATGACTTATTTAGCGAAAGTAAGGAAATGCGATTTGAGCAAGTTGGCGTATGAACTCGGCGAGGTAGTACCGCCAGAGAGCAGGATCGTCGACTTAAAACACCTTATTTTGAATAGCCAATCCTAAGAAGAAGAATTCGCAAAACAACTGTTGGAGACTCTGATCAAGGATCGGGAACGAATCGAGGAGCGGGAACGAATCGAGGATCGGAAACGAATCGAGGATCGGGAACGAAAAGAACAAATGGTAATGGAATTCGAGCTTGAGAAGCTGCGCATCCAGACTACACGCGGAAACAACGATACGTCTCGAAGTACCAGCAATGACGCACATTACGAGATACGTAAACTGATGCCCAAGTACGAGTCGAAGGACAATGATTTGAGTTTTTACCTAATTCTTTTCGAAAGACAGGCAAAGCGACTAGGATTGGATGAAGACCAATGGGCGTTCAGCCTCCTAGGATTGCTACCTTACGAAATGACTCAATTAATCGCTCGGGAAACAGAAGAACAAAGCGGCGATTATAGGTTCGTGAAAAGGTTGCTCCTAAAACGGTACAAGTTGAGCCCCGAACAATTCAGACAAAAATTCGAGAAGCACGAGAGATCTCAAAAGGGTTCCTGGAGAGACTTCGCTTTCGAATTGCGAGGATATTTCAACGAATGGATCGAAGGAATGAACGTGGAAAATTTCGACGCCCTAAAGGATTTGTCCGTCACTAACCAGCTAAAGAAAAAAGTTCCAAATGTGCTGCGTAATCATCTCATTGACGATTGGACCAAGTTAAACAACCCAGATGAGTTGGCGGATAAACTGGACGAGTACGAAAATGTTCGCACCGAGATGGGACCTCCGCATTGGAATGCGAAACACCTCATACCACCGTCGTTTCAGCAGAAATCTGCGAGATTCCCCAACCAAAGCGAAGTTAAAGAGACTAAACAAGGAACGAATGTTTCGGGTCAAGACGCTGCAAGGAACGAAATCAGTGAAACGTACCCTAACACCTTGAGGAGAATGGTCAACCGTACGATCAGAAACGACAAGGGAGAACCGAAGTGCTTCAACTGCAATCAGTTTGGACACATTGCCAGAGACTGCCCAGCACCCAGGACTACGTTGACATGCCGAGGATGCGGTCAAACGGGACACAAGGAAAGGAATTGCACAAGACCCAAAGAAGGACTAAAAGTAGCCAACCTGGAAGTCGAAGGACTGGAGACTGTCCCGCCAGATGTATATTTGAAGGATGTCAAGATCGACAACAAGGAAACCGTGAAGGCAATGATAGACACCGGGAGCAGCAGTTGTCTAATGAGAGAATCGGTCGCAAGGAGGATCAGCGTCGACATCGAACCAGACTCGACTAGTCTGTACGGCATCGGTAACCAGACTGCACCAGCTGCCAGGACCGTTGGGAAGACGACAGTCGACCTGGAGATTGATGGCATCGTCGGAAGGGAAATCACTGTATTCATTGTCAACGATGATGCCCAACCCTATGACCTATTAATTGGAAGAACATGGACAGATCTGCCCTACGTATCCTTCGCCAGAATTGGTAAAAACTTGCATATTGGCTATTCATCCGAATTTCCGTTTACTAATCTGCAAGAGGAAATCAAGTCGCGTCGCATCGAACTGAGAGCAACCGAAACTGTTCAGTTGGAGAGCGACTCCATTAACTTTACAAGTGCAATCACAGACGAGGTAAAGGACGGATATGTATTGTTCACAGGAGTAGATGACGCCTGTGTCGATTCCCTATTGGAAGTGGTCGACGGAAAGACGACCGTACCCATCATCTCAGCTGGCAAGGGCAAGTTGAGAGTAAGGAAGAACCAATGTGTAGGGCGGGTTGAACTACTGAACCTTGATGATATTGTTGTTAACCTGGACGTCGCAGAGGATTCGTTTCAGACTAAAAATGAAGAGAAGAGGGAAGGACAAGACCAAATGAAACGTAAGCGCCCCATACTGCCTGAGGACATCAACGTCAATCATTCTCTGACTTCGAAAGAGAGACAAGAAATCCTAGATGTAGTAAACGAGTATAGAGACTGTTTCGCTCTTGGCATGGAGGAATTAGGGTGCACCGATGTCACCAAGATGGACATTAAGGAGGTTGATGGAAGCAAGCCAGTCTGTCTGAGACCGTATAAGACGACTGCAAGTGAACGCGAAGCAATCAGGGAGATGGTCAGAGAGTGGAAGGACAATGGAATAGTCACGGAAACTAGATCACCCTACGCTAGTCCCGTCCTACTTGTGAGGAAGAAAACTGGAGATCATCGTCTGGTGGTAGATTATAGGAGACTCAACATTCAAACAGTTAAGGACAAGTTCCCATTACCAAGGATAGACGACCTTCTGGAAGGCCTAAGGAATGCGAAATTCTTCACCACTCTGGATCTGGCGCATGGATATCTGCAGATACCACTGACCGATAAGGCAAAATTAAAGACAGCATTCATCACCCCAGATGATACAGGTCAATTCGAAAGGATGATTTTTGGACTCGCCAACGCACCAGCTGAATTCCAAAGACTGATGCACACTGTCCTAGGTCCACTGCTGAACAAGAAGGCATTCTGCTATCTCGACGACGTGATTATCCCGGCAAAGGATTGGCGGGAGATGATCGAAAGGTTGAGGGAAGTCCTCGAAAGAATAAGATCAGCGAAGTTGACACTGAAACCCTCCAAATGTGAGTTCGGAAGGAGGGAAGTTGAGTTCTTAGGGTATGTCATCAGTACAGGCGGACTTAAGCCAGGCCCAAGAAAGATCAAAGCGATAGAAGAATTTCCAGAACCCAAGAATGTCCACGACATACGACGCTTTCTGGGACTGACGAACTTCTTCAGACGATTTGTAAAGGACTTCGCGAGGAAAGCAGAACCGCTAAGCAGACTTACGAAGAAAGGTTCACAATTTGAATGGAAGGAAGAACAGCGAAGGTCATTTGGAGGACTACGAAAGGATCTGGTCGAATATCCGGTACTAGCTCATTACAACCCTGAACTCAAGACAGAAGTACATTGCGACGCGAGTGCTGAGGGATTAGCAGGAATGGTGCTACAGATGGACGAAGACGGCAAATGGCGCTTGGTCTACTGTGTGAGCAAGAAGACAACAGAGGCCGAGAAGATGTACCACTCAAGCAAATTGGAGCTGATGGCGATAGTGTGGACCTTGGATCGACTACGTCAGTTCCTCGTAGGAATCAAGTTTACAGTGGTTACAGATTGCCAAGCACTGGTCTACATGAACGCGAAGAAGACTACAAATCCTCAGATAGCGCGATGGTACAATCTGATTCAGGAATACGATTTCGAAATTCGACATAAGCCAGAAGTAGAAGATACCCCCCGACGCAACCCACGACGTTCCTGCAACGCAAGGTTCAATCGAGGACGACTGAAATCCAGGAATGGCCGAATGTAGGCGCCATCCCGACCAGAGAGCCACAGATAAACAGATTATAAACGCACAGAATATAGAATCCGAGCTCCCCAGTAGAAGGAATACCCGGAAGACGACGGTACTCTCTGTTATATGTGTTGTTCACTATTATGATTTTGTTCTAATAAACACTACTAAATTATTTTATTGGATCCTCTCTTTCTTTTTCCCAGTAAGAAACGCCTACGGAAGCCAACAATAGGTATGTGAGGAGATCACCAGACACGGATAAAGCACGCAGAGAACACTTTAAGTGTCTCCACACGATGATCCACCACACTCCTCTCTCGCAATACCATAGCCCCCTTATATATACAAACATGGCCAGATTCGTCAAATGAGAAGGCGGGAGAGATTGGTTCACTATCAAACGATAACAAAATCCTTCCTTAAGGTTTTAAAAAATGCAAATATTTGTCAATATAATTTGACAATACCACTGGAACTTCAAAGTCTTATTAAAGATGCACCTTAATAAAACTAATATTCAGTTATTTACATGCAATTTTCTCACTGATATTTTAAAATAATTTTGATGGAGAACTGAAGCAAACATCAATTCATCTTTAGCTGAATAAATTAAGTTGTTTTAGTATTTACATCATGAAAAGTCTAATCTTAAATTACTTATTAAAAACAAACAAAATAATGATAACATTCTTTTATTATGATTACAATATCATCGTAGCTTTGAATATGTTCAAAACATAGGTTTGTGTTCTGTGTATGTACTCTAAGTAGATGTGTGTTTGCTCTAAAATAATATATTCTAACAAAATTTTCTATTATTTAATTATAGAATTATTAATTCTTAGAAAGACAAATGACCAAGAAGATTCTCTAGATTTACTCGAGTATATTTAAACCCAAGCGTATAAAATAAAATATATTTTATCAAATAAGATTTTCGTTGATTTTACTTAAGACTTCTTCAAAGATACTGATTGCAATAAGATTGATCAAACATTATTTTTATTGATTTACAAAAGAGAGATTAAATAAAAGAATAACTTATTACAATAGTAAACAAAGAAAATCTTATATTTTTCTTACAGTTAGAGCCTATTTTCTTGTGATCTTATATTGTGATCTTACACCTATACTCTGTGGAAAAAATTAATTAAACTTTAAAAAAATATATAACAATTTAAAAATATATATATATTATGACCCTGGTTTACCCGGGTTCTCCTTGAAAGGATGTTTGCCCAAACAAAAGAATGATTTAACAAATATTTATTATTATTATACAGTAGCGCCTCTAAATAGCGCCTTCCTCTCTATAGCGCCCGATTTTGAATACGTAGTACAATGCTATTAAAAGTTACCTGTCTATAGCACCCCCTCTCTATAGCATCCTATTTTGGTGAATCTCAAGAGAGGGCGCTATAGACAGGTTTAACTGTATCTTATTATCACACTCTAAAGTGTAAAGACCTTCCCACAATGCACCATCTACAGGACTAAAGAGACCTCACCAGACCACCTCTTGGAATGTATGGGAGCCTCAAGACAGGACCTATATTCCAACCCTACCAAGATTGTTTTTTTAGTACACGTGGAACAGGCCATGATAATCATGGTGGGAAGTTAGCGACTGCTTTTACTGTAAGCGCACCACATGTCTACACATGTGAAAAGCAGTTCGATTTTGCACTTACAAATGTGCCAGAGCCCTGTTTGGTTACTTGTACTCGCTGGTGGAGTTGGACTTTTGCAAGAATCGGGGGCCATTGGACCATTTTTTTATCAGAAAAAAAGTGTCCAATGCGGGAATCGAACCCGGGTCGTAGCGATTGAAAACCAAAAGGTTTAACCAGCCTTCCACCGAACCCCTTAACACCAAGATTGTAAATTTGATCAATGAATATAGTCTCCATGACCTTGTATAATTATACAATGGGATTAAAAAACACTCTAAAGTGATATAATTTGATATATTTTTGAAATAAACATATAAAATGATGATGATAATAATAATGGTACATTAATTGGAATTCTCATCACTACTAATTAGAGTAGTAATGATATAATTAAAATAAATTAACATTTGTTAAAGTAATATTCCTTGGAGAACATTCACTGGGGAGTGGTCGGGTGAAGTTGGGACATTCCGAGTCAGTATATGATAATAATTATTATATATTGAAGCAAGAGAAGTTGAATATTCTTTGAGTGTGAAAGCTTGTAAAAAATAGGAACTTACCCTCTACAATTAATTTGTTTATTTTTTGCTTTGTCATCTGTTTTTGCACAAGTTGAATCTGGTTAGAACGATGTATGTAAATTAGATGATTCTTTTGTTGCCTTAAATACGAGGTAATTTACTCGTTTCTATATATATATTTAATATATCTAAAAATGTTTAATGTTTAATAAATTAATTTTATAAATCTGAGAGTTGTCTTCAAAAACGATCCAACATATATACACCCATACCTCGCTTTGCGTCGGGGTTACGTTCCAAAAATACACGACGCAAATTGAAACGACGCAGAGTGAAATTATGTGAAGGCGCAATCAAAAACAAAGGTGTTGCCATATTTTAGGGAAAAAAATTCAAAAAAAAAAAATTAAAGACTCAATCCAAAACAACGCAACTTCGAAAATCTAACGACGCACAGTGAAAATCAGTAAAAATTAAGCAGCGACGCAACTTCGAAAAATAAAAAAACGCAAAACGAAACGACGCAAAGCGAGGTATTGGTGTACTAACTATGTACAAAATATTGTTGCACCAAGTTGCAGCTTTGCAGTCAGTTTCAGTCAATTGTCAACTTCAGTCACCAACTACCCGGAATGACACCCACAAGTCTTCTTAGTTTAATTTACAGTCAGTGGAAGTCTAATACATGATATGCTCCAGGTAGATTTCTTTCTTGTGAGATTTTCTAGGGATACTGTATTTAGGTTGGTGATCCCTAGGAAGATGGCCATCGGAAATCTTTGGTATTGAAAGGTTGGGTAGGTGAAGAGGTCCACGGTTTGTTCTTCATCTTGGCAATGGAGGCAAGTTGGGTCTTCTTTCAACGTAACTACCCGTTTCATGATTTTTCAAGATGCCTAAAGGACCAGTTTTTTTTTTCTTTTTGGTCGTTGAGGTACAGCTTGCACCACGCTGATGAGGGCCAACAGCCCGAAACACGTCCGTGGTTAGCTTTTCTTGATTAATCAAGAATGGGTATTTGGCTAATTCTGAAATAATTAGAAATCAACGAGAATAGTTGATATTTATTCCGATAGATGGCGCAAGCCATCAGCAACTTTCAGTTGCACGATAAGGAGATGCCTTTTTCATAATAATTATTTTAATTAATTAATTTAATACATAAACGTGAAGAATAATTTCAAATAAATACAAGGGTATAGTAACTCTTTGCAAAGGGAAGAGTATATTAAAACCATTCATAAAATAGGTGAAAAATTTGAGAGTAGATATTTCAATTTAACCAAACACTCGTTTTTATTTTATTGTGTTTTTTAAATAAATACATACGATATTTTCACTTCGAAACACAATTTTAATTACTATAAATAAACTATAAGGTTGACCCAAAAGTTTGTATTTTTCTTATTACTTGGCGAATAATATTATTACGGCGAATACATAATATTACATTAGCACATAGCAATAACGCGCCATCTATACATATAAAAAATAATAATTTAAAAGCGCGAATGTTTCTTTTATACATAATACAAACTTCTACTGCCCTTACTGCGATGTCCATAGTTTTCTTGAAACCATTTTTGAGATTCCACCCTTCAGTGCTGCGTATATAAGCAGAATCGTCCAATACAGTATTAGAGCTCTGAGAAGCGGTGTGGTGGATTAAATTGGCAAAACCGCTGGGAGGGTTCACCACTGATGAGCCAAGCCCTCCCAATACATATTTTTTCATCGCAGTAAGGGCAGTAGAAGTTTGTATTATGTATAAAAGAAACATTCGTGTTTTAAATTCATTCATTTTATAATAATACATAATACAATTACTTTATACATAATACAAAGACATTATACATAACGGCGAATAATATTGGTATTTCGTTTTTTTGCAAGTGTTTACTAAGTGTTTGAAACAATATTGTATATAGGAAATAATTTTATAAACTTTATAAAATAAAACTATAAATATTTAATTAAAAAGGCATATATTGGATCAAAATATCATTTATTTTACCAATAGTTCAGTTGGCTAAACGCCAACCTTTATCAAGGTATTATAACATATTAATGTGTGTCAACAACAAACTCAGCGACACATATTAATATGTTATAATACCTTGATAAAGGTTGGCGTTCAGCCAACTGAACTATTGGTAAAATAAATTATATTTTGATCCAATATATGTCTTTTTAATTAAAGATTTAAAAAAACTAGCGCGCCATCTGTTATCAAAATTCGAAACTATTTTAGACGCGTAATATTCTTTTTCAAATGAAAAATTTCTACTGCCCTTACTGCAATGGAAAAATTAATGGGAGGGCCTGGCTTATTAGTGGTGAACCCAGGATTGGTCTATTTTCAAAACTATATATAATATCTTTATAGTATATAGGAAAAGTGTCAAGAGTAACATAATAAAATATACATTAAATATAAAGAAATAAGCCCATCTGGACTATATCAAAAACATTATTTATCTGGATAATAAAAACTTATGGAAACATCCAGATATTCGCCAATTTCTTTGTTGATTCTTTAATTAAGAGAAATGAACATTTTGTCTCCCTCCAAAGACGCTATAATGAAGAAAGATTTTGCATTAAAGATGTATTATATTATTTTCTTTCTTTTCTGAGAGGAAAGGATCGCCTACAGCCATAATTATATTAGCGTGGCTGAATAATTTCTTAGTTTTTTTTCCCAAGGAAAATGTAAAATACTTGGTTTTCTTAGAGAATATACATTTTTACTTAGAATTAAATTATCACTTTAAATAAATTCTTCTGTGAATATCGTCTCTAATACTTTTTTTATACTTTTTTTATGGAATCGATATCTTTTCTTTTACAAAATACCTTTTGATGATAATTTAATTTTTATTTAATTAGGTTAAATTGTTTCTGATAGAAACGCCGTGTTTGTGATGTCTTTTTTTCTTACAAGATTAATGGGGTGTGTTAAAGATGTATTTTTGTTTGAAATAAGAATAAAATTTTCAGAAATTTAAAATACGTATAAGCATATATTACAATCTGTAATTTACAACTTGTAAATTTTCTCTGGTTTAAATTTTTATCTTATTTTTTATTCACTTTCTTTCTCTCTCCTAAAACAGATTTTCATATTCCCAAAAGATTTAGAAAGATTAGGTAACAGTATTTTGTGAAGTAAAGTTGAATATAGTATTTTCTGATGTTTTCTTTTGGTAACTTAAAACTTTCTATTTAATTATAATGTATTTCTTTGCTGTTCTAGTTAAGAATAATCTCAATTACAATGGACTCTCCTATAACGCGAATTTTTACAACGCGATTTCGTACAACGCGATTAAAAAATTGCGACAAATGTATTTATACAACGCGAATTTTCGTATAACGCGTTATAAAATAAAATGCGGAAATTTCCATATTGACAACTGTACAATACATTTAATTTTTATACACACGCGTTTAGGTATTAAATTAGAATTTACATGTAAATATTTTGCAAATATAAAAAAATACGAAACTTGCCCCCCAGGCATGATGAATAAAGTTGGAAAAAAATTGAAAAGGAGATATACTGTATCATGTTAAAAATGTATTGTATAAAATGATGTATATAGGGAAAATAATTATATACTAAAACAAAACTAAATGTTAATTTTTTATATGCAAATGTATATTAAAAAAAACAAATTTTATGTAGTGAATAAACTTTAATTCCTATAACGCGATTTCATACAACACGGAACACATTAATCGCGTTATAGGAGAGTCAACTGTATTATTACCAGTTGCAAATAAGACATGCTATATCCGATTTGGATAATTTCGCGTGAAAATATTTATAATAATTCACATTGTAGTAGGTAACAGAATTATCAAAAAGAAAATAAACTAACCTCCATTGTCAATAATTTTTCTTTGTTTTGAATTATTGGAAACAACTTTTTAGAGTTTATTTTCGATCATTTTCCTTGATTTCTTAAGCGAACTCTATGGCCAGCTTGTGTAGAAGCTGAGGTACAGAAATTTACAATGTTTTAAATTCGTGACTAAATAAAAATAACTGAATGAAAAGTTCTTAAAATATTTTATATCAATAATATCCGAATTCTGATCTTTTTGAAAGAATATTTTATTTCTTTGAAGGATATATTCAATAGAATCCTGAGAACATATGAATTCCCGACAACGTGGCTGAAATCATTCATTCAACCAATTGTTAAGAAAGATGATCAAGACGATCCCTATAACTATCGAGGAACTCTTAAGTAATATAGCAAAATTATTCACATCAATCCTTTCCCGTACCATCAAAACCCAATGCCTGCAGGAATGGAAATCTAATGCTGCACATAACTGGTACAGAGCAGGAGGGACAAACACCAGTTCTGTCCTCCCAAGAGAACAACAGTCTTATGATTTCCAGACTTAAGTCTGGTCATCTACAGACAATGACTTTCCAGAATGGTTGCAAGGTTTTCCCACTATGTACTAAGTGTCAACCTGCAACTCCAAAACACGTTATTGACTGTATTGACTCATCCATTGATGAGTTCTACTCTTCCCCGGCAGACACCATCAAAAGTCTCAAGCTTTACAGGCTTGATACCTTAGTGTGATTGAGTGGAGATAAGAAAGAAGAAATCAATCCTAAAATCTCGTCTAGGCAGCTGGATAGAAAGGAGAGAGATTGTTCCTGAGAATCAGGCAGGATTCAGAGACTCTTGCCAAGATCACATATTCACTCCTTTATCCTTAATTCAAATGACTCTAAGCCGGAAGAGAAGAAAATACTACATGTTTTTCGTGGATTTGAAAAAGGCTTTCGATACAGTGCCCTGAAAGTGGATCGAAAGGAAAGACATTGTTCCTGGAGAAGCATTTCTCTTCCAAAAAATAATTTAAAATTCTTTACGATCTAAAAACATGTTAAAGAATAACAGAGGAAACGTACAATATATAAATATATGAAAAATGATAGAAAAAAAATAATAAAAAGGTCAGGTGTTGATATTAAAAATAAAGAAGGCATATCCTGACCAAAAGCATATGTGCTTTTTAGATGACAGAGCGCCATCTAGTGGAACAGAAATCAACTAAACATTAATTTAGCCTGTTCCCTGATTTATCAAGAAATTAGGTTGGCCAAATATCAGGGAACAGGCTAAATCAATGTTTAGTTGATTTCTGTTCCACTAGATGGCGCTCTGCCTGATTATCATTGCCTGTACCACGTGTACTAGGATGAGCAAAAAAAAATTAATCTTTGTTTAATTTCTCTTTGATTTTTGTAACAATTAACTGAGAGTGTCAATATAATTTATTGAATTGTCAAAAAAGAAATTGTCTCTTTTCAAAATGTATATATTGTGTATATAGATGTTTTGAAAATAGATCAATCGATAAAAAATCTTTAATTAAAAAAGCATATATTGGATCAAAATATCATTTATTTTACCAATATTTCAGTTGGCTGTACGCCAACCTTTATCAAGGTATTATAACGTATTAATGTATGTCAACTCTGAGTTTGTTATTGACACACATTTATATGAAAAAAATAGTACAAATGTGACATTGTACTGGGATAAGGTGCATAAATTATGAAAAAAGGCATCTCCTTATCGTGCAACTGAAAGTTTCTGAAGGCTTTCAGTTGCACGATAAGGAGATGGCTTTTTTCATAACACATTAATATGTTACGATGTACTAGAGCGCCATCTGTTATCAAATTATAAAACTATTTCAGAGGCGTATTATTCTTTTTAAAATAAAACAATTTCTACTGTCCTTACTGCGATGAAAAAATTAAAGGGAGAGCCTGGCTCATCAGTGGTGAACCCTCCCAGCGGTTTCGCCAGTTTAATCTACCATACCGCTGTTATATTGCATTTTTGGAACTTCCTTTTATAGGTGACCGTTGTAAGAATCTTGGAATGGGTATTTTAGAACTATGGGCATAAGCTTTTAGGACAGCAGAATTAAATATAATTATAAATATATAATATGCTTCGAGCAATCGCTCTTCCGCAAATATCAAATTGTGTCTTTTATTAGAACAATAATGTTACGATGTACTAGAGCGCCATCTGTTATCAAATTATAAAACTATTTTAGAGGCGTATTATTCTTTTTAAAATAAAGCAATTTCTACTGTCCTTACTGCGATGAAAAAATTAAAGGGAGGGCCTGGCTCATCAGTGGTGAACCCTCCCAGCGGTTTCGCCAGTTTAATCTACCATACCGCTGTTATATTGCATTTTTGGAACTTCCTTTTATAGGTGACCGTTGTAAGAATCTTGGAATGGGTATTTTAGAACTATGGACATAAGCTTTTAGGACAGCAGAATTAAATATAATTATAAATATATAATATGCTTCGAGCAATCGCTCTTCCGCAAATATCAAATTGTGTCTTTTATTAGAACAATAATGTTACGATGTACTAGAGCGCCATCTGTTGTTCTAATTATTGTTCTAATAAAAGACACAATTTGATATTTGCGGAAGAGCGATTGCTCGAAGCATATTATATATTTATAATTATATTTAATTCTGCTGTCCTAAAATCTTATGTCCATAGTTATTCTAAAATACCCATTCCAAGATTCTTACAACGGTCACCTATAAAATAAAGTTCCAAAAATGCAATATAACAGCGGTATGGTAGATTAAACTGGCGAAACCGCTGGGAGGGTTCACCACTGATGAGCCAGGCCCTCCCTTTAATTTTTTCATCGCAGTAAGGACAGTAGAAATTGCTTTATTTTAAAAAGAATAATACGCCTCTAAAATAGTTTTATAATTTGATAACAGATGGCGCTCTAGTACATCGTAACATTATTGTTCTAATAAAAGACACAATTTGATATTTGCGGAAGAGCGATTGCTCGAAGCATATTATATATTTATAATTATATTTAAATCTGCTGTCCTAAAATCTTATGTCCATAGTTCTTCTAAAATACCCATTCCAAGATTCTTACAACGGTCACCTATAAAATAAAGTTCCAAAAATGCAATATAACAGCGGTATGGTAGATTAAACTGGCGAAACCGCTGGGAGGGTTCACCACTGATGAGCCAGGCCCTCCCTTTAATTTTTTCATCGCAGTAAGGACAGTAGAAATTGCTTTATTTTAAAAAGAATAATACGCCTCTAAAATAGTTTTATAATTTGATAACAGATGGCGCTCTAGTACATCGTAACATTATTGTTCTAATAAAAGACACAATTTGATATTTGCGGAAGAGCGATTGCTCGAAGCATATTATATATTTATAATTATATTTAATTCTGCTGTCCTAAAATCTTATGTCCATAGTTATTCTAAAATACCCATTCCAAGATTCTTACAACGGTCACCTATAAAATAAAGTTCCAAAAATGCAATATAACAGCGGTATGGTAGATTAAACTGGCGAAACCGCTGGGAGGGTTCACCACTGATGAGCCAGGCCCTCCCTTTAATTTTTTCATCGCAGTAAGGACAGTAGAAATTGTTTTATTTTAAAAAGAATAATCCGCCTCTGAAATAGTTTTATAATTTGATAACAGATGGCGCTCTAGTACATCGTAACATATTAATGTGTTATGAAAAAAGCCATCTCCTTATCGTGCAACTGAAAGCCTTCAGAAACTTTCAGTTGCACGATAAGGAGATGCCTTTTTTCATAATTTATGCACCTTATCCCAGTACAATATCACATTTGTACTATTTTTTTCATATAAATGTGTGTCAATAACAAACTCAGAGTTGACATACATTAATACGTTATAATACCTTGATAAAGGTTGGCGTACAGCCAACTGAAATATTGGTAAAATAAATGATATTTTGATCCAATATATGCTTTTTTAATTAAAGATTTATTTATGGATTACTCTATTTTCAAAACATATATATATATAAATTTTGAAAATAGACAAATATTTTCGACAATTCAATATTTTTTTTTGACACTCTCAGTTGCTTGTTACAAAAATCAAAGAGAAATTAAACAAAGGTAAATGTTTTGTTTCTTTGCTTATCCCTAGTACACGTGGTACAGGCCATGATTAATATGTTATTATACCTTGATAAAGGTTGGCGTTCAGCCAACTGAAATATTGGTAAAATAAATGATATTTTGATCCAATATATGCCTTTCTGATTAAATATATATATATATATGTAATAAATGATATATCTGTGTCACACTAAAACCGTAGGTTTAAGGTACTGAGACTTAAAATGTTCACAGAAGACATAGTTGTCTGTTGTCAGACGACTCTATTGATGTCATCAGACGAAGCAGATTTCCGTGAGGACAATTACGACGGAAACATCCAATTAAAGTAATTTTTTATCATTTTTGAATTATCAGGAAAGCAATTGTTAAATAAATTGAAATTTCTTTTGTTTACTGGAGCTAATTGAGAGAAATTTCGTACAATCAGTCGCACGGCCATTTTGGAAAAAAAAAGACCTAAATGTTAATTAGACTATGATCAATATTCAAGGGTAATTATATATTTAATTAAATATATTAAACTATTTTTACATAAATAAAAATAATTTTAGGTTGATAGCAAAAAGTCGGAGAAAACGAAGAAAGTGTATTTTATTATAACGATTAATTACAAACTTTCAAATCTTACAGTTCCTTTACAGGTGTACCTTTAAAATATATATGTGGCGACCGCACTTTGCTTCAGCGAACTGGGACAAAGCTTCAAAACACATACGGGCAGAAGCTTGGCGAGCACGTGTTGGGAGAACACTTCACTACGCATGCGCGGGCGTCATGCAGAACTTTCTAGCGGCTGGCTTCTTCCGACACACTTGATCTGGCACTCAGCGGTAAACAACAAGGCTAAAGCTGGCGGCCGTTACTTCAACCGTTGTTTCTTTTCTCTTTATAATTTCTTGCTTTAAATAAATTAATTTTAATTATAATTTTATCAGCAGCCTTTCCACAAGCCACACCATCACGCAACAACCATCCTACATATATATATTATATAAAATAATTGAGATTTCTTGTAGATGTTGGTTATCTTGAAGGATTATACCATGTTAATGCAGTCGTGGGGAAAAATCTTGAAAGTATAATAATAAAAATAGTTTTGATCAGATATTGCTTTAATTGAATTTAAGGAATATATAAAAAAAAGACATAATTTGATAAAAGTAATGCCTGGCTTAAGGCGAGTAGAATAAGGAAAACAAAAGATTATTTACATAATGTACAAAAGTTTTGAGCCGGCCAACGGGGAACAACAACAATGAGTATTTATAGGGGAAGTGTGACCTCTGGCGGTCTATTTAACAAAGTATTTGAATCTATGAAATATAATTTTAAATAAAATAATACTTTAATATAACATAATTTTAAATAAAATATTTTAATATAACATATATACGTGAGAAAAAGACGTTTTTTTTTTTGCTTATCCCTAATACACGTGGCACAGGCCATGATAATAATGGTAGGTAGAAGTAGGCGACTGCTTTTACTGTAAGTGCACCATATGTCTACACATGTGAAAAGCAGTTCGGCTTTGCACTTACAAATATGCCATAGCCTTAGACTTCCATATATGAGATATACATTTGCATATATCTAAACTAAATAAGACAAGGTTTTAAAACTCGAGGTTATATGCAAAAATAGTCTATTCACAATGGGCTAAAATAAGGTATATAGTGATATAGTATTCTTTATTTTAGCTAATTATGTGTAAATAGATTATTTTTACATATATATCCTTTAGTTTTAAAATGATTAAAGCTTCCAGGGTTAAGTTTCATGTTCAACTTTATTTTCAAGTTTTCGGACTTGTCAGTCCTTCAACAGGATCATCACGTTAACAAATTAATAATAAATACAATCTTATATACACGTTATTATATACATAATTTAAATACTTATGATATTGAGTAAGAAAATTTATTACATTATTTGTGTGTGAAAAACAACTTTTTGAAAATATACATGTATGGTGGATGATATGTGCTGGTTGAACGATATCTCGAGACTTCAAATTAAATTAATATATTCTTTAGTTTTAAAATCTTGTTTTATTTTGTTTAGATATTTTGGCAAATTTTATATCCCAGATGAAATAGTCTCACGTCTATTAAAGTACAACTCGAGAGTTGAAAGCTCGTGATTTGTCGAAAATAAAAGAAACCTTTCTGTTTTCTTGAACTTGATTGTTATATTAAACTCTATCGAAATATGCAGAATATAAGGTTATTTTTTAAATATATGATAATTTATAAATATTTCCTTATATTTGTGCAGTAAAAAAAAGGTGAAATTCTCCTTTTACAACAGTATTAGAACAATGTATTTCATTGATATTTTATGGGGAAAATGAGAGGCTCAGTTAAGCACACATAGGTATGTAAAAGGATAGATTCTGTTTGCATTTCTCATCTTTAGATTAAAATAATTATCCCCTCAAGAGTATAGTAAACGCACACACTTGTAATGCCTTTTTTACATTATAAAAATACATATGATTGAAATAAAGGCTAAATAATTTAATATACCATGGTATACCATTGGTATATAATACCGTTAAGAGAATTTCAAAATTTTGTTCAAAATTGAGTTCTGACTCGAAGTTGATTTCAAAATCTCTATTTCGTAATATATTTTACTTTTCTTTATTTTCAAAAAAAAAAATACTATTAATATATTTTCTTTTTTTTTTTTAAATAAAGAAATCCATAAATAAATCTTTAAATAAAATGACATATATTGGTAAAATAAATGATATTTTGATTCAATATATGTTTTATTATTTGCATAATTACTATATTTCATAATCTTTATTCTAAAATGCAATTAATCACACACACATATATAAAAAAGTAAAATATATATTATGAATGAGTATATTTATCTCTCATCAAATTGTTTGACTTAATCATAACTCAAAATATTCCAATTTATTGAAAGAAAATTTAAAGAAAGAAAGTTAAAGATATTGACTTTTGGGAATCCAAGTCAATATGAAAATGTCAATATTACATGCATATGTTTTCAAAATAAGAAAAAAATTCAATGAAAAAAAATGATGCTTTTGAAATATCTTTTTGTAAAATATGACATTTTAAATATTTATTTAGATAAACTAATTTTTGTTGAGGGAGGGCCTATTTTCGAAGTGGGTAAAAGAATTATTTGTGGAGTTTTTACAATTCTAATGGGGTTATTTCAAATAAGATTACCAAACGAACTTTATATAGCGCTTATCGCTTCCAAAATTATCGTGCGGCTTTTTTTAAAACTTAATTTCTTTATGAAAAAAACTTGAAATGTTTGTTGTGTTTTAGGATTATCTTTTATTAAATTATGAATAAAAGAATATCTTTGGGGACTAAAAAGGAAAAATTTAAATCAATTTTATTTATTTGTATATTACTTTTTTTATTTTATTTCAATATTTCGTGTATAAATGATAAATTAATTATCAATATATTTTTAAAACTATTTTGAAAAATGAAATATTTTTATTCTTTGTCTTTATATATATTATTATCTATAGTGGGGTGTATATTGAATATTTAAAAATTAAAATATTTTTGGAATTAGCTTTTAAAATTATAATTGATTACATTTAGGTTATGTTATTCCTTTACGTCGTTGCCCATTGTTTAGTAATGTGCCTAATCGATGGGTTCAATGTATTTAGTGTTAGTGTTGAATATAATCAACAGTACATTAATTCATGTTGTTGTTTCTTATTTCTTTATGCAAAGATTACACAAATTCCATGAGTTCAAAATATATATATATATATATCTGATCTCATGGAATGGGGTGTAGGGGTGCAGCTTTCGTTGATCATGGCACCATGATCCAGGCACACTTTGGTGAAAGTCTGACTTTGTCTGTAATTTAAGGCCGTTCCTAACAGGGAGGCCTTTGCTGCCGACTCTAACATGAGTACAGACGCAGCTCCTCCGTATCTCTGGAGTGGGACCCTTGCTGAGGTCTATCAACTGGGTTAGTTGAACTCAGGAAATTTAAAGAGGTCTACTCCTCTTTCTAACAATGCTGTTCTTGGTCTGCTACTGCTTATTGGTCAGAGTTCTTCTGCTTGTTTCACAGCTGGCCTTCATATCTGAAGGTAGTTCCCCTATCCGCCACCTGGGGACGCTCCCTATAGCAGTCAGCTCTGCCGAGGGACATTAATGGATACCAAATATGTTATCAGAATATACATTTAAATTATTAATTAATTTGCTATAGTAATTGTATTCTGATGGATTCGTTCATTGTATTGCTGTTCCTAATGTAATATTTGGAACAAATATTTAGAGAATTTTTAGGGTGAGGTCCATAAAATGTTTCTCATGCATAGAACGTAATCTCATCGAAATATAAGTTCACACTGATCTCATGTTCTGACAGTATACACTCATGGACACAACTTAAGGAAGTTAAAAGTCTTTAATGTTGCTTGACGACTGTTTTTTGAAGGAGACAGAAACAATTTTGTTCACACTTGGTTATCTCGTGTGTCTTCAATAAAAGTCATTTAAAAATCTTTCAGAGTTATTGTCTGAATCCAGTTATATAACAAGAAGGCTAAGAAATCTCTACCGCGTTCAACGCTAGCTGCACATGGAGGCCTTTCTCATACATCTAATTCCTATACAACAAAACAACAACAAAAATCTTTAATAAGACCTTTCAGTCTTATACAGATTCTCCGAGTAGAAATGTAGGATCAATGCAGGAATAACAGTAATAGTACCAGTAATAAGCATTGCTATTATTTTTAAAGCTAATCATCAACAACATAAAGCTTTATTAAGACCTTTCAGTCTTATACAGATTCTCCAAGTAGAAATGTAGGATACATGTAGGGAGAGTAACATTAATAGTTCCAGTAATAAGCATTGTTATTATTATTAATAAAGCTAATAACAACAACAACAACAAAAAGCTTATTAAGACCTTTTAGCCTTATACAGATTCTCCAAGCAGAAATGTAGGATACATACAGGAATAACAGTAATAGTTCCAGTAATAAGCATTGCTATTATTTTTAAAGCTAATCAACAAAAACAACAAAAAGCTTATTAAGACCTTTCAGTCTTATACAGATTCTCCAAACAGAAATGTAGATACATGCAGGAATAACAGTAATAGAGTTCCAGTAATATATATAAGTATTGTTATTATTATTATTATTAAAGCTAATCAACAATAACAACAACAACAAAAAGCTATTAAGACATTTCAGTCTTATACAGATTCTCCAAGCAGAAATGTAGGATACATACAGGAATAACAGTAATGATACCTTAATGGTACCATCTACTTCCTATAAAGGTCTACTTACACAGGGCGCCAGTAACGGTAGGAAATATTGTCCTGCGGAGATCTTCGACGCCCATTCTCACCCAATTGGAGCGATTGCCGGGTATTGGACTCGGCACATCTGAAAGTTTCTCTAGCCAGAGAACTTGTTGAAGGGCATGTTAGTCCGAAAGCTTGAGAAATGAAAGAATTGTACTAAAAAAAAAAAACCCTAGATTCCTTATTGATTTTTTCAAAGTGTAGAGGCAGGGAATAATCTTTATTATAAAATTATGCACTAGCGCGCCATCTGTTATCAAAATTCAAAACTATTTTAAAGGCGTAAGATTCTTTTTGAAATTAATCAATTTCTACTGCCCTTACTGCAATGGAAAAATTAAAGGGAGGGCCTGGATCATCAGTGGTGAACCCTCCAAGCGGTTTCTCCAGTTTAATCTACCATACCGCTGTTATATTACATTTTTGGAACTTCCTTTTATAGTGATACTGCTGGTATACTCTTGGAATTCCAATTTAATTTTTCCATTGCAGTAAGGGCAGTAGAAATTGTTTAATTTCAAAAAGAATCTTACGCCTTTAAAATAGTTTTGAATTTTAATAATCTTTATTATTTTGAAAATAGAGCAATCCATAAATAAATCTTCAAATATTGGATCAAAATATCATTTATTTTACCAATATTTCAGTTGGCTGAACGCCAACCTTTATCAAGGTATTATAACATATTAATGTGTGTCAACAATAAACTCAGCGCCACATAACGTTTGTTGTTTGCACACATTAACATTTATAATTACAATTATATTCTCACAATGAGTATCTTTTTTATTTAAAAATGCTAGCTTTCAAGCGTTATTCGCTCTTCAACGGGCTTACAAAAATAAATACATGTTATAATACTTTGATAAAGGTTGGTGTTCAGCCAACTGAAATATTGGTAAGATAAATTATATTTTGATCCAATATATGTATTTTTATAAAAATAAATAAAGCTTCCAGGGTTAAGTTTCTTGTGCAACTTTTTATTTTCAAGCTTTCGGACTTGTCAGTCCTTCAACAGGATTATCAAGTCCTGGACTGACAGGACTGTCAAGTCCGAAAGCTTGTAAATAAAAAGTTACACAAGAAACTTAACCCTGGAAGCTTCATTTATTTTATAATATTATAAATCAAGGAAGAACGATTATATATGTATTTTTATTTTAAAATCTCTATTATGTTACACAATATAATTAATCTTAAACATCGTCTGTTTATAAATGAAAAGTACGTAAATTCTAATCAAAAAAAAAAAAAAAAAGAGTGATATGTGGTTTATTTTAATTTGGGGATAGAGGGAGCAATGAGGTCAAGTCGGGTTAGTGGAGGGCGGGCAGGCGGGCCACAGGGGATCGTCTGCTTGATATTCCAGGCATCGTCTGCGGCCAAACAAAGCTCGGCTGCTTGCAAATACCGTCCATCGACCGCGGTAATTGTCGGGTAATTGGGCATGTCGCCATCTTGTCCTATTTCTATGCAGTAGTTGCATATAAGCGAATATATATACATAAAGAATTAAATATATTGTGTTATTAATTGAATATATGGTAGTGGTGTATTGTTCATTTATCGTCAATTTCTGATTTTGTTGATCTCTGGATTGGAAGGATACCATTACCCCGTTAGTCAGCCACATTTCAGAGTTCCCTGTTCACGGTTACCGTAGCGGCTCACGACACCGTACTACAGGGCAGTCCCTTACTTGTGCTGCTTCTCCCGCCCGCCACGTAGAGGAGGGGTTGAACTTCTGGGCAGGAATGGAATATTTTTGATTTATGAGTGTCTTATTTTGAAAAATTTAAAAGGATTCGCTCACAATCTTATGATGACTTCGCCGTTGAAGATCCTCATCGTTAGAAAATTTGGGTCAGTGCGGAACTGCGAAGAACACCTTCAACTAATCTTAAAGATGACGTTGCCTGGCCGGCATTCATATTTATATAGAAAAAATAGACAATTCGGCCAGTTGGAGTTTTTTATTTTCTCAACGTTTCGACAAAATTCTTTTGTCTTCGTCAGGAGAAATAAATAAAAATAAAGCATTTGGCAAAGCGTTAAAAATTGTTCTGAGGTTTGCAAGGGAGTTCTCACGTGATTTTTCGAATTTAGTACAACATCTAAAGTACGAGTCAAAAACAAATATTAAACTCGTCAAAGACTATGATCTTGGAAATAAAAATACTAAATTGTAAATCTTAAAATACCTTTTTCAAGAGGTCAGTTACAGAATCAGTATATGATCAAAACAGTCAAATACATACAATATATTACAGTGGTATGGTAAATTAAACTTGCGAAACTGCTGGGAGGGTTCACCACTGATGATTCAGGCTCTTCCATTAATGTATCATTGCAGTGAGAACAGTAGATGATTTGTATTATCTTGAAAAGAATTATAAACGTCGAGAATATTTTAAATTTCTCATAACAGATGACGCGCTAATACATCATATGAACTCTAACTAATCATTCCTATCATCAACGTCAACCTTCAGCAGCGTCTATTCCTCATGTTAGAGGCGGCCATTTAATACCAGGTCAAAGTCCAAGTTACACCTCTCTGTAGGTGACCTCGGAGAAATACTGGATAAAACCTTTAACGTAACTGGCATATAACATATATGGAGTCGTGCATAATTCAGGATAAGTAAAAAAAAAAAGTCAGCCATTTGGCAATATGCCCATGTACATAGCTGCACCTCTGTTGCCATAAAAACTTGCACAGAACCTGGCATACCTTGACTTACTCTAATCCCTTTATTTTAAGAATTCTGGTCTCATGGAAACTCAGCGATAGCACGAAGTCGTGCAGGAGCTTACAAGATGGCCTATTATCTACGTGGTTAACCATACAAGGATCTAGTTTGGACATTCATTCTTCTTTTACATGATATATTGGTAATTTATTTAACCTAGAATTATTTTCGTCTAACTAGATATTTTTCCTTTATTTTTATCATTATTTATTAACAATGGCTCCATTGCAAAGCTGATTGTTAAAGCCATTGTGATATCTCACATGTTTTCCAAACAAAATGTTATTAGCGCAGATTGTAATGGCAGCGTGCGTATACATAATTACACTTTAATACATCTATTATCATACAATACAATATAATGCGTCCTGTGATTGCAAAACGACATCTGAAAACCATCCCGCATGTGTTTCTCTTGAACGAAAAATCAAATTTTATCTTAAGGAGAAATAACGATTATTAACGATTCAAGAGAAACACATGCGGGATGGTTTTCAGATGTCGTTTTGCAATCACAATCCGCATTATATTATATTGTATTATAAATTACAATATGTGTATTATTTACGAACGGAAAAATATATTCAGCGTAGCCTAGTGGACATGGCATCAGCCCGGTAAGCGGAACAATGTGGGTTCGATTCCCATTCCTGGACACTTTTTCCGTTTATCATTACTCTTCACAATTCATCCTTTCATACCTCATCCATGCTGTTGACGTTATGTGGCGCTGAGTTTGTTGTTGACACACTTTAAAATGTTATAACACCTTGATAAAGGTTGGCGTTCAGCCAACTGAAATATTGGTAAAATAAATGATATTTTGATCCATAAGGTTAGAAATAATCGTTATATCTCCTTGAGATAAATTTTGATTTTTCGTTCAAGAGAAACACATGCGGGATGGTTTTCAGATATCGTTTTACATCTATTATCATTCAAGTTCAAATTCGAACATGACAGGTTATCGGTACAATACTTGGTACATTATCATCAATTTCTTCTAGTTGTTTGTGTGATGTGTTGTGTCAATGTATTGTTGTGTTGATGGATTGTGTTGTGCGTTTTTATTATATACCAATTTCTACTCCTCACTTAAGATACGCTTCCAATTGAGATAAAAGAATAGCGCTAAGTTTTACTCGTATTTTTTAGAATATATCTGATTTTAATGAGGGGTGAAGACCTGAAATGTACTTTCTGTGGATCAGGAATAACAATGGAGATGTTGCACTACTTATTCAATTGTGCTGCTCTGTCTGAGGAAAGACGAAAACTAAATGATAAAACGGGGCAACTTTGTCCTTCATTTCTGGCACTAATTAATGAAATATCAAAGAATAGGTATATAGCGGAGGCGATATTTGTATTCCACAGGATTATATACCGGTACACAGTTTTCTCCCCATCCCTTGTGTACTGGCGAATCCTGTATAGGGCGAGAGGCCCTAAATAAAGACTTTGTTGTTGTATATACCAATTTAACTCCTCACTTAAAATACACAATGGACAATCGGTTCCAATTGAGTGAAAAGAGTAACGCTAAGTTTTACTCGTATTTTTTAGAATATAAGACGAAAATATTCAAATTAATCTGTGTGAAAAGAGATAGTAAATCGGTAAAAAAGGTATACACTAAACCTTTATAAAATAGGATAGTAAAAAAACTGTATATAAAATACTTTAATAGATTCATACACAAAATAGGTAGTGAGGAAAGTTTTAGAACAGATGTGTAAATAAATCCCTTTTCAAACAAAGGCTCATGTGCACTTGGGGAAAGGGAGAAAAATTACTGTATTATTTTGTTGTTGTATGGCGAATCCATAAAGGGCAATGGGCCCTAATAAAAGCCTTTTTGTTTGTTGTTTTGTTTTGTATATGAAATACAGGATAGTATAATTATGCATAAAATAGGATAGTAAAATATGCATAAAATAGGATAGTAAATGTAGTATAGGTAACGGGAGAGCGAGCTCAAGACGATCTCAAATTACGAGGTAATAAAAAGCAAGGTTATAAGTATATACAAACTTACTACGAACTAAACATAACTCATACAATTATATTTTATATCTAGACCTTGTCTTTATTGTTTGCGGAAGAGCATTGCCCGATGCAAATATTTGAATGTAATTCTACTGTCCTATAAGCTTATGTCCATAGTTTACTTGAAAACCATTTCTGAGATTCCATCCTTCAGTACTGCGTATATAAGCAGAATCGTCCAATACAGTATTAGAGCTCTGAGAAGCGGTCTGGTGGATTAAATTGGCGAAACCGCTGGGAGATTTCACCACTGATGAGCCAAGCCCTCCCAATATATTTTTTTCATAGCAGCAAGTGCAGTAGAAGTTTATATTATGTATAAAAGAAACATTCGTGCTTTTAATTCCTTTCATTTTATTTGTATAGATGGCGCGTTATTTATTTGTGTTAATCTATATTTGCATACTGTTCAAAGTACCAAAATACTATTAGATAAATAACTAGAGACATTTTGCAACTCAATCTCTAATTTATAAAGGTGCTCGTAAATCTGAAGTCAGAAATAGAATTAGAGCATGCTATGAACCCCAGAGTGGGGTTCAGTAATGGGAGGGGGTCTTCTGCTAATTATTATTGCGACGAATGGGTGAGAGATCTTCTGTTTATTATTGCATTCTTGAGATATGAAGGAATCTTGAGTATTTCTCATTTAAATAATTGTTCTGTTGGCACCAAGGTTCAGATAAATACTGGCGCAGATTGACTCATTACAGTAGACTCTCCTATAACGCGAGTTTTTACAACGCGATTTCGTACAACGCGATAAAAAAATTGCGACAAATTTATTTATACAACGCGAATTTTCGTATAACGCGTAATAAAATAAAACAATTTACCCTAACAAGATTCGCGATATACAAGTTTTATTTCGTACAACGCGAATTCCTATAACGCGATTTCATACAACACGGAACACATTAATCGCGTTAGAGGAGAGTTTACTGTATAGTGTTTTATTCGTGAAGATACGTTTCATTTCTAGATACATGCTATAAAATGTTATATGTAAATATATAACAATATTATAGTATATCTTTAGTATCAGATTATAGTATCTAGATTCAGATCTAGTATCAGATTTCCTATATTTATAAATTCCCAAATGCCATAGCGGACCGCTGCAGATAATGGACTCCCGATAGCAGATTGCCGCCACATGGACTGAAGCTTATATGTACAATCATAGGAAATACAGAGAAAAAGGGGAGGGAAAAAGGAGGCGATAACTATTTATATTCACAATACACAATTGGACAAGACCGAGATTACGTCATTAACCACAACTCTCTTATAATACCCGCCATCTTACTGAGAGAGACAGTATTGTTACGTCATACCCAGACGCTGTACTTTGTCTACTCAGTATGCCACAAAGATACACATGTGAGTTCGAAGGGATTGCAGCTAAAGTTAGCGCTTTATTGTTTCTCATTTAACAGAAGGAATACAACAGTGGGACTTGCCTTCAACCTTCCCGTCAGAAGAATCCTTGGCGCCGTGGATGTCCTCTTGTGAAGCGTTCCGCTCCACACTATACACATGCAGCCTGGCCCACACCGTCTTGTAGGTCGCTCCGATGTCAGTCTCTCCTTGTAG
>CP092866.1:120644694-120772170 GCA_030710605.1 Cordylochernes scorpioides | reverse complement strand
GTCTTTAAACGACGTTTTGGCCAGTATACTATTTTACATATCAATCATTTCGGCTAATGGATGGTTTGTCTTCGCCAAGATATAACCAACTTAGACATTATAAAAGTCAGACTTTCACCAAAGTGTGCCTGGATCATGGTGCCATGATCAATGAAAGCTGAAATCCTACACCCCATTCCATAAGTGAACCCGTGGAATTCTTGTAATCTTTACGAAGAGGATAAGAAACAACAAACGACAACAGATATTATAAAATCCCTTAAATATTGCCACGTGGAAAATTAGGGAAGACAAAAACTTCAGGAGGAAACAAAATTTATTTCAGGGAAGGACAAACTAAGAAAGGTAAACAAAAGATAAGCCACGAGGGAAATTTACAGAGTCGCAAGATATAAAAATAAAAATGACCACTCTGTTAATAAAAAATAATAAAATTAATAAATACTATGTTACATAAATTAAATTAATAAATACTATGTTACATAGCTTCTTCCCTATGGGAGCTGTGACCCACAGCTATCAATTATTGTAGATACTGACATGGATCTGACGTGCTTTTGCCAAGGATTCCATTGAAGTCTTGGAATTTTGTCCCTAGTACCTTTGCGTCCTTTTTCTTGCTGCGTGAAGAGCGGCTTTGTCGTCGTATCGTCTATAGGAACATCGTCATCTTCGAGGGAAGTCTTGGCTTTGGCACGGCGGTGGGATCCTGGAGTCAGTCTCCGAAAATGTAGATCACAGTACCCATGGCTTCAAGGTCTTCTCGGCGATCTTCAGTTTGTCTTCCCTAACTTACCCAGCATCTCCACCAAAATGCCACGTGGAAAATTAGGGAAGACAAAAACTTCAGGAGGAAATAAAATTTATTTCAGGGAAGGACAAACTAAGAAAGGTAAACAAAAGATAAGCCACGAGGGAAATTTACAGAGTCGCAAGATATAAAAATAAAAATGACCACTCTGTTAATAAAAAATAATAAAATTAATAAATACTTTGTTACAATATGTTATATACACCCAGGGAGACAAAACTTAAGGAAGTTGTACCTTTCAGCATGTATATCGGGATTCAGACAATAACACTGAAAGATACACTCATGGACAAAACTTAAGGAAGTTGTACCTTTCAGCATGTATATCGGGATTCAGACAATAACTCTGAAAGATACACTCATGGACAAAACTTAAGGAAGTTGTACCTTTCAGCATGTATATCGGGATTCAGACAATAACTCTGAAAGATACACTCATGGACAAAACTTAAGGAAGTTGTACCTTTCAGCATGTATATCGGGATTCAGACAATAACTCTGAAAGATACACTCATGGACAAAACTTAAGGAAGTTGTACCTTTCAGCATGTATATCGGGATTCAGACAATAACTCTGAAAGATACACTCATGGACAAAACTTAAGGAAGTTGTACCTTTCAGCATGTATATCGGGATTCAGACAATAACTCTGAAAGATACACTCATGGACAACACTTAAGGAAGTTGTACCATTCAGCATGTATATCGGGATTCAGACAATAACTCTGAAAGATACACTCATGGACAACACTTAAGGAAGTTGTACCTTTCAGCATGTATATCGGGATTCAGACAATAACTCTGAAAGATACACTCATGGACAACACTTAAGGAAGTTGTACCTTTCAGCATGTATATCGGGATTCAGACAATAACTCTGAAAGATACACTCATGGACAAAACTTAAGGAAGTTGTACCTTTCAGCATGTATATCGGGATTCAGACAATAACTCTGAAAGATACACTCATGGACAACACTTAAGGAAGTTGTACCATTCAGCATGTATATCGGGATTCAGACAATAACTCTGAAAGATACACTCATGGACAAAACTTAAGGAAGTTGTACATTTCAGCATGTATATCGGGATTCAGACAATAACTCTGAAAGATACACTCATGGACAAAACTTAAGGAAGTTGTACCTTTCAGCATGTATATCGGGATTCAGACAATAACACTGAAAGATACACTCATGGACAACACTTAAGGAAGTTGTACCTTTCAGCATGTACAGGGTGATCCAAAAGTCCCGCACAACTTTAAAAATCAATAACTCCGCGAATATTTGCGTTAGAGCAATGCGGTAAACACCATTGTGTTCAGGATGCAATGGGATTTTTTATGGCAAATAATGAAAAATTCGAAATTGATTTTAGTTACAATTTTATTCACCAGATGGCGCTCTACCAGATTCAGATATTCAGCGGCCAAATTGTTTGATAAATTGAAAAATATAATTGAACGACACGTATTTTTCCTTTTTGAATACCAGGAAAGAACCCTAATAATATCAAATAACAAATTAATAAAACACCACTTCGCCAAAAGTATGAAGAATTGGTTAACGATTTTCAAATACAATCAGAGATATGTAAAATAGGCAAATGCAAATTAAAACATGTAGCAAAAATATTTATATTTTATATGGGGTTTTGTGAAATAGATTGAATGTTTGAAAAATACTGCTGATATCAATACACGAATTTTTGATATGTTAATATAGTACCAAAAATTATGATGGCACTACTAATAGGATTTCTTGCTATAAGAAATGTGTAGTTTCTTGACTAATTGGAGACCCTTGACTATTTAACTGGATATTTGTCATGATCCAACAAATTAAATATAGAGGGGAGTGACAAAATATATTTGTCGTACTTTATTCCAAATATCCTATGGGCTTGTCAAATGGTACCATTGTTTATTATACTGTACACAATTTTAAAAAATGTCTCCCCTCAAATAAAAATAATTTTTAAATCGACCTTTTGCGTTGAAAAACGTGGTAGTAAAATCATTTTGTATTATTTTTTTTCACAAATTTCTAAAGTTATTGGTATACAGAAAATATTCCTTATGCTATTTCTTCTAATGAGCGAAAAGCGAAAACTAAACATAAGGGGAAAAATTGTGTGTACCAGTGTTATTCGAGAAGTTATAACACTCTGGTTTGCACGACATAATATGTGAGCAAATGACAAACAAAAAATTACTGTTCACAAATAAAAAAGATAGTCAAGATGTGAGGACAGCATTTATTATCCCCATATCCCAACACAAAGAGCTGCAAATTATTGGTAGATAATATAATACATGGCGGCTTATATAACACATGAGGTAACTGCCTTCTCTCTTGTATTAGGTCACAATCCTTGCTCAATGTGGCACCCTTCATTCTCAATCACCGCCTGCAGACGATAAATGACAGAATGGACAGCATTAAATAACATATCTGTTGAAATTGATAAAACGTGCCATCTGATAGAAGCCTTCAACATGGCCAATGTGGTAGGCCAGCATCGATAAACACACGATTTAATGTACCCCCATAAACAAAAATCGCAAGGCGTCAAGTCTGGTGATCTTGGAGGCCACTGGTATATAAAGTGGCGACTTATCACACGATTTTCACAGAACGCATCCTTCAGCAATTGTTTGGCACCTCGGGAGATATGAGGAGGTCCTCCATCTTTCATGAATGTTATTTCGCTTAGTGCTTTTGCCCTGCAATATGGGAATACCCCTTTCTCTCAAAAGTTGGACATAACGTTCATCAGTTACAAAAACGGTTTTAAAAGTTCTTCCATTGATTTTTCAAAGAAAAATGGCCCAATAATAAAAGAAGTGAACCCACACAAAACTGTAACTCTAGGCTGGTAAAGTGGCATTTCTGTAAAAATCCTAGGGTTGTCTGTTGCCCAAATGCGGCTGTTTTGAATGTTAAATTCTCCGTTTAGAGAAAAGTGAGCATCATCTGTCCACAGAACATTCGACAGCCAGTTTTCATCAATATCAATTCGCCGGAAAACCCATGCAGCGAATTCTTGACGCATCTCAAAATCGCCAACTTTCAGCTCGTGAAATCTTTGAATTCTGTATGGGTACACACAATAGAGACATTAAGTGAAGCGTCTTCGGATATCACAATCATACTCGGCGAATTTAACGCCAAAAGTTCAATTTGGGGATCACCTGTCCTGGATAACAAAAGTCAGCAGGTTGAGGACATGCTAACAGACCTCGACCTTACACCGTTTAATAACGGAGAGAACACCTATCTAAGTCCACAGGCACAGAATCCGCAATAGACATCACAGCGATAAATTACAACATCGCACCCACAACACAATGGAAAATCATGAGAGGTGCAATCAGTGACCACAGACCAATTTTAACAACCCTAAACATCAAAATTGAGAACGTCCATTAGAATAAAAGAACATGGAACTTTAGGAAAGCCGACTTGAAAAAAATTCACAGAAAAGCTTGAAGAACTGTGCAACGAAAAATTGAATTACAGAACGCTTGACAAAAACTTGGAAAAATTCTCTTCGAACATTTCAAAATCTGCAAAAGCATCGATACCTAGAGGTAGACGTAAAGACCTGTGGATACCTTACTGGAAGGACCACAACATCGAGGCAGTGATTTCAGAGAGAGAGACAATATCAATGAACTTCTTTAAAAAATAAAACAGAAGAAAACAGAAAGAACTCATTTAAATTAGTCACAAAATAGAACAAGAAATTTGGATATGCAAACAAGAAAAATGACAGAATTCTGCGAAAAAATGGATCCAAGAAAGGACAGCCAACACTGGAATATGATTAGAGTGTTAGAGAACAATCAACACCAACACCAACCCTCCAATACTCTAACCGATATGAATAGAACAGCGCGAACGAGAACAAACAGATGGCTGACATAATTGCTGAATATCTTTCAAGCACTTCCATACTCAACTATACGAATGAAGACAGGACTCTAAAAATAATATAAACCAGTTAGTTAAACAAGCAAGAAACTTCCATCAACAAGATATTTTCTCGAGAGACTTCACACTGAATGAGCTAAACTTATCAATAAAAAAATCCAAGAGATAATCTAATCTTTGGTTAAATGATCATACACTTTGAAGACAAAGCTAATAATCAACTCCTAAGAATACTGAACATTTCATGGCAAACTGGTAAACTACCAAAGAATTGGAAGATATCAATTATAGTGCCAATACTGAAGCCAAACAAAGATGCCAAGGAATACAAGAACTATCGGCCAATTGCTCTCACCAGCAAACTTTGTAAAATACCAGAACGAATTATCCACTCTAGGCTCATAGTCTGGCTCACTAACAATAATAAAATAAACCTCTACCAAACTGCCTATAGATCCCAGAACTGTACGACTGATCAACTGTTTTACTTCTGTCAATCAATAATAGATTCTTTCCAGGAAAAACCGCCAAAGAAGACCACGGCTATATTCCTTGATATGACCTCAGCTTTTGATCGAGTGTGGAGGGAGAAATTACGTGAAAAGCTGCACAACATCGGAGTAAGAGAAAAACCTTAATCTGGATTGCAGACTTCTTAAGGGGAAGAAGGTTAAAGGTTCGGGTCAATGGAGAATTTTCCAAGGAAGGAAGAACATGGGCTGGTGTAAATCAGGGATCTGTGCTCAGTCCTCTACTCTATCTGCTATATATTAACGACATCTATCCTTACCTCACTGAAGACACAAAGGTTGTCTGTTATGCAGATGATATAGCCATATGGCACACAAGTAGCAGCATAGAAAAATCGTAAAAAATACTGAACACATCAATGAGAGGACTGGAGAAGTGGGCAATGGAACTCCAAATGACCATAAACCCAATAAAACCAAACCTATGCGTCTTCTCCACTCACAGGGAAAAAGGCATGAATATGACAAAAAAAAAAGCATAAACAAACAAATGATTGATAAAATTAGAAATCCATAATACCTAGGTGTGATACTGCAGTCCTGTATCTTTCAGGTTGGTCTCGAGGACCACGCCATCGCCATCTCCTAAGTGGCAAAGTACGCGATCTACGTATTCATCGTAGATCGCAAAATGCGTGGTGTCGCTGGAGACCCACTGGCGATTCTCCACAAACTCTGCAGCGCTGGAAGAGGCGCCATATTCATTGTACATAGTGTATATAATGCATATTATCTTTTTTTAATAGTGCAGACTGTGCATGTATTGACAAGATGTCAACAAAATTATTTTAATTATTATTGATGAGGAATTGGAATTTTCAGAACACATAATTAGCACCTCAAATAGAACTATCAGAAAACTAAACATTCTGAGAAGGCTATGTGGAACAAATTGGGGAGCAAAACCCAGAATTCTCAGAACAACATATACCACCTTAATAAGGCCGATAATGGAATATGCAACACCGGTCAGGGCTCCCTCAAGCTCATCACTAAAAGTAAGACTAGACAGTGTTCAAGCAAAAGCGGCCAAAATAATCACTGGTGCTGTTTCATCCACCAACAATGAGAAAATTCAGAGAGAATGTGTTCTAGACCTACTCGCTCGAAAGCAGAAGACAAAATAAAAACAACTTGGATCGGCACTTCGGAAACGAGGAACCAAAGGACGAGATCTCTCTGACCACTTTTCCTGAGGCATGGAAGGTTGCCCGAGTAGTGCTTCTCGAAAAGTCTGGTAGAAAGGGTAATTCTCCTAATGATTATCGTATGCTTTCTTTACTAGCGTGTCTAGGTAAGGTCCTGGATAGCTTACTAGCTCAGCGACTGAAGCACTGGCTAGAAAGTAATGAGCTCCTTTCCTCTTTCCAACATGGTTTTAGGGAAGGGAAGTCCACAACCACAGCTCTGAACGAGGTGTTAGAGGGGGTTGAGATGGGCTTAAATAAGGGTGCTTGGGTTCTTTTCGTGGCCCTGGACATTGATGGCGCGTTCAACTCCATGAACTGGAACAAGCTGATGAGAAATTTGATCGACATGGGTTGTCCTGATAATTTGTGCAGCTTGGTTCGTGACATCCTGAGGGATAGACGGATTAGCCTCAGTTTTGGTGGGCGGAAGTTGGAAAGAAACTGTGCTAGGGGTTGCCCCCAGGGCTCTTGCTGCGGACCTATTCTGTGGAATATCCTGGTAAAAACCGTTTTCCAGGAGGAGCTCCCTGAGGGAGCCAGGCTGGTTCTCTATGCTGACGACCAGTTCCTCATTGTTGAGGCTGCTTCGAGAGCGAAGGCTGAGAAGTGTGTTGAAACTTCTCTCCAAATTCTCTCGAACTGGGCCCATGACTCTGGCCTTAAGTTCAATGTCTCTAAAACTAAAGCCCTCAGCTTTAAGCCTAGGGACATAAGAACTAAAAGGAAAGGGATCAAATGGGAACACAAGCCGGCTATCGGGATCATCGGAGGAGACCATCAGACAGAAGATCTAAGAGAACAGGGAAGATGCCCTGGGACTTGAAGCGGGTGCCCTGGAATGGAAGAGGGACCCAAGGAAGCCTCCGCAGTGGTTGCCAAAGTGGAATTGGAGTCCTGGAGGGCCGACAGGGATTGGCACGGAGGTTTTCACTGATGGGAGTAAGTCTGGAACCAATACTGGAGCTGGGGTAGTGATTTTCACTAATGGAGAGCTGATCTTCCAAGATAGCTTAACACTCAGAGTGGACGAATTGGTCTTTTCAGCCGAGCTGGTTGCGATCAGGTTAGCCCGCAGAGTGTGTGCCGAGAAGAACTTCAGCCCGGACCGCCTCTATTCAGATTGTATGTCGGCCCTCGTCGCCATCAATCTGGAGAAAGGGCAACTCGCGCATCAAATAATCCAGGAGCTGGAGATGATGACGCGGGCTCCGGAGCTCCCTTGGTTTAGGAGACACAGCCTCATCGAAGGTAATGAGTTCGCAGACAGGATCTCTAAGGCAGGATGCTTAAAAGGTAGATCACTGAGGACCACAGTGACCAAGAAAGAAGTTTATAGGAGGATCAGGGGGCACGTCCAGGACTTATGTTGAATTTGAAAAAAAAAAAATAAATGTGGGGAAGGTCAATCTTACCCAGATTGAAAATAGAGATTCACCAGTTGTGTTTGCACAAGTTGTAGAAATAAAATTTAACAAAAATGGCCTAAAGATATATTTTATTTTGCTTATCAACAATGACTGGGCAATAAAAATAAATAAACAGATAAAAAGGGTGATAATCAAATTGGCCAAAAGGTTAGATATATTTAAAATTAGAATAAACAAAACGAGTGATACAAGTTAAATATACATACAAACAAATAATGTAGAGAGCAAAATAACTTGGGTTGGAAAGGCAAAATCTTTTTCAATCAAAGTTTAAAAATACTTATCTAAGCTTCTGTTTATAAAAAACAAATCTTGTTTTCGATTCTGTTGATAAATTTGATCTTGAGTTCACTTGAAATAATTCTTCACACTTGAGATAATTTTCCAGATTAATTCTTCTGTTCCTTAACAGGAAACTATATCGCAACCCACTTAATTGGTGCGCAATTCTATAACAACTCCCTTCTCGTTATCTTCTTTGTTTCATTCACACGTGGTTACTCATTCCTTCTGAGGCGGGAGCTCATATTTGGCGGGAGCTCATATTTCCCGGGAGCTCATATTTCCCCGAGCCTATACACCAGCGCTGCCGGTTGTCCTTTTCTTCTTTTTTCTCCCCGTCACCGCGCATAGGTGCTCGCGCATGGGATGGGGGGGCGATGTCTTGTTTGTTTACAAATCTTGCTCTTTCCATTCTTTATTCCTTTCCACCCATTAAGAGAAAGAGGCAACAAAAATAAAATAAAAATATATATACATAATAATAATAGAGGAAAATCTATAAAGCATACAATTATAAATTATCTATTTTTAACAACTTATGTTTGGACAGATGGAGGAATATTGTGAAGGGGAGAGAGTTATTCAATGGGGTAACAACACCCAAGTACCTCTGTAAGGTAATGTCCCACAAACTCATTAGGGTAGTTCGGGACATGGGCTCTTCCCCAAGTCTCCACAGATTTGAAATTAAGAGCAATCCTGATTGCGTCTATGGAGAAAGGGATGTGAATGCACGCCACTACGTCTTGGATTGTCCAAGGGTAGTGGGTGTGCAGGAAGAGAGAAGGAGGGCGAGGGGCGCGATCGAGAGTAAGCTGCTGAGAAACCACAGCAAGCTTCTTGAGAAAGCCCACGACGTGGCAGCTGAGCTTTTCCTCAGCTGTGAGTGAACAGAGTCGACCGGGGTCTGCCTCCCCGCGGACCCTGCTGGACACAGTAGATAGTTTCCTATTTTGCTGTGATTAAAGGCCACCGGTATAGAAATCCTTCCAGACACGTTGTCTGGGAGGTGGTGTTTCAAGGTACAATGTCCAATCACTAGCTTGGATACCGTTACTTGGCTTATGAGTTGAACAGAATAGCAGCGAAGGCATGCTTCGCATGCCAGCTTGTGGACCGAAAGGTCTGGGTGGCCATCTGCTTCTAGGGTATACCAACTGTGCTTAGGTGGGATCCTCCAGTTCTCGTTTATTTTGGCTACTGTTTCTATTTCTTTAAAAGTGAGTTTATTTTTCTGTAGCAAGGGTTCTTTTGTGCCTTTTTTCGCTAGCGCATCAGCAGCTTCATTGCCTTCAATGCTAACATGTAAGAGTATCCATTGAAGGTGAATTTTTGAGGTATTGAGAGTTTTTGGAGATAACCAATTATGTTCCTGCTTACTTTGTCTCTAAGTTCCCCTGTGTGACTCGAGTGTTGTATGGCACTTCTACTATCAGTAAGAATCCATATATCGTGATGTTTAATGTTTCTGATGGATTTTAAGACTTCAAAGATGGCTATAAGTTCTGATCTGAAGACTGAGCAAAATTCTGGGTTTCTTCTGTTTATTTTTTCAATGCCATTTGTGGTTTTAATGAGAGAGCCACTGCCAGTGTGTCCCAACTCATCTCTGCTACCATCGGTATAGATAGTTATTGCATTTTTAGGAATTTTATATTAATTATTTCTAATGTGTGTGATAATTGTTTTAAGTATTCTGGATTTTGGTATTGTCTGTTGGTGGTTTCATTTAGAGTGGCATTAAAAATAACATTTTGTTAGTGGTTCGCATGGAGATATTTTTTCAGCTAAATAATATTTTTCCACTTTATATTTTAAAAATCCATTTCTTTTGGCCAGGTGGAGAGGGCCTTCTTTTTTGAGTCTTAGATTGGATTCCCAATTAAGTATGTAATTGAAAGTTCTGAGTTTGTTTTCATAACTCTTGATTTTGTTTATATATTTTGGCAGATTGTAGCTTATTCTATTCTTTAATGGCATAATGTCTGCCTCGTAAAGTACAATATCATTAGGGCAGGGTTTTCGAAGACCTGTAATAATTCTAGCTGCACTTAGTTGTATCCTTTCCAGTGATTTTAGATTTGTTTCAGATGCTGTACCATAGATTTGATATCCATATTCCAGGATAGGTCTCATTAGAGATGTGTAAGTTAATTTTATTGTTGTTGCTTCAGCTCCCCACTCTTCCTGAAATATATTTCAAGATTTTTAGTCGGTCTCTTCCTTTTCTAACAACTCCTTCAATATGCTTACTGGAGTTGATTTCTGGATCCAGGGTGTAGCCGAGATATTTAGGATGTTTATTATATTGCAATTGTTGTTCTTTCAGAATAATATTTGGTCTTATTTTGTATAGTTTCTTATCGGTAGTAAAAAGACAGGTTTCAGATTTTTGGGGGTTAAATTCTAATCTATGTTTATTAGCAACTTTTTCTAGGTGGAGAAGAGTCTTGTTAAATCTCTTTCAGCTTTTTTCCAGTTAGTGCTGCTGCTCCATAGAATAATGTCATCAGCGAAAAGTCCAATATTGGTTTTATGTGAAATTTATTTTTCTATGCCTGCAATAAATAGGGTGAAGAGAGTTGGGCTAAGGACTGATCCTTGTGGTAATCCTTGGTACAATTTGAAGGTTTTAGATAGAGTGCCATTATATTTGATCCTGATTTATATATTTTTAAGAGAATCATTTATCCAAGTGATAGCTTTTCCATCAATTTTGAAATGTTTGTATAATTTTGTAATTAACTTGTTTTTCCATACCCCTTATCAAAAGCAGCTATGGTGTGGTTAGTTGGTTTTTCGTTTTGTGCATCTTTTACCTTTTGTGTGAAAAATAAGAGTTGGTCTATTGTCCCATGTCCTTTCCTAAATCCATATTGTTCTTCTGGTAAGAGATTTCTTGTGTCGGGGTGGTAGGTGAGTCGTCTGAATATAATTTTTTCCATTATTTTGCAGCAAATATTTGTTAGGGAGATAGGTCGGTAGTTTTTTGGGTCATCAGCAGATTTGTCAAGTTTTTTAATGGAAATTATTGTTGCATTTTTACAGTCTTGAGGCAATTTTCCAGTTTTCCAGGAGTTATTGAAAATATTAAGAAGTCTTTCTTTGCCAATTTTGCCCAAGTTTGATTGCCCAAGATGGATTCTGTAAGAATAAAACAGAGGTTGGATCTCAGAAAGTATGTTTAATTATCAAATAGATTATATTTAGATGACAAACATAGAGAGTTAAAAAGAAGGTAAGCGGTGGCAGTCAACAAGCAAGCAAATCTGAAACCTATATACAGTTACGTAATGTCTGGGGGAAGTGGCCGTTGCTAAGCGACAGCCGAGGTGCGAGTCACTTTTCAACACTCCCACCTGACGAGCACTCCGTTGTTTCAAACAGTCCAAGTTGGCTCCTTAGTCTTCTATACCTTTCAGGAGGTAGAGCTTTCTTAAATATGTCTGCAGCAAACTCAGCATCGGAAAAACCTATCAGAGTTGAAGTGCAGGAACTCCCACCAAAACAAATACCGATGTTTTTCGTAGCTTTTAAGTATCCAAATATTTTCTTTACTGCGGTCCAATGTGAAGGTCCTGGGTTGTTCATAAATTGGCTAACCCTGCTGACTGCGTAGGCAATATCAGGTCTAGTTCCAGTCATGAGGTACATTAAACTACCAATTGTCTGTCTGTATGGAATCTTGTTCATTTCTTCAATTTCCTGATCATCCTTTGGGCACATCTCTTTTGTTAGTTTTGAGTAAGGATCAGAAGGTACAGATTGTAACTTAATATCAAGAAGGTTGTAATGTTCAAGTGTTCTTTCAATGTATGAGGCTTGATGCAGAAATAACATTTTAGTTGTTCTATCTCGATATATTTGTAGGCCAAGGAAATAATCGGCAGTAAAAGTTTTTATTTCAAAAATTGGAATTTAAGTACTGTACTATATCATCTAAATGTTGTTTATTTACACTGCAGATTAAGCAATCATCTACATATATTGCAAGTAATATGTAAGCCTGTTTACATTTCATTGTATAGACACATGAATCTGATATGCTAGGTTTGAGATCAAACTTAATTAAAAACTCATGAAATTTCTTGTTCCACATTCTGGGGGATTACTTAAGACCATAGATGCTTTTCTGAAGAGAGCAAACATGATTTGGAAAATCTGGGTTTTCATAACCTTGGGGTTGTTCCATGTAAAGTTCTTCTTCCAAATCACCATTCAAGAAGGCAGATTTTACATCTAACTGAATCATTTCCATATCAAGTGATGCACAAAGTGATAAGATTGTTCTAATTGAATCGAATTTTACTACTGGAGAAAAAGTTTCACCATAATCAAGTCCTGGTTTTTGTGAATAACCTTTCGCAACTAGTCTAGCCTTAAACATTTTATTTGATCCATCTGCATTTTGCTTTATTTTGTATACCCACTTGCATGCAATAGCTTTTCTGTCTGATGGTAGTGTCACATACGTCCATGTTTGATTTTTCATCAAGGAATTGAATTCATCGTCCATAGCTAGTTTCCACTGTTTTGAGTTTTGTCCTACAATTGCATCTTCATAGTTCAATGGTTCTTGGTCATGGACATAACAAGCATATGAAATAGCTCTTGTACAGCTGGTTGATGTTTGTTCATTTTCTCTGATTCTATTCCTGAGAGGGTATCGACATGATTCTTCTGGTTTGGAACTGGTATTTGTGTTATCAACACTTTCTTCACTGTATATAGTTACCTGCTCTTGTTGGTTATCCTGAATATTTTCTGATGTATTAGCTTCAGTAAATATTACATCTCTGCTTATGATAATTTTTCTAGCAATAGGATCCCACATTCTATAATTTTTGTTAGTTTCAGTATATCCAACAAAAAATGTACGAATACTCTTTTTGTCTAATTTCTTTCTGTTATCTTTTGGTATATGCACATAAGCGTTACATCCAAAAGTTTTCAAATGTAAGATGGAGGGTTTTTTCTTGTACCATATTTCATAAGGTGTAGAATTTCCCAATACTTTAGTAGTACATCTATTTAAGAGATAGACTGCTGTGTTTACGGCTTCAGCCCACAGTTCAAGCGGCATTTTTCTTCCATGTAACAAGCATCTAGCTGATTCAACTATTGTTCTGTTATCTCTTTCAGCAATTCCATTCTGTTCTGGGGTATATGGAGCAGTGAGTTCATGAACAATTCCTAGAGATTTTAGATAATCAGAAAAATTCTTATTTAAGAATTCTGTGCCATTATCTGTTCTGAATCTTTTTATTTTATTTCCAGTTTCAGTCCTAACTCTTTTTACAAATTCTTTAAATTTCTCAAGAACATCTGATTTATGCCTAATGAAGTAGGCCACTCTAAATCTTGAAAAATCATCCTTGAATGATACAAAATATAATGATCCACCTGGTGATCTTTTACTCATTGGTCCACAAACATCTGAATAGATCAGCTCTCCTGGATAGGTCGAATTTGGACTTGTTGACAGGTGAAAAACCTTTCTATTTTGTTTTCCATAGATGCATGCTTCACATAGTAAAGAATCAGGCTTTTCTCTAATTTTAATGTCGTCTTCAAAAACATTATTTTCAAACATTTGGGTTAATTTTATAGGATTTACATGACCCATTCTTTGATGCCATATATCTAGACTTAACTGAGCAACATGAGTTTGTGAAGATTGCTTTGCTTTAATAAAAATTCTATAAAGATTTGAATTGTCCTTTATTCCAGTAACTAGCACTTTCGAATTTTTAGTCAATTTTATCTGATTTCCTTTACAAATGAGCGTCAAACCATGTTTTGTTGCAGTAGATATTGAGAAAAGATTAGTCTCCAATTCAGGTACATAGAGAACATCCAAAAGAGTTGCATTAATTTTCTGACTATCAACATAAGAGAGAATATCAATATTTCCCTTACCTTTTGCATAGATCTGCTTTCCATCTCCAAGGCACACAGGATGAACACCTTCTGGTATTTCTTCGAACGTAGAGAACCATTCTCTTCTGAAAGTCATATGATCCGTTGCTCCAGAATCTGCAATCCAGGAATCCTTTGTTTCAGCGAGGAAGGCACTTGTCTCAGCTGAAAAAGCACAGCTATCATCTCTGGATGAAGAACTTGGCTGTTGTCCTTTTTGTTCTTCCTTTCTTTTATAGCATTCTTTCCACCAATGTCCTTTCTTCTTGCAATATCCACAGTGTGTGTTCTTCTTTTTATCTTTAATGGATTGTTGATGCTGCTGTTGTTTGTTGGAAGCTGTTGAATTTCTGTTGAACTTTGAAAAAGTCATCAAGGCATTATCTGGTTTAGAATTTCCTGAAGAATCCCAATGATCCTGTAAGCTTTCTTCTTTCAGTAATCTTGCCGTCAAGTTTTCTAGTGTCTTTTCTTCTGATGAAACTGAATCCCATGCTGTTATGAAATTCTTGTATTTATCAGGCAAGCTGCAAATTATCTTTGTAATTAGGGCAACATCAGAGATTGGCTCACCTAGATCTTTCATTTGTTGTGCCAGAGTTTCAACTTTGGAAATATGAGTAGCAATGTTATCATTTGGATTCATTTTATATTCGAAAAAACTTTGTTGCAGCAAATATTTGTTTGTTTCAGATTTCAGTTCATATATTGTTGATAATTTCTTCCACATTTCTGCTGAAGTCTGGCAATTAACAATCTGTTGAAGATATTTAAACTCTAGAGCAGTAGTGATCAGCATTTTGGATTTTGCATCTTTCTTTTTCCAGTTAGAGAATTTTGCAATATCCTCTATTTCAGGTTTTACCTCAGCGCCATCAGTTATACTGAGAAGATCTTTTGCTTCTAGAATAATCTTCATTTGAAATTTCCATAGATGAAAATTATCGCCGTTGAATTTTTGAATTTGTGGAAGTTCAGTTGTCATCTTGAGCAAGCAAACGAATTTCAGCTTAGATAAACAAAAATATTTGATACCAACCAAGCTCTGCTGCCATGTAAGAATAAAACAGAGGTTGGATCTCAGAAAGTATGTTTAATTATCAAATAGATTATATTTAGATGACAAACATAGAGAGTTAAAAAGAAGGTAAGCGGTGGCAGTCAACAAGCAAGCAAATCTGAAACCTATATACAGTTACGTAATGTCTGGGGGAAGTGGCCGTTGCTAAGCGACAGCCGAGGTGCGAGTCACTTTTCAACAGATTCCATCTGGCCCAGGAGTCTTGTTTAGGTCAGTGTTTTCTAATGCATAAGCTAGCTCTTTCATATTGATTTTTTTCATGGGAAATATTATGAGTGCTGGTGACATTTTTTACAGTCATGAATAATCTTTCGGGCCTTTTTTCAACCTTGATTTTACTACTTATTTGATATGAATTACCTAAAAGATTGGCAGCAATTTTGTCATTAGTTGCTGGTGTACCATTTGTATTCTTAATCATATTTGTGTTTTCAGTTTGTGGCTGGACTCTGTCAATTTGTTTTGCCCAATTCCAAAGTTTTGTATTTGGGTTTCTTGGGTTCAGGTTTTCACAAGTTTGATTCCATTTTTCCCTTTTCACATTTACGCATAATCTTTTTTTATTTTTGCAATCACAATATTCAGTTCAGTTCTACAATATTTTTGGTTTTGGGTGCACTTTTTTGTAGTTCATTTCTTTTAGTTATAAGTCTTTGAATATTTTTTGCCTGGTGTGTATAATTTGGAATCCATTTCTTAATATTACCTCTTGGTATTGAAACTTTGGCTGCTTTATTAATGGTGTTTTCGAAAGATATCATATTAGCCTTTTTGAAGTTCCAGAATTTTTCTTTAATTGAGCTGGTTTTGGTCTTGGTGCTAATGTCTATCAAAATAGGCAAATGATCACTTCCAATACTTTTTAATATTTGCCATTTGCATTTGTGGAAAATGTCAGGACTGGAGAAACTTATATCAAGTGCTTGTGCAGTATTATAGCTGTAGGAATTGTGGGTAGGATTCCCATCATTTAAGCACATGAAGGCATTGTCGTCAAATATGTTTGAAAGTATTTTGCCTTTTGGGTTTGGCGTGGAACATCCCCATAGTTGATGTTTGGCATTAAGGTCACCTACAATAATAGTGTTGTCTGTAAGAATTTGAGCCATTGTTCCATCGTCAATAAATGTATTGTTTGGAGGGTGATACATATTGTATATGTGGATGGCTTTGTCTTGATTGAGGTAGACTTTGATACCTTGGGCTTCGAGGTCTAATGTGTTTGTAATATTAACGGCTATGTCCTCATAGTACAAATTCTTGATTAAAATTGCTAGGCCACGCCCTTCAACAGCATATACAGATGGATCTTCAGACCTTACCCTGAGTAATGGAGGGGCCGGAATTAACATAATACTGCAAGATGGAACAAACATCAAAATCAAAGAAGGAGCAGGACAGATTTCGTCTAACTTCACTTGTGAACTGACAGCTATCTGGAAAGCCCTTGATGTATGCCTTAACCAACCATCCCTGCATCAAGCTGAAGGAATTTTAATATACAGCGACTTCATATCCGCTCTAGAAGAAATTCAGAAGGGCAATACTAAAATCACACAGAAAATACACTCGTTACTTACCCAACTGGAACCATTGGAGAATAACTGCATTCTACAATGAATCCCTGCCCATGCTGGGATCAGGGGTAATGAAATGGCATTCGAATTGGCAAAGGAAGCCAGAAAGTTGAGCCAAAGGAAAGAACAAATGTCATTATTTGACGCTGATTCTTTGTCAAAATACAAGATAATTAAACGAAAAAATAAGAAAAGATCAAAATGCGAAATAAACTCTGAGAGAAAAATGACAAAAACTATAACAAGACTTGGAACAAAACACTATAAAGGAATGACAATACATCCAGATGGCACAAGAACCTATAGGGCATGCAACAATTGTCCTGGTGTGGAACTTACACCTACCCACATATTCTTATAGCCAGCAATGGCCGCAGCCTTGCAAAAATTAGACATAGACCCTGAGCAGCAGCTTTACACACCTAAGATAGTGGACATTGCTGCTGCTGTGATGGAGATACATGGATACATCTGAGGCTCTTTATTGGACACGACAACAACAACGGCATTCCAGAGTAAAATAAATTATCAGAGATAGATACATATTTTTCAAATGAATTAAAATAAATATAATCGATACTGAGTGAGAGTTGAATTAAAAATATTAGAAATTTATTATCTTCGGAAACAAACCGTATCTAAAATATCAATTTTCTTTTTGCTACATGTTTTAATTTGCATTTACCTATTTTACATATCTCTGATTGTATTTGAAAATCGTTAACCAATTCTTCATACTTTTGGCGAAGTGGTGTTTTATTAATTTGTTATTTGATATTATTAGGGTTCTTTCCTGGTATTCAAAAAGGAAAAATACATGCCGATCAGTTATATTTTTCAATTTATCAAACAATTTGGCCGCTGAATCTCTGATTCTGGTAGAGCGCCATCTGGCGAATAAAATTGTAACTAAAATCAATTTCGAATTTTTCATTATTTGCCATAAAAAAATCCCATTGCATCCTGAACACAATGGTGTTTACCGCATTGCTCTAGCGCAAATATTCGCGGAGTTATTAATTTTTAAAATAGTGCGGGACTTTTGGATCACCCTGTATATCGGGATTCAGACAATAACACTGAAAGATACACTCATGGACAACACTTAAGGAAGTTGTACCTTTCAGCATGTATATCGGGATTCAGACAATAACACTGAAATATACACTCATGGACAACACTTAAGGAAGTTGTACCTTTCAGCATGTATATCGGGATTCAGACAATAACACTGAAAGATACATTCATGGACAACACTTAAGGAAGTTGTACCTTTCAGCATGTATATCGGGATTCAGACAATAACACTGAAAGATACACTCATGGACAACACTTAAGGAAGTTGTACCTTTTAGCATGTGTATCAGGATTCGGACAATAACTCTGAAAGTTACACTCATGGAAAAAACTTAATGAAGTTGTACCTTTTAGCATGTATATCGGGATTCAGAAAATACGTCTGAAAGATACACTCATGGACAAAACTTAAGGAAGTTGTACCTTTCAGCATGTGTATCAGGATTCGGACAATAACTCTGAAAGTTACACTCATGGAAAAAACTTAAGGAAGTTGTACCTTTTAGCATGTATATCGGGATTCAGAAAATAACTCTGAAAGATACACTCATGGACAAAACTTAAGGAAGTTGTACCTTTCAGCATGTATATCGAGATTCAGACAATAACTCTGAATGATACACTCAAGGACAAAACTTAAGGAAGTTGTACCTTTTAGCATGTATATCGGGATTCAGACAATAACTCTGAAAGATACACTCATGGACAAAACTTAAGGAAGTTGTACCTTTTAGCATGTGTATCAGGATTCGGACAATAACTCTGAAAGTTACACTTATGGAAAAAACTTAAGGAAGTTGTACCTTTCAGCATGTATATCGAGATTCAGACAATAACTCTGAATGATACACTCAAGGACAAAACTTAAGGAAGTTGTACCTTTTAGCATGTATATCGGGATTCAGACAATAACTCTGAAAAATACACTCATGGACAAAACTTAAGCAGTTTTACCTTTTAGCATGTATATCGGGATTCAGACAAAAACTCTGAAAAATACACTCATGGACAAAACTTAAGCAGTTTTACCTTTTAGCATGTATATCGGAATTCAGACAATAACTCTGAAAGATATTACAGTGACCTTCATTGACGAGACACGAGATAACCAAGTGTGAACAAAATTGCCTCTATGTCCGTCAAAAAGAAGCGATATCAAAGACTTTCCACTTTCTTAAGATTTGTTAATGAGTCGTATATATCAAACTACCAGACCATTGCTATTCTGCTTATATTCAATATATGGCTATTATTATTTTTGTTTCTACCTTTATGGATTTTATATGAAAATATTGATGAAAACCTATAATTTAATGATATTTAAACAAGAGAAAAGGGGTTTCATAATAGATAAATATTAGTGAATTGTCACGACCTCCAAATATAAGCCTTTTATATCTTTCTATGCTTAGTACAAACGTATAGCCATTTTATTATGTATAAATATATAAATGAATATATATTTTTTTAAATAGAGCAATCCATAAATAAATCTTAAATTAAAAAGGCATATATTGGATCAAAATATCATTTATTTTTACCAATATTTCAGTTGGCTGAACACCAACCTTTATCAAGGTATTATAACATATAACATATAGATAGGAAACACATTAATATGTTATAACACCTTGATAAAGGTTGGCGTTCAATCAATTGAAATATCGGTAAAATAAATGATATTTTGATCCAATATATGCATTTAAATAAAGATAAATAAATATGTACAAATATTAATAGGTTCCGAATAAGTTGTTCTATTGCACTTCACTGAAGAAGCGAAGGGATGAACATCAAATGTTTCCTATTAAAAATAACACAATAAAACTTCCCATAAGAGACCATAGCCTAGCACATTGTTGGTCTTTCATTTGAGGTCATTTTGTGTCATGTCAAGTCATTGGCGATACCACAAAGGCGGTGTGGAAGTCCAGAGAAATAGCATAGGAGAAGGATCCTTTCTCTCTCTGAACTAAATATTTAATTGAGAGTTTGTAGTTCTATAGAACCAGCTGATGGATTTCTTTGTTCATCTCCAGGACTGTAATAACACCGGTTTATAGAGGGTCTATCTGATATGTACTGGGCTGGAACGGACAGGGTAGAAGGGATTGGCTTTGAGAGGTCCACAAATTTGCATAAGAAGAGCTCCGTCCACCGGAAATGACTGCGCTATCAGAGCCGGGACTTCCTGTCGTAAAGCCGAGGACAGAGGACAATGGTCGTTCCTCCAGAGTCCGCCAGATGGAGGAGTTTCTGACGGCAGCGATTGTCTCGGCGTAATGGCCTGGGTCTAGATGGGGCTCAGCACTTGAGTCGACTTCTTCTCAGGGGACTGTAGCTACTCTAGTGTGTGGTGGATTGGGGAGCTTCTTCCTCCTGCTTACCTTGGAATGTGTGAGAGTAATTCTGGCTGCTTTTCAAAGTACGTATCCACGGCTACAGGACAGTTGTCAAGGAACATAACTACGGCTACGGGACAGTTGTCAAGGAACATATCCACGGCTACAGGACAGTTGTCAAGGAACATATCCACGGCTACAGGAAAGTTGTCAAGGAACATAACCACGGCTACGGGACAGTTGTCAAGGAATATATACACGGCTACAGGACAGTTGTCAAGGAATATATCCACGTTTACAGGGCAGTTGTCAAGGAACATATCCACGGCTACAGGACAGTTGTCAAGGAACATATCCACGGCTGCAGGACAGTTGTCAAGGAATATATCCACGGCTACAGGACAGTTGTCAAGGAACATATCCACGGCTACAGGACAGTTGTCAAGGAACATATCCACAGCTACAGGACAGTTGTCAAAGAACACATCCACGGCTACGGGACAGTTTTAAAGGAACATATCCACGGCTACAGGAGAGTTGTCAAGGAATATATCCACGGCTACAGGACAGTTGTCAAGGAACATATCCACGGCTAGAGGACAGTTGTCAAGGTACATATCCACGGCTACAGGACAGTTGTCAAGGAACATATCCACGGTTACAGGATAGTTGTCAAGGAACATATCCAGGGCTACAGGACAGTTGTCAAGGAACATATCCACGGCTACAGGGCAGTTGTCAATGTACATATCCACGGCTACAGGACAGTTGTCAAGGAACATATCCACGGCTACAGGATAGTTGTCAAGGAACATATCCACGGCTACAGGACAGTTGTCAAGGAACACATCCATGGCTACGGGACAGTTGTCAAGGAACACATCCACGGCTACGGGAAAGTTTTAAAGGAACATATCCATGGCTACAGGACAGTTGTCAAGGAATATATCCACGGCTACAGGACAGTTGTCAAGGAACATATCCACGGCTACAGGACAGTTGTCAAGGAATATATCCACGGTTACAGGGCAGTTGTCAAGGAACATATCCACGTCTACAGGACAGTTGTCAAGGAACATATCCACGGCTACAGGACAGTTGTCAAGAAATATATCCACGGCTACAGGACAGTTGTCAAGGAACATATCCACGGCTACAGGACAGTTGTCAAGGAATATATCCACGGCTACAGGACAGTTGTCAAGGAACATATCCACGGCTACCGGACAGTTGTCAAGGAACATATCCACGGCTACAGGACAGTTGTCAAGGAACATATTCACAGCTACAGGACAGTTGTCAAGGAACATATCCACGGCTACAGGACAGTTGTCAAGGAACATATCCACGGCTACAGGACAGTTGTCAAGGAACATATCCACGGCTACAGGGCAGTTGTCAATGTACATATCCACGGCTACAGGACAGTTGTCAAGGAACATATCCACGGCTACAGGACAGTTGTCAAGGAACATATCCACAGCTACAGGACAGTTGTCAAGGAACACATCCACGGCTACGGGACAGTTTTAAAGGAACATATCCACGGCTACAGGACAGTTGTCAAGGAACATATCCACGGCTAGAGGACAGTTGTCAAGGAACATATCCACGGCTACAGGACAGTTGTCAAGGAACATATCCACGGCTACAGGGCAGTTGTCAATGTACATATCCACGGCTACAGGACAGTTGTCAAGGAACATATCCACGGCTACCGGACAGTTGTCAAGGTACATATCCACGGCTACAGGACAGTTGTCAAGGAACATATTCACAGCTACAGGACAGTTGTCAAGGAACATATCCACGGCTACAGGACAGTTGTCAAGGAACATATCCACGGCTACAGGACAGTTGTCAAGGAACATATCCACGGCTACAGGGCAGTTGTCAATGTACATATCCACGGCTACAGGACAGTTGTCAAGGAACATATCCACGGCTACGGGACAGTTTTAAAGGAACATCTCCACGGCTACAGGAGAGTTGTCAATGAATATACCCACGGCTACAGGACAGTTGTCAAGGAACATATCCACGGCTACAGGACAGTTGTCAAAGAACATATCCACGGCTACAGGACAGTTGTCAAGGAACATATCCACGGCTACGGGACAGTTTTAAAGGAACATCTCCACGGCTACAGGAGAGTTGTCAATGAATATACCCACGGCTACAGGACAGTTGTCAAGGAACATATCCACGGCTACAGGACAGTTGTCAAAGAACATATCCACGGCTACAGGACAGTTGTCAAGGAATATAGCCAAGGCTACAGGACAGTTGTCAAGGAACATATCCACGGCTACAGGACAGTTTCAAAGGGATCTATCTAAGAATACGGGGCAGTTTTCAAGGAAAATATTCATAGCTACAATATTGCTTCTGCTTCATTTCCACTTAATTAAATCCTCACTTAACAAATTCAAATGGGAGCCGCGGCTTTGTCATGGAGATTAGTTCCCGGCGCGTGAGACTTTATTAACTTCAACTATTTAATTTTAAAATGAAAGAACCTTGCCTGCCATTTTAATACAGATCGTCTGGTGTAAAATATTCACCAGCCCCGGGGATCAAATACCTCCCGCTGGCTTCTTTGATGCCGCTCCAGACATTATTAGCTTGCGGGGTTACCAGATCTGTTTTCAATATATCTCTTCATTTATTCATTGAAGTTGGGAATAAACTCTGCCACCATATTGAGACCTTATATTGATGTTTTCAAGACAATTTGAACATAATCTTCTTGTGTGACATCCTACGGCCCTAACTATCTTTAACCAACATGAGAGTAATACTTGTGATAATAAAGGCCTTTCCTTCTCACAGAAATAAGGAGACTTTTAAAATGGGTCTGTGTATAAAATTATCAGACAAACATATATATACAACTTTTGTATACACTAATAGAAAAAAAATAAGAAAGTAGAAATTGTTTGAAGTCACCGGTAATCTTTTTTTTTAAGGAGACTGAGGCAATTTTGTTTACACTTGGTTATCTCGTGGGTCTTCAATAAAGGCCTCTGTAATATCTTTCAGCGTTAATGTCTGAATCCTGATATACATGCTGAAAGGTACAACTTCCTTATATTTTGTATATGAGTATATGCCAGTTGTTTATACATGACTGAGCACATGTACTAAAAAGAGGACCCTCGGTTAAGACGGGCTCCAGTAGAATGATCCTATTTGAGGAAGACCTCGAAAACTTGAGGAAGCCTCTTCAAATATTGTCACTAACTTTGATTATTGTAGCACAAGAAGACAAAATGTAGGATTATCTTTACTCATTGTGTCGGACCTTCTTTCTTCCTATCCTCTATGTCACCAGCAACCGCTCTTCGGAGGAAGGATGGTCTAAACCGTTGGTTTTCGACCGACACGACCCGGGTTCGATTCCCACATTGGGCACTTTTTTTCTTAATCAGGGTACACGGACCGATCTGATCTGCTCCATGGACAAGACACCACCAGCAACCGCTACCTCCACTGCGGTAAAATGAGAATGGTCAGCAAATCTCAACACCGGAATTATATCAAATAATCCTCTGCATGATTTTAATTCCTCTAGACTAAAAAAAAACAATCGCCAATCAAAATCCTTATTCGTGTCGTGTTTAAACATCTATTTAGCTAAATCCCTCTTTTCGAATGAAGATATTTTGGAATATCTATATACAATCCATTCATTGTGTGATTCTATTGTCGCATTCAAAAATAGTCGCGAGAAAAAGTAACTTTATTCTCGGAAACAACGATCTAAAATTGTAACATAGCAATGACACAATTCAAGTCATTCTATATTGTAAGATTATAAACTCAAAAATAACTTCTTCTATAGAACATGTTTATTTCAATAGCTTTCAACAAGGTTCTTCAACGGGCGTAAAGACAAGGTGTGATGTGAGATCTTGTTCAAAATCGCATTGATAGGTACCGCTCAGGAAGAGCAACCTAGTTCATGATAAATGAAACAGTAAATAATATGTGAAGGTTATTCACATATTAAACAAATTTTAACGCGGGATTCAATCCCGGTTCATGACTGTCGGGAATCGAGCGTGTTACCCTCTCATCCACCGACTTATTGTCGGGAATCGAGCGTGTTACCCTCTCATCCACCGATTTATTATCGGGAATCGAGCGTGTCACCCTCTCATCCACCGACTTATTGTCGGGAATCGAGCGTGTTACCCTCTCATCCACCGACTTATTGTCGGGAATCGAGCGTGTTACCCTCTCATCCACCGATTTATTGTCGGGAATCGAGCGTGTTACCCTCTCATCCACCGACTTATTGACGGGAATCGAGCGTGTTACCCTCTCATCCACCGATTTATTGTCGGGAATCGAGCGTGTTACCCTCTCATCCACCGACTTATTGTCGGGAATCGAGCGTGTTACCCTCTCATCCACCGATTTATTGTCGGGAATCGAGCGTGTTACCCTCTCATCCACCGACTTATTGTCGGGAATCGAGCGTGTTACCCTCTCATCCACCGACTTATTGTCGGGAATCGAGCGTGTTACCCTCTTCATCCACCGACTTAATGATGTGAGATGTATGCAATTATATAGACGTACATTGAGAGCCAAGATATATACAAATTTGTAACTAACAGCAGGTAGAATTACAAATTGATAAATAAAACAGTTATGTAAATCCTTATAAAATGTAAGGACTTAAAAGCACGAATGTTTCTTTTATACATAATACAAACTTCTACTGTCCTTACTGCGATGAAAAATTATATATTGGGAGGACTTGGCTCATCAGTGGTGAACCCTCCCAGCGGTTTCGCCAATTCAATCTACCAGACCGCTTCTCAGAGCTCTAATACTGTATTGGATGATTCTGCTTATATACGCAGCACTGAAGGATGAAATCTCAGAAATGGTTTTCAAGAAAACTATAAACATAAGCTTATAGAACAGTAGAATTATATTCAATTGTGTTAATGTAAATCCTTGTTTAAGAGAAAGGTGAACAATCTTAGCATAAAGTTGAAATGTCAAATTATATTGACAAACATTTTCACTTTTATCTCAGGTTTTAGTGGGAAGAATGTTGTTTTTGTTTGTTAGTGAACACATCTACCGCCTTCTCATTGGACGAATGTGGCCATGTTTGTATATATAAGGGGGCTATTGTAGTGAAGGAGTTAGCGGCCCCGTAAATAAAGTGAAGGAGACCAGTGTGGTTGATTATTGTGTGGAGACGCTTAAAGTGTTCTCTGCGTGATTTATCCGTATCTGGTGATCTCCTCACATACCTGTGTAACCCCGGTCCGATCCCTACCAACGCTACAATAATGGATAAATTACCATTAAATTTATATATTCACATTTTAATAAAAATAATACAATAATGGATAAGTACTGTTTTGTTTTTATATAGCAAATTGTGAGTTTTTTAAAATTATTTTTCTCTTTTTCATTATTGTTGTTGTTCTCTTGAGTGTACGCTTTTCTGTGTATTAGTTACTATTAATTTAGGCCCTAGTAATTTGTAACTTTGTGTGTTATCCCGTAAATAGTAACCTTTGTCAGAGAAATAAGCAAATGAAATTTGGCTTATGTAAATAAACTCAGTATTTGCATATCTACATATGATATCGATTTGTAGGTTTTAATCTCGCAGAGAATACAAAAAGAAAAATTCTTCAAAGCGGACAACTTTCCCGGAGCTATCATATAGAAAGATTGATATGACAAAAATTTAGCCGTATCATTAATGTTGTACAGCTATAAGTTCCTAACCCATACATCCTTGAACACATCAACAACTCCAGGTATGTAAAGTTCACCATTGTTCTGGAGAACGCTAAATATCCAGCTATTGTTCCATATATCAAACACAACACCAACGCGCCATCTATATTGTCAAGAAGCTCCATCCAGATAGGACACCTGTCAACCATCCCTGGACCACGGGGGGGGGGGGGGGGGGGGGGGGACCACAGGTGTGAGGGGTTCTCGGAAGCTGATCTGAAAATAAGAAAAACAGGACGGTGGCTGACGCCGTTCATTAGGATTATCTTTTAACTTGGGGTAAGTTGTACACTCTCTCTCTCCCTATAAATACCCCTTATAATAAATTAATTATTCACAAACTTGCCCATGCTTTATTTATCTCCGCGACAATATATTAGAAAAATAACAGTGAATCACTAATATTTCTTTTAATCCAAATGAAATAAACTTCTACTGTCCTTACTGCATTAAAAATAGTGTGAGGGCTTGTGTGTCTCATCAGTTGGAAACCCTCCCAGAAAATTTAAATTTGGTGAAACCGCTGAAAAGGTTCCCCACTGATGACCAAAAAGCCTTCTCCCTGTTTTTCATGCAGTAAAGACCGTAGCTTGTTTTGTGATTGTAATTAAAGTTTAAAACACATTTAAACTTTATATATTTTATTCAATGAAGATCAAAATTACATAAACATCACAATTAACTATATATCATTAAACCATCCGTTTTTAGTTTTGGCATTGTCATCAGTCCAACATTTTCACAGACTAAATTATGAGATTAATTTATAAATGAAATATTATGCAAAACAAATAAACAACTGTATACATTATAGATGTTTGTTTCATTTGGATTTGAAATAAACATTTGTGATCTATGGTTATCTTTCTTAAATATTGTCCCATATGGTTGAAATAAACATGTCCTATTTGCATATCTCCTACCTGGCCATGTCTATTAGGATATAAGGGTTACGTTGTTGTTACTGACAGGTTTCTGTCTGTTGGTGTGTTTTTCTTGCTTTTCTTGATTAATCATTAATAGGTATTTGAAAATGCTACAACCCCACACACAATATTAGCAAAATAAAAAAATAATTCATTAAACTCTGCAATGAAACTGTTTGATTCTATTGTGATGGCTGTTTTGATGTATGCTGCTCCAATTTGGGCAACAGAGCATAAAGATTTATTAGATCATATACAAGATACATTTATTCGTAGGTTCTTGAATTTGCCTAGATATACACCAGGATACATAATAAGACCAGAAACAGGCCGCGTCTCATTAATAATAACAGCTCTGATATTGACCTTGAAATACTGGCTGAGGGTACTGAGTATGGATACAAATAGATTGCCTCGAATATGTTTAAATAGAATGAGGCAAATATCCTGTGCTACAGGTGCGCCCATCAGGTTTATAAAACAATTAAGCAATTTACTCAATAATAACGGATCCTCGTGGCTTACTTATTGTAATGATCTTGATTCATTAAGGAATGAGATCCCAGGAATATTAAGAACTGCGATAGAGCAAACAATACAAAATGTCTTAACAAGAATAACCCAATCAAAGTTATATTCCCACTATATAGACATATATACAACGTTTACCACCGAAGAATATTTCTTAAGTGAACTGCCTTTTCCTGTCATCATATTAATCGAGAAATTTAGAACCCTTTAAATTTTTTTCAGAGAACACCATCTGATTTTAATGAGGGGTGAAGACCTGAAATGCACTTTCTATGGATCAGGAATAACAATAGAGATGTTGCACTACTTATTTGATTGTGCTGCTCTGTCTGAGGAAAGACGAAAACTAAATGATAAAACGGGGCAACTTTGTCCTTCATTTCCGGCACAATTAATGAAATAACAAAGAATAGGTATATAGCGGTGGCGATATTCCACAGGATTATATCCCGGAAAAAAGCCACACAGTGTTCTCCCCATCCCTTGTGAACTGGCGAATCCTGTATAGGGCGAGAGGCTCTAAATAAAGGCTTTGTTGTTGTTGAATAGGTATTTGAATAATTCTGGAATAAATACAGATCAACAAATAGTTGATCATTACAAGGTTGTCCCAAAAGTTCGTAAACATTTGAAAAAAAATTGAAATACCAATATTATTCGCCGTTATATATAATGTCTTTGTATTATGTATAAAGTAATTGTATTATTATGTATTCTCTGTAATAATAATATTCGCCAAGTAATAAAAGAACAACGTTTATAAGAAAAGCAAGAACCTTTGGAACAACCTTATATTCCGACAGATGGCACAAGCCATCAGCAACTTTCAGTTGCACGATACGGAGATGCCTTTTTCTTAGCATTATTATTTTATTTACATATACAGATTTTAATATTTATTTTTTTCTTTTCTATATATATAAGATCATAGTCTTTGGTTATTTTGATGTTTAATATTTACTTATGACTTGTGTTTTCTGTGTGGGCTGTGTTAAATTTGAAAGGCAGCGGGTGAACGCCCTAATTTCTCAAACATATTTTTAACCCCTTTCTATAAAGTTTATTTTTGAAATTTTCCTTAATAAGACAAAAGAATTTTGTCGAAACGTCTAAAAAATAAAAACTCTACTGGTATAAGTGCCTGCTATTCCAAGAACAATGAATGGCAACCTCTATCTTCAAGACAATAGAGATGTGTTCTACAATATATGTTATTAATATATTTTTAAAAAAGAGAGATTTTCTGCAGATTTTTGATTATCATGAGGATTATACTATGTCAATGCAGTCGTGGTTAAAATATTTACCTATAATAATAAAAATAATGAAGATTAGAAATAGCTTTAATTGAAATAAAATAATATATAAAACATAATTTGGTAAAAGTACTGCCTGGCTTAAAGTATAAGAATAAAAAAAATGAAAACTTATTTACATAATGTACAAATGTTTTGAGCCGGCCATCGGGAAAGAGAGAGAGAAAATATTTTTATTTACGGGGCTGCTAACCAAAATAAATGATTTTTGAGCCCCGATGGCCATCGGGAAACAACAACAATGAGTTTTTATAGGGGAAGCATGACCTCTGGCGGTCAATTTAGCAGAGTATTTGAATCTATGAAATATAATTTTGAATAAAATAATATTTTAATATAACATATATATATATATATGAGGAAAGAATTAAATCCTATTTCAAAGATTTCTGAATTAAAAACAAATAATTTGGAATATTTCTATTTACAGTAGAACCTCCCTTTAGCGGACACCTCTCTACAAAGGACAGTTTTCATTTGCAAAATTACCATTTTTGCTATTTAGTAACTTTCCGGTAAGAGGACACTTCTCCCTAAAGAACACTTTGGCTGTGCAACTAGGTGTTGTTTCTTTACAGGGAGGTAGTTCTACTGTAGTAACACATAATATAAACACAATTCCCAGACATCAGATAATAAACTACATTTATAAATTCAATTGCCATCTATCGTCAAAATTTGTAACAATTAATTTTCAGGTAATTTATTTTCACATATATCATCAAATTTTATCTCTACAGATGTTACTGTTTTTATATGAAAGCATATTTGCGAAAGAGCTTTGCTTGATACAATTCCTTGTAATTCTATGTATGTACCTCTACAGACCTATCTCCATAGATTCCCTAAACACTCCTAAGCTGCCTTCCATAGTAAAAGCAGGGTAAATAAGAAAACTTATCCAAGACAAGAGTAGAGCGATCTGGAGATTAATTTGGTGAAACCGCTGATAGGGTTTGATTCGCTTATGAGCCAAGCCCTCTCATTCAATAACTTTTATCATTGCAGTAAGGTCTGTAGAGATGATGATATTTGATGATAAATGTTAAAGGAGACCGATTGCCTGAAAATTGAAAAATATTTGTTACAAATAAGATACAAAGATAATTGGATTTTAAGTTTAAAATATAGAGGACTATAATTGAATAAGTGGTGTCATTGCTTATCCCTAGTACACTTGGTACAAGCCATAATACTCATGGTGGGTAGAAGAAGGCGATAGCTTTTACTGTAAGTACACCATATGTCTACATATTTGAAAAGCAGTTCGACTTTGCACTTAAAAATTTGCCAAATCCCCGTTTGGTTATTTGCACTCGCTGGTGGGGTTGGAATTTTGCAAGAATCGGGGGCCATTTGAGCATTTTTTTTTTTAATCAGAAAAAGTGCGAATGCGGGAATCAATCCTGGGTCGTAGCGGTCGAAAACCAACGGTTTAGGCCATCCTTCCACCGATCCCCAGAGTTGTCATAATGTGTGGGATTGTGTTAGTTCCAGCGTAGACTTCTTCTACAACAGAGGACGATGGACATTATGGATTTCATTGACTTACATTTGGACTGTGTAGGACGTTGTTTCGCATATCCTAAATGTGTACACTTTAGAGAGTTTTTATTCACATATCTTCATTTATATTCTAATATTACATTAGAAATAATAGTATAAAATGAAAGGATTTAAAAGCACGAATGTTTCTTTTATACATAATACAAACTTCTACTGTCCTTACTGCGATGAAAAAATATATTGAGAGGGCTTGGCTCATCAGTGGTGGACCCTCCCAGCGGTTTCGCCAATTTAATCCACCAGACCGCTTATCAGAGCTCTAATACTGTATTGGACGATTCTGCTTATATACGCAATACTGAAGGGTAGAATCTCAGAAATGGTTTTCAAGAAAACTATGGACATAAGCTTTTAGGACAGTAGAATTACATTCAAATATTTGCATCGAGCAATGCTCTTCCGCAAACAATAAAGACAAGGCCAGTTAGGCATAAATTAACACAAAGCAATAACGCGCCATTTATACATATAAAATGAAAGGATTTAAAAGCACGACTGTTTATATGTATAGATGGCGCGTTATTGCTTTCTAGAAATAATAGTGTAACATAATCTTTTTATAAAAATAATACAACAACAACAAAAAGGTTTTTATTGGGGCCCATTGCCCTGTATGGATTCTCCATACAACAACAAAATAACGCAGTAATATTTTCTACCCTTTTTCCATGTGCACGTGAGCCTTTGTTTGAAAAGGGATTTAATTACACATCTGTTCTAAAACTTTCCTCACTACCTCTTTTGTGTATGAATCTATTTACAATTGATCTGTAGAAATTATAGAGTTCAATTGCTATATTTTTCTTTTCTGAAATAGTTCTCAGCGTCTTTAGTGGGTTGCTAAATCTCCAGAAGGTGTCTTAAAGAGTTTTTTTCTCTTTCTTCACCTAGATATTTGCATTCTATGATATTATAAATAAAATTAGGAAAAATACATCTTCTGATTATGCCACTATGATAAAATGAAGAGAAACCTTTTCTTTATTTATCCACCTGATCTCTCAGTACAATTTCACTTTTTTTACTATTTCTTTTCACAAATAATCGTTAGAAAATATAGATGGAAAATTTGCCGATTTCCATCTTTATTCTAACCATAGATTTGGCCCAGCCACCTTGCCAGCAAAACACCTCTTTGGTAGATTGTGAAGATTCCATTAGATCCCGTGTGGATCTCATGGAATAAAGTCCGCCCTAGACTGACGAGGGCCATTAGCCCGAAACCATGGTCTCTAGATGGACGCTTCACAGTTTGCCAAAGCTGGTGTTGTGGCTTTGTCACCGACCCGAGCTCGCTAGTTTCCGGCGACGGTCAATAGATGGCGTCAGGTTTTGACGTTTATTTTGAAGAGATAGACGCCCTATGCTTCTATGGATGTTAAAAAATAGTTGACAATATGACTTTAATAGTTCTTCGAATTAAAGATACTTCGGTCAGTAAATCTTTTAATTATCTTGACGTTTCGATAAAATCTTTTGTTCGCTCCTGACGAGAACAAAAGATTTGTGTCGAAACGTTGAGTTAATAAAAAAGATTTACAGGCCGAAGTATCTTTAATTTGAAGAACTATGAATGTCGGTCGGGCAGTCTTTATCTTTACGATGGCTTTGTTAATGCTACATGCTTAGCTTTAGTTCGTTGCCTTCAAGAAACAAACTCAGCCGAATGGATGTTGCGACACTAGAGGTCGTCCATCCAAAACATCAACATACCCACAAAATGGCCGAACTCTTATTTGCAACACCGGATGTGATGCAATCATCTTCCAAACTTCCAATTCGAGATAAAGTCAGATAGATTGCTAGCGCCCCTATAGGAAAAAAATCACTCCATTTCGCTCCAACTGAAGAAAAATGCCTCAACGTTGTCAGAATTTTCCATTTAAATGTGCAATTTGAATGACCGCATATCGCTATACATTCTGAATCTAATATATATTTAAATGCAACCCCTCTTCTATGCGACCTTCTTCCGACAACTCAAATATATCCTCGATTCTTATTGGTTGTCTGGAGTCATATGACCCGGGGCAGTTTATTCCTAACAATTGACACGATATCTTCTATATGTATTTCCTTCCCTTCAGACACTGAAAAGTTACAGTCGGGAAATATAACGTCGCCTTTTTTACCTAAAAACCTAGCTTTTCTTATCCGGAAATATACACCTATATATATTTATGAGCAAAAAAATATAACTGCTTTGACGTCTTCAGGTTTTATAAGGTTATCCCAAAAGTTTTTGTTATTGTTTCTTATCCCCTTGTGTAAAGATTACACGAATTCCATGAGTTCATGCTCCTTGAGCTGTTTTATGATGAGCAGCGGCCTCTCCCAAAGGTCCTGTTTAGTGCATCTAATGCAAGCCAAAATGTGTTCTGGAGCTGCAGGTGCCAAGCTACATTTTGGGCAAGTGGGGTAGATCCCAAAGGTTCGTAAACACTTACAAAAATTGAAATACCAATATTATTCGCCGTTATGTATAATGTCTTTGTATTATGTATTAAGTAATTGTGCTTTCAAGAAGACAGAGCGCCATCTGATGGAACAGAAATCAACTAAACATTGATTTAGCCTTTTTAGTTGTTTTGATTGTTTAGTTCTGTTCCACTAGATGGCGCTCTGCCTTCTGAAAAGCACATGTGCTCCTGGTCAGGATATGCCTTTTTTATTTATAATATAAAAACCTGACCTTTTTCTTTTTTTCTTTTTCTATGATAAATAGACACATCGGTCAGTTAGAGTTTTTATATTTTCTCAACGTTTCGACAAAAATCTTTTGTCTTCGTCAGGAGAAATAAATAAAAATAAAGCATTTGGCAAGGCGTTCAAAATTGTTCTTTTTTTTTTGTTATTTTTTTCTATATTTTTTCACATGTTAAGTAATTGTATTATGTATTATTATGTATTCGCCGTAATAATTTTATTCGCCAATAAGAAAAACAATGTTTAAAGAAAAACACGAACTTTTGGAACAACCTCATAGTTATAAAAGATGTTTTTCTGAAATTGGATTCAACTAGGAACGATCGTGTCTATACTGATGTGGGTATATAACTAATCTCTATGTTTTTGATCAAAAGAGTAATTGTACAAAGCTAAATAAATATCACCATTGGGGAAATTGAAAACAACTTGTTTCATTAAATATTTAATAACTATTAAGTCTATATATAAAATGAAAGGATTTAAAAGCACGAATGTTTATTTTATACATAATACAAACTTCTACTGTCCTTACTGCGATGAAAAAATATAATGGGAGGGCTTGGCTCATCAGTGGTGAACCCTCCCAGCGGTTTCGCCAATTTAATCTACCAGACCGCTTCTCAGAGCTCTAATACTGTATTGGACGATTCTGCTTATATACGCAGCACTGAAGGCTGGAATCTCAGAAATGGTTTTCAAGAAAACTATGGACATAAGCTTATAGGACAGTAGAATTACATTCAAATATTTGCATCGAGCAATGCTCTTCCGCAAACAATAAAGACAAGGTCAGTTAGGCATAAATTAACGCTTAGCGCGTCATTGCTTTGTGTTAATATAAAGTTTATATTTGGACTTCATTTTTAAAAATTTCTTTTTAAATCATTGGCGTTATTTATTTTTATCGCGAAACAAATTTACACAACCATTATACTAGTATTTGATTATCCGTGACCAACCTGTGGTTTTAACTATTGTTAGACCATTGTATTGTTTGATTTGTTTATTTAGATCGCATATTGTTACTTAATCATGGATACCAGCGAGTATAACTATTGAATTAGTCTACTAACTTCATTATATGCCGTTTAAACACATTATTTTAAAAACTTTCTTGAGAAATATAAAATAGGATATCTATTAAGAAATTAAATTTAATTGCCATCTATCGTTAAAAATTTACACATATAAATTTACTGGCAATGCGCTTCTTTTAAATATCATCAAATATTACCAGTAAGGTCTGCAGAGATAATATTTGATGATATTTAAAAGAAGCGCATTGCCAGTAAATTTATATGTGTAAATTTTTAATATCTATTAGGGTGCAGAAAATGGTGATAGTTCAGCCATCTGGGAACTCGGGTTTTGACTTCTCTTTCTACCAAAGAATGTCAAGAGAACGGAGAGCTAACCACAATACCATACACAGAACCCAAATACAGAGTTTCACGTTCTGTAAAATATAGATTGTATGGAGCATTGTAAGTGCTAAGTGCTTGGAATGGGCTGAGAGGACCTCAGTTTGACTGAACTGGTCATTTCATGTCATTCCATCAAGTGGACATCTTTGTGAGATTACCACGGGGCCATAGGGTGGTGTAGGAACCTCATGTAAATGTTATCAGGGATTCAGAATCAGAAATTTATTCACCGTTGGTTAGAAAAATTGTTTATTTATTATTTTTATATATGTTATATATGTTTTTTATCCATGTAAAACTATAGCAAGCTATATATATATAGTATTATTCCTTTTTCAAAACATTTAACTCATTTTTTATTTACATTTCATAGAGTGAAAAAACAATAGAAAAAAATAATAATTGGGTCAGGTGTTTATATTAAAAATAAAGAAGGTATTTCCTTACCAGTACTACAACATATCACGAAACAAGTTAAATAAACGTTTAGTTTATTTTTTCTCCACTAAACGCCTCTCTGCCATCTAAAAAGCACATGTGCTCGTGGTCAGGAAATGCCTTCTTTATTTTTAATTTCATAGAGTAATTTATTTTTTTAAATTTAATTAAAGAAAATTAAAATATATGCCATAATTATAATATCTACGACATTTTTTCCAGCTGCTACACTTTACAAACTTGGCTGTCGACAACAACAACCTTGGATAGAATCCTGCGTCGAGATCCTTTCTCTACTACAAAGGCCTTCGATTCTTGGATAAGTACGAATTCACTTTGTAAGTGCAAAAGTCGAATATGTTTCTAGATGTATATAGACATGTGGTCCACTTAAAAGTAAAAGGCAGTCTCTTAACAACCCACCATGATTATCATGGCCTTGTACCACGTGTACTTAGGATAAGTAATAAAAAAATACCTATGGGGCCGATGGACTTAGGGCGGTTCCAAGAGAGACCTCGTTGTCTTCATCACTTAATTGATCCAATTAGCCACGGACTTCTTGGAATTCTCGGCTATCCTGTGATCTTTTTGTCTTCAGCCCTAGGTATGTTGTATCTAGGCCATATTACTTTGTTTCAATCACTTTCGGTAGGTTGTATTGTCAAATTATATTGACAAATATTTTCATTTTTTTAAATCTTATCTCATATTTTAGTGGTAAAATGTTGTTTGATAGTGAACCAATCTCTCCCGCCTTCTCATTGGACGAATGTGGCCATGTTTGTATATAAAGGGGGTTTAAGGGAATGCGAGGGACAGTGTGGGTAAAAGTTTTGTGTAGAGACGCTTATAGTGTTCTCTTCGTATTTTTATCCGTGTCTGGTGATATTTTCGCATTCCCTGTGTAACCCCGGTCCGATCCCTACCTAAGCAGCAATAAAGATAAGTACTGTTTTTTTTTTTATTTAATTTAACCAATTGTAAGTTTATTTATTTATTTATTTTGTTGTTGTACTTTTGAGTGTACGCTTTTGTGTATTTAGTTATTATAACTTTAGGCCCTAGTCTATTGCATTTTGTGTTAACCCGTACAAAGTAACTTTTCGTCAGTATATCGAAGTTAAAGGCTAGAAGATTCCTTTATTAAAGAGATATTATCTTGGCCAACTTTCGGACTACAATGTACTTCAACAGGCTGTTACGTGAATCGTCTTGTTCATCTTTATCATAGAAACCCGCTCGGGGAACACATACAATACCAATAAAGAGGCAATAAAGGCGATTATGAGATATATAGCTAGCAATAAATATTGTATAATTTTCTTACAACATAAACCTTAGATTATTAAAACATTGGATCAGTAAACATAAGGGCAACCACTTCGTTCAATTACATTACTTTATTTTTCATATAACATTTTTGTAAACAAAAAAAGGTGATGATGATAAATTCAATGAATATTTACACAATCATAGAAATATTATATATTAACCCTTTATATAAAATAAATATTCTAACTAAATTAAACAAATATGTATATATATGTTTCTATGAAAATGTTAATCTGCAAGACGCAGCTTATCATCATCCCTTTTTGATTTGTTTTTGTCACTTTGGCGGTTTGCAAATAAACAACAAAAGATGTATCAGACATTTTAAAGACAATAAATATTTTCTGATAATAAGAAGGTACAAAGATATCGCAGATTACACTGCAAAACTGCAATCTGACGTAACAATGTCAAACGAAAATTTAAATATATAAATTTGAAATTTTATCTAAAAAAAACTTAAATTTATAAATTTAAATGTATAACTTAATAATTCTCATAACGCACATATGTGATTTATAAATATAATAAATTTTTAATTTGAATATTGTCTCCCCGAATGAATATTTCGAAAAAAAAGGAAGAAATTCTAATTCACTTTATTTTTGTAATTACGCTAATATTTATCAACTTCATTTATTTAAAATATGTAAATAATAATTATCAAAAATTAATAAAATAATAACATTAATCATAAACATAAAAACATAGTTAGAAATCTAATTGTAAAGCTCACAACGTATTTCTACAAAAAAAAAAAAAAACAATATGGCGACATGTGTTATGAGTAAAGCAAAAGATAATATATTTTTTTATACTATGTTCTCGTATGTTATTTAAAATATCGGCGTCTGCTGTTAGCGACAGCATAATTTATCGCCAAGGATCGTCTGTTTAAAAAATAATGCATTTCTAAATTTAATCCCAAACAAATTAAGCAATATGGTATAATAGAGGTTAAATTTGTTTAAAGGAAATCTTACATGGCTTTTCACTTTAAATTTTTAGGCCTAACGAAATAGGCTTTGGAACTTTTCCCTCCAAAATTTCTTATCAAAACATTACACAATTTGCATTTTTAATTTTTAATGCGTTAGCTTTTTTTTCAACTTTCGATTTTTCCATGGTAAAATATTTGAAAATTTTCTAAGTAAACAACATAGTATATAAATTTATAAAATTTACATATTTTTGTTGCGCGTGTCCATTTCTATATATTAGATTTGCATAAAATGAATTACAATATGCATATTTTATATGGAATATTTTGATTGCGAAATATAATATTTTAGGAAATTCAAATATCCATATTTTTCTAATAACATTTTAAAAACATTTTCCCATACAGATAATAGTTTTTGGGGATTAAATATGAAAATTCATTAAACTTATTTTGTTGAAGTACGCGGAAGGATAATATATATTCTTGTACAAAAAGGCACCTCTCCCTTTAAAATGAAAGTATTAAACCTATGCAGATGTAAATTTTGCCGGGAGGAAATTGATCTAAAGACACAAAGGTCGCCTCTCCCGTCAAAATAGACGTCAAAACTAGTCGCCATCTATTAACCGTCGCCGCAAACTAGCGGCCTCAGGTCGGTGACAAAGCCACAACACTAGCTTTAAACCTATGCAGTTATTTGGGGTATTCTGTTCGCCTTGAATAAACATAATCGTATTTTTATATAACCATTTTTATCAACTTTATAAAATTCCATTTTGATTTAGAAATTGATTCAATTGAAACTATATTGAATATATTACGATGCATTAGCGCGCCATCTGTTATCAAAATTCGAAACTATTATAGAAGCGTATTATTCTTTTTTAAAATAAAACAATTTCTACTGCCCTTACTGCAATGAAAAAAATTAATGGGAGGGCCTGGATCATCAGTGGTGAACCCTCCCAGCTATAAAAAGAAGTTCCAAAAATGCAATATAACAGCGGTATGGTAGATTAAACTGGCGAAACCGCTGGGAGGGTTCACCACTGATGAGCCAGGCCTTCCCATTAATTTTTTTCATTACAGTAAGGGCAGTAGTAATTGTTTCATTTTAAAAAGAATCATACGTGTCTATAATACTTTCTTATTTTGATATATTGAATATAGTTTATTTATACAAAAACCTTGATAAAGGTTTGGGGGTTCAGCCAACCAAAATATTGGCAAATAAATCTTTTATTAAATCCAATATATGCCTTTTTTATTATCTAATATTGAATATATGTGTATATAGAGGACTCATATATACATAATGGTAAATGTATATGTAATATATCTTATAATAATATAATATACTCTGTTTATTTAATTTATATTTGAATGTTTGGATTTGGCAGCACTGATATTGTTGTTGTTGTTATGAATATATTCAAAATCTATATATATGTTAAGAATTAATTTGTTTGTTGTTAGATAAAGGGTTGATAAGACAAAGGATCGATAAGATAAAGGGTTGAAGGTGCAGTCGTGATAAGAAAAAGATAATTATTTACCATCAAGTAGCTTTTATTTTCAATTACTTGAGGAAATATTACACATTAGTTATTTTCACATTATATAGAATTTATAAAGTTAATCCTATATTAGTGATTCAAAAAGATAGATATGTTAACTACGCATATTTACAACAAAACTGAAAGTCTTTCTAAAAACGATGATAACAAAAGTAAAATTATCAATGAATAAAATAAAATATATATATTTTAAAATATAGAAATATTTGAATTTTTATATTATATAATATATATTTAGCATTTAAAAGATATATAATTAAAATTTGTTTTTTAATTTGGTATTTATAATCAAAGGAACATCACAGTATACATTTTGGTTTTTCGTATATTAAGTAAATGCATATTTTCACTTATATAATTTTAAAATGTATCGTTCAAAATGTAAATTAAAGGGAATGTTTTAAAAAGACGAAGATTTTCGTAAAAAAATAAATTAATATTCGATTATGGTGAAGATTTAGAGCCTCAGGCGACTTTCTTGCCCAGCTACTCGACCTTACTTGATAATGCTCGACGTCATCCTTCAAATTCTCCCTCAGATCGTTTCTGCAGAGCTTGGTGTCGATATAGAAGACCTTTTTTTTTGTTTATCCCTAGTACACGCGGTACAGACCATGATAATCATGGTGGGTAGAAGTAGGCAACTGCTTTTACTGTAAGAGCACCACATGTCTACACATATGAAAAGCAGTTCGACTTTGCACTTATAAATGCTCCAGAGCTCCGTTTGGTTACTTGCACTCGCTGGTGAGGTTGGACTTTTGAAAGAATCGGGGGCCAATGAAGCATTTTTTTAAATCAGAAAAAAAGTGCCCAATGCGGGAATCGAACCCGGGCCGTAGCGGTCGAAAGTCAACGGTTTAGACTATCCTTCCACCATGATTATCCAGAAAAACATCTTTGCTGTTAAAATAGACACAAAAACTAGGGGATATTTATTGACCTTCTCTGGAAACTGTTAGACTCGTGTCTGTGAAGAAGCCACAACAACAGCTTTGGAAAATTGAGAACGCTCACCTGTAAGACCGTGGCCCTTGTCAATTTCATGAGACTGACAGAAGATTCATAAAGTACTCAAATTTTCCCAAAATTTCTTAGCTGGAAAAGTGGTTGGGGCGATTCTATTTAGCAGAAAGAATATTTTCAAATCCATTATAATAGATTATTTATCTGAAAATAAACTATTTGTATACCAAATTTAAAGATTTAAAAAAAAAAGTTATTTGGTTAAAAATCTCCATCTTGTGTTTTTGTTCACCTTATTTTTGAGACTAGAGTACATTGATAACATCTTTCGAATTGAAGAAATATAACTGCGTCTATTTACTGTTGACACACACGAGGTGACAATATACACTCATGGATAGAACTTAAGGAAGTTGTACCTTTCAGCATGTATATCGGGATTAAGACAATAAGTCTGAAAGATACACTCATGGACAAAACTTGAGGAAGTTGTACCTTTCAGCATGTATATCGGGATTTAGACAATAACTCTGAAAGATACACTCATGGACAAAACTTAAGGAAGTTGTACCTTTCAGCATGTATATCGGGATTCAGACAATAACTCTGAAAGATACACTCATGGACAAAACTTAAGGAATTTGTACCTTTCAGCATGTATATCGGGATTCAGACAATAACTCTGCAAAGATACACTCATGGAAAAAACTTAAGGAAGTTGTACCTTTTAGCATGTATTTAGGGATTCAGACAATAACTCTGAAAGATACTCTCATGGACAAAACTTAAGGAAGTTGTACTTTTTAGCATGTATATCTGGATTCAGACAATAACTTTGAAAGATGCACTCATGGACAAAACTTAAGTAAGTTGTACCTTTTAGCATGTATTAAAGGATTCAGACAATAACTCTGAAAGATACACTCATGGACAAAACTTAAGGAAGTTGTGCTTTCAAGCATGTATATCGGGATTCAAACAATAACTCTGAAAGATACACTCATGGACAAAACTTAAAGAAATTGTACCTTTTAGCATGTGTGTATATCGGGATTCAGACAATAACTCTATAAGATACACTCATGGACAAAACTTAAGGAAGTTGTACCTTTTAGTATGTATATCGGGATTGAGGCAATAACTCTGAAAGATATTACAGTGACCTTTATTGAAGACACACGAGATAACCAAGTGTGTATACACTCATGGACAAAACTTAAGGAAGTTGAATCTACTAGCATGTATATCGGGATTGAGACAATAACTCTGAAAGATATTTGATACACAAACAGAACTTATAGAGACAAACAATACAAAACTTTGATATTATTAATAATAACAGTTTAGGTTTTTTTTTTCAGAACAATAGTAATGCAACAATGTTGTCCAAGCTTCAAACTATATAAAATTTCAATATTAAGAAAAAAAAAGGCGTCTCCTGATCGTGCAAAGTAAAAGTTTCTGATGTCTTGTGCTATCTGTACAATTTCACTTTTGTACCATTTTTTAACAGTTTCAATATTCCATTAGAAGAGAAAATTCTATAAAGTATAAAATAATAATATGAACAGTAGCAATGTGTTTCTATATTCGTGCAAAGTACAAGTTTTCAGATGGAAAATTGCTGGGAGGAAATTGATCCATAGAAGCATAGGGCGCTTCTCCCGTCAAAATAAACGTCAAAACCAGACGCCATCTATTGACCGTCGCCGCAAACTAGCGGCTTCGGGTCGGTGACAAAGCCACAACACCAACTTTGGCAAACTGAGAAGCGTCCACCTAGAGACCATGGTTTCGGGCTAATGGCCCTCGTCAGTCTAGGGCGGACTTTATTCCATGAGATCCACACGGGATCTAATGGAATCTTCACAATCTACCAAAGAGGTGTTTTGCTGGCAAGGTGGCTGGGCCATATCTATGGCTAGAATATAGATGGAAAAATTGCCGGGAGGAAATTGATCCATAGAAGCATAGGGCGCTTATTCCGTCAAAAGATGGCGTCAGTTTTTGTCGTTTATTTTGCCGAGAGAAGCGCCCTGTGCTTCTATAAAGCTTTCAGATCTTTCTAATCCTCCCACAAGAATAGCTATAAGTTGAGATAATGGGGATTTAGATATATAGCTATGACCGTAGAAGGATTATAAAGATCCGAAAACTTGTACTTTGTACAAAAAAAAAAACCGCATTGCTACGGTTCATATTCTTTATTTTATAATTTCAATATTGGAAAAAGAAAGAATAAACAATATTAAGGTGAAGAGTTTCTTTTAATTTTTGATTTTGCAAGTTTTAGAGCAAAATTTCTGTTCTTCAACTGGCATATACTTCTATATACAATATCAAGATGAACTTTGTACAGTAATAATTGTGTTATTGTGTGGGCGTGTATCAAACTGTTTACAGGCAAAATATTAGATATTATAATGGCCCTTTGTATATTTCCCACTTTCATGGGTTTCTCCGTCTTGTAACCCCAAGGAGAATCCTCTGTAAGACCTGTGTGTCTTAATAAAGGTTTTTGTGTGTGTGTGATATTATAATGGGATATATGGAATATATATTAATTTATAGATAATTTGCCAGGGATATTGCCATATTGGGTTGGGAGGTCTATTTTCCTATTAATGCTATTTATTTTTGATGATACCAGTGCCTCCAGGAATAATCGTTGTTGCTTGCCTTTTCTGTCGTGGCAATGTTGTCAAAGCTTCAAAGCTATAGAAATTATAAATAATGAAACTATTGTATAAGTTTAAAATAAGTTTTTTAATAATGTTGTGGGCGGTAGTTTTAAAATGCAAATTCCCCTACTTTGTTGATAGAGTTATAAAACTTAATCCTAGATTTTAACAAATAAACTTAAACACTAATTATGAAAAAAAGGCATCTCCTTATCGTGCAACAGAAAATTGCTGATGGCTTGCGCCATCTATCGGAATAAATATCAACTATTCTCGTTAATCTGGAATAATTAAAAATCAACGAGAATAGTTGATATTTATTCCGATAGATGGTGCAAGCCATCAGCAAATTTCATTTGCACGATAAGGAGATGCCTTATTTCATAATTTATGCACCTTATCCCAGTACAATACAACATTTGTACTATTTTTTCAAACACTAATTGTTTAAATTGTAGAATAATTATTAAAAATAAGAAAGATAATTAATGAGAAAACGTTAGCCTTACATCCGAATCGGATTTGAACTTAAAATTCTATTTTAGAAGTGTGACCAAACTTATGCATTTTTTTCTATAAAAAATCACAGAAGCCTGGGCTAATTTCTAGCTAACGCTTACAACGCCGCCTAATTAAAATTACTAAATAAATTGTGTTAAGATTTTAAAAATATTTTTCAAGTAGAATTTGTATTTTAAACACTAATTAGGAAAATTATGAAATCTTTTTATAAATTAATTGCGTTGTAATAATTTGAATACATTAAGAAAAGCTAGTCAAGCCTGGAAATTTTGACCAAAGCACATATAGTTTGCGGTTACATTTTAGAATATTTTACCATAACTGATGCAAGGCTATTTTCTCTGTTAAACATATATAATATATACATGTTATATTAAAATATTATTTTATTTAAAAAAAAAAAAATTATATTTCATAGATTCAAATACTCTGTTAAATCGATCGCCATAGGTCACGCTTCCCCTATAAAAACTCATTGTTGTTGTTTCCCGATGGCCGGCTCAAACCTTTGTAATTATGTAAATAAGTCTTTAGTTTTCCTTGTTCTACTCGCCTTAAGACAGACAGAACTTTTATCAAATTATGTTTTTTTTATATCCCATAAGCTCAATTAAAGCTATTTCTAATCTTCATTATTTTTATTATTATACTTTCAAGATGTAACCACGACTGCATTGACATAATCCTCAAGATAATCAAAAATCAACAGAAATTCTATTATAAAAATAAAAATGAATAGAGATTTTCTGCTTGAATTTTGATCATGTTGAGGATTATGATAATGCAGTCGTGGTTATATCTTGAAAGTATAATAATAAAAATAATTTTGACCAGATATTGCTTTAATTGAAATCATGGAATATATATATAAAACAATTTGATAAAAGTAATGCCTGGCTTAAGGCAAGTAGAATAAGGAAAACAAAAGATTATTTACATAATGTACAAAGGTTTTGAGCCGGCCATCGGGGAAAAAACAACAACGAGTTTTTATAGGGTAAGTGTGACCTCTGGCGGTCGATTTAGCAGAGTATTTAAATCTATGAAATATAATTTTGAATAAAATAATATTTTAATATAACATATATATATATCTTATGATAAATACAAAAAGATATTTGCTTGTTGTTTTTTATAGAGAATTATTGCTTTTTGAAGACATGAATATTATGGTATTGATATTGTATTCATGGTAAAAATAATCAACTTAAATCACAATTTGCTTTAATTGTGCTCATTGTTACACCAAGTTGCAGCTTTGCAGGGTCGTCGACCTTGGTTTCTTCCTTCTTGGTGTTATACACGTTTCCCGAGCGGGTTTCCATACTTAAAGCAAATAAATAAAAGTAAATAAAAATAAATTACCTTTCAAAGTTATTGTGTTTATTTATTCGTGGTCTTCCTCGTAGGTCGTGATCCGCAGTCTCCCTCTAGGTCCTCCCTCGCTCCAATAACCAATCAAGATATATGTACAATAAAATATTACAAAAGGAATGAAACTATAAAAAGAAATGATGATAAACTAAATATTCTGTTTTAAATAAATATTAAATATCATAGAATATTTGAATAAATGTAGGGCGCATTAAAATTGATGTAACAATATGTACAGAAAGATTTGAGCCGGCCAACGGGAAACAACAACAATGGGTTTATATAGGAAAAGTCGCAACATCTGGCGGGGGGCTTTACAGAGTAATTTGATATTGAAATTATAATTTTAAAATTAAATAATTAAAATCAAAGAAGGAATATCTTAACCACGTTCATATGAACTTTCAGAAGGCAGAGCGCCATCTGGTGGGATAGAAATCAACTAAACGTTGATTTAACCTGTTCCCTGATATTTGGACAACCCAATATCTTGATAAATCAAGAAAAGCCAACCACGTACGCGCTTCGGGCTGTTGGCCCTGGTCAGCGTGGTGCAGACTGTATCTCTATGACCAAAAATATTTTGGTCTCAGAGGCTTCCTGAGAAATCAAGAATGGGTATTTAAGGCCAAACTTGTGTAAATACGCTTAACATGTGAAAAATAATAATAAATAAATTGATGTCATGGGAGGCCTTATAAATAATGGACAAATCCCGATCACAAATAGTTTTGTTTTAAAGAGACAAAGGTCGCCTCTACCGTCAAAATAGACGTCAAAATTATTAGTATTATATAGTTTTGACGTCTATTTTGACGGGAGAGGCGACTTTTATATCTTTAAATAAATATTCTCCCGGCAAAATTTCCATCTAAATAGTCTTGTTTTACAGTTTTGTCGGCAGAAAGTAAATATCGAAAAACTGCAATGTTGAGCTGTTCAAAGAAATGAGAGAATTTGGCTGCATCGAGTCATTCCATTAGGAAGGAGAGATTCCATCAGAGATTTCTAATCTACGGATTGATTGGGTATCGATGAAGTGAGATCGGAGAGAGACAGAGTAATGTTATTCAGTCTCTAACTTGATAGAGTCTACAAAATGGAATACATTTATTAAAGTGAAATTTGTTTCCTACCATACACGAACTCCATTATCTGGATTAAAACAGGAAATCGGAGAATTTGAAACTCAGTTTGGTAAAATTACTAGATACACTTATCCCCCGATTTACACGGTATTTGTTTTACACGTTTTCGCTTTTACACGGTTTTCCAAATAAGTTTTTTTTTTTTGTTTTATCGCACTATACTAAATGCTACTGTGATTGAACACATGCGCTGTGTACACATCTCACGAAGAATTCCGAGCGTATGTGCTGACTTGCTGCACACGCACACTGTGTCTGTATTTCTAATTTAAAAAAATAAATAATTTTCGATTTACACGTTTTTCTCAGGAACGTATCTACCGTGTAAATCGGGGTATAGGTGTATTTGTTTTGTTAAATATCTTTAATTATTGGTACATACATAGAGATCTGTTGATTGAGAAACTGATGTTACGAGACCAATATTCCCTAGAGAGACCTATGTCGAGGTAATATCAAGTTTTCGTTGAAAGAATAGATCTATCGAAGTCAGGGAGAGAGATTGAGATTGAAAGTGATTTATTAATCGTTCTGACAAAAATTACTTTGTACGGGTTAGCACAAAATGCAATAGCCTAGGGCCTACAGTAAAAGTAACTTAAACACAAAAAAAGGTACACTCAGGAGTACAACAACAATAAAAAGGAGAAAAAAGAAACGCGCGATTTGCTATATAAAAAAATAAAACAGTACTTATCTTTATTGTAGCGTTGGTTGGGGTCGGACCGGGGTCACACAGGTATGCGAGGAGATCACCAAACACGGATAAATCACGCAGAGAACATTTTAAGCGTCTCCACACCAAAATCCACCACACTCCTCTAGCAATACCATAACCCCCTTTTATATACAAACATGGCCACATTCGTCCAATGAGAAGGAGGGAGAGATTGGTTCATTAACAAACGAAAACAAAATTCTTTCCACTAAAACCTGAGATAAGATATGATAAGTGTGCAAATATTTGTCAATATAATTTGACAGTTCACACAATATTAAATAAGAGAATAAACAGATAATTTGGCGAAACCGCTGAGAGGGTTCACTACTGATGAGCCAAGCCCTCTCATTCAATAACTCATATCATTGCTGTAAGGTCTGTAGAGATAATATTTGATGATATTTAAAGAAACGCATTGCCAGTAAATTTATTTGTGTAAAATTTTAAAGATAAATAAGTGCTAAACATAAAACTGATAAATACACATATATACAAAATATATATAGTCTTCATTGGTCTTCACTGGTTAACTTCATTGCCTCGTGATGGAGGCTGAACAGTCATGCTTGAAGATCCAGAGGTTCTTCACAGGATACGAACACCTCCCGGAGCAGGGGTCGCACGGCTCGGCAACTCCAATATCTGTAGGTCAGCGACCCTTCGCTGGACCCACAGGCGGCACAGTTGGCACGCCTCGAGGCAGGATGGTCAGGATGTGGCTTCATTTAGGCTGCCGAGCAGAGTTCCTGGCACGCGACAGCTTCTTATACAGCGTGCTACTTGAGCCCCCAGTAAGAACCATAAGCGTGCTGGCCAAGGTGTCAATGGCCTTTCTCTGCTCGGCGCTAGATTGGGAGATTAGCCGGTCCATCCTCCTTGAAAATATTGTTAAGACGCTTTCCAGCCGTCGTTGTTTACGTACAAGGATACATAATAACAAGGCTATGTAGATACAGCGACGTTACCAGTAGATGGTAGTAGAGATGTCTCCAATGTCCGCCACCAGAACCTCGCCAACAGCCGTCCAGGTCGGGCAAGTTTCTCTGGTACCTTTTTCCAGGATCATCCAAGCGGCCACACTCACATAGACAACTTGCCGCTTCCTCTCACACTGCCGATGTTTGAGACAGGAGTCTTCTCTAATTATTAATTGGGACCACCAGTAACTCGCTTATAAAGCGTTATAATAATTAAAGAAAACTCTAATCGGTAATTATTCTAGATAATTTCTTAAGTTTTTAAAGCTGTTTACACAACACACTGCAGAATTCAACTCTCAGAATGTCAAGAAATTTACCCTACCTGATAGTTCACTTTAAGGAATAATCAGCTATGGTCCTACTTAGTAACCAAAAGCCCATGCTGAAATAACAAGTTGTCTTCTCCATATGAGTGAGAGAGGCTATATTGTCACCAAGCTTCTAATGACCACCACACTAATACTTATTATTATGTTGACAATGGACATTATGGGGCACGAGACACGCCATCATAACTTCCATTAACAATTAATTGCTTCAGTTCTAATGGTAATGAACTCTAAGCCAGCTGCGGTGATGGGTATACTTGGGGAGAATTCCTCCCTTCCATTCTGGTAATTCCCTGAACTTCCGCCGACTTCTCCAAATGAAATCAAAGTTCCCAAGTTAAAAGTCGACCTGAATAATGAAGGAAGGTTTTAAAATATTAAAGTGGTTTAAATTTTAAATCAGTTCGCCTTGGCGTTTAACGGAATTGGGAAAAACAACCAATGACGTGGGCCTTTCTAACGGATACCATTAAATGGCCGTTTAATTGGGATTTTATAATTTCACGGAATTAACTTATAACAGAATATAGTTTATAATGAAATTAATAGAAAAGTTGGTCTATAAAATTGTCAATCTGTAGCTAGCTGAAGTGCTATCAAATCTAAACATTGTAAGTTGTGCAAATACGAAAACTACTGTTGTCAAATCAATAATTTGTTTAATATTGGCATTTAAACATTTCACAGAATTAACTTATAACAGTAGGGGGGTCAGTGGAAGGCTGGTTAAACCGTTTGGTTTTCGACCACTACGACCCGGGTTCGATCCCCGCATTTGACACTTTTTTCTGTTTATAAAAAATGCTCCAATGGCCCCTGATTCTTGCAAAAGTCCAACCCCACCAGCGAGTGCAAGTAACCAAACGGGGCTCTGGCACATTTGTAAGTGCAAAGTCGAACTGCTTTCCACATGTGTAGACATGTGGTGCGCTTACAGTAAAAGCCGTCGCTAACTACCCACCATGATTATCATGGCTTTGAGATAAGAAAGAAGAAGATGATGATAATGATTTGTTATTTTTCTCCCAGATACTGGTAAACCAGGCCATGGTGATTATTGGGAAGTGTTTGTACCTGTCTTTTACTGTAAACATACTACATATAGGAACTTTGCACTTTGAAGGTACCAAATTTGGTTACTGCCATACACCCTGGCAGGTTCAAATTAGTGAATCCACATTAAAATGTAAAAAATAGAAAGAAATTTGCTTAAATCAGGATTTGGTTCCTTGTAATCGAGTTTAAACAGTGCATTGCTCTATTTCTCCTCAACCCGTAGGTCCTGTCCTCTTAGAGCTTCCTTTCTATGGATATACCTTCATCTCAAGACTGCAGGCAAGACTGGCGCGACTTGTTTGGGTTCTTGACCGCACTGCGTGGCTTCCTGGCAGCGTTCTGGCACGTCCTGTGTCCGTCGTGGGGTTATTGGACATCAGCACCCAACTCGCCTGCTTCAAGAGGGTTCAGGCTGCACGAAGAGCTGGAGGTAAGAACGCCTGCTCATGGCTGGCGTACTCTGGAACCTGGATGTCCCCCTTGTCTTTGAGTTCCTGGGTGCTTCCCCGTCGTCGTCGCCAGCTGGAACTCTATGGATAGTATTTTGGTGATATCGGGGCATCTTTTTCTGAAATTGTCCATTAATACCATTCTTTATAGCGATAATATAAAAGAACAAAAAGAAGCTTCTTTTGTAGCTTACGTTTCTTTTTCTAGCTTTCGAAAGACATCGTTCTTCAACGGGCGAAATACCATTCTTTGCCTTTCTCTTCCTGTTCATCCCTCCCTACATCTATATCTTCAGTAACACCTTTATCCACTCCGAGACCATATGTCTAAACATGCTGTTTCTATTTTACTCAATCTTCTCCAGTAAGACATATCTCTTTTTGATCATTTTTGAACTGGTTCATTGTTGTTGTTGTCGTGTCCAATGAAGAGCCTCAGATGTCTCCATGCATCTCTATCACAGCAGTCGCAATGTCCTCTCTCTTTGGAAAATGGATGCCGTTGCCACGTTAGTCACCTTGGACCAGAATTTGGTCAAATATTCCAAGGGTCCAGGGAGGGACTGGTGTGGTCGGACTTCTCCCCGCCTAACTGGATCATCCTTCCATGCATACATCCCTCCATTAACACCTTTATCCACTCTAGACAAGCTGTCCAAAATGCCTTTTCTATTTTACTCAATCTTCTCCAATAGGACATATCTCTTTTTGATCATTTCTGGACTGGATCATGCTTCCATACATCCATCTCTCCAGTAACACCTTTAACCATTCCGAGAAGAGATGTTCAAACACGCTGTTTCTATTCCACTCAATCTCATCCAATAAGACATGTCTCTTCTCGATCATTTTTGGACTGGATCATTCTTCGATACATCCATCTCTCCAGTAACACCTTTATCCATTCCGAGACGATATGTCCAAACATGCCGCTTCTATTCCACTCAATCTTTTCCAGTAAGACATATCTCTTCTAGATCATTTTTGGACTGGATCATCCTTCCATACATCTATATCTCCAGTAATACCTTCATCCACTCCGAGACAAGATGTCCAAACATGCTTCAATCTTCTCCAATTAGACATATCTCTTCTCGATCATTTTTGGACTGGATCATTCTTCCATACATACATCTCTTCAGTAATACATTTATCCACTCCGAGACCAGATGTTCAAACACGCTGTTTCTATTCCACTCAATCTCATCCAATAAGACATGTCTCTTCTCGATCATTTTGGATTGGATCATCCTTCCATGCATCTATATCTCCAGTAACACCTTTATCCACTCCGAGACCAGATGTCCAAACATGCCGCTTCTATTCCATTCAATCTTCTCCAGTAAGACATATCTCTTCTTGTTCATTTTGGTAGGATCATTCTTCCATACATCTATTTCTCCAGTAACACCTTTAACAATTCCGAGACGATATGTTCAAACATGCTGTTTCTATTCCACTCAATCTTTTCCAGTAAGACATATCTATTCTTAATCATTTTGGACTGGATCATCCTTCCATACATCTATATCTCCAGTAATACCTTCATCCATTCCGAGACGATATGTTCAAACATTCTGTATCTATTTACTCAATCTTCTCCAGTAAGACATATCTATTCTCGATCATTTTTGGACTGGATCATTCTTCCATACATCTATATTTCCAGTAACACCTTTATCCACTCCGAGATAAGATGTCCAAACATGCTTCAATCTTCTCCAATGAGACATATCTCTTCTCGATCATTTTTGACCATTCTTTGCTGAGTCTGTCAGTATGATCTCACCTAAGCTCCTGTTCACAACTGCGGGAGTCTCTACCATTGAACATAAAATCCACACAACACATTCTAACTGAGTTTATAGACAGACATTGTAAACCAACCAAACGAAGGTCGCGCAAGGAACTGAGTCAAGCAGACGTTGATCATCAGCGGCAGAAGTCAATTTAGAAAGGAGAGAAATGGAAACAATTAAACCTAATTAACAGGAACGAGGTTTAGCTCTTAGACCTTCGTTCTCAATAGAGAATGTGGTGATGGATGTCATGGGACGTTAATATACCTCCAGCCTTACTGCCTGGTATTTCTCTTTGTGTGTGGCTCCAATATATATATTTATTAATCCCTAGTACACGTGGTACAGGCCATGATAATCATCTTATTCTTTCTTGTTTCCACTCAATCATATTAGGGTGTCAAGCTTGTAAAACCATCATGATTGGGTGAAGTAGAATGCGTCTTCTTTGGTCATTTAGACTGGGAGCACTACTCAGTGGCAGGTCGACTTAGCTCCAAAAGAAATGGCCGCCTCTATCATGAGGAACAGACCCCATGTGCAGCTGCTCCTAACATGGAGTACAAACGCTGCTCATCCTGTATCCCTGGATTAGGAGCCCTTACAGGGTACTATCAGCCGGGCCAGCTGAACTCAGGTTTTTAGTGAGCTTGTTACTGCTCCCCCTCCTCCTTTTTCATCCGGGCTTGGGACCGGTAAAGGCGGAGTTCATCATCATGTTCATCATGACAATCATGGTGGGTAGATGTTGGAGACTGCTTTCACTGTAAGTGCGCCACATATCTACACATGTAAAAAACAGTTCGACTTTTGCACTTGCAAATATACCAGAGCCCTGTTTGGTTTTACTTACACACGCTGGTGGGGTTGGACTTTTGCAAGAATCTGAGGTCATTGGAGCATTTATTTTTATTCAGAAAAAGTGCACAATGTCGGATGGCTCCTATATGTATATATATAGAACGAAATTCATGGACAATACTTAGAAAGAAAAGTATTTTATGTCTTGGTCGTCTGTTTTATTTTTAGGAGATAGAGATAATTTTATTAACACGCACCCATTTTGAGCATAATTTTCTATATCCAAGATCATTAATAAGAACACTACCTTTAGATAAGGAAGGTTTACTATTATTTGATAAGTCATCATTGTCCGGTTATTCTTGATCAATTCCTCTGTTAGATCCAAATTTTGGTCCGTCACTACAGAGGTACCTGGCCTTTCTTTATCACTGATATCAGAATCACAAGACTGGAAGCGTTGAATCCATCTTTGTATTGTGTTTCTATCCATGGCTTCGTTTCCCTACACCGACTTTAGCTTCGAGTAAATCACAGTAGCTGAAATGTCTCCGGACTTAAACAGGAACTCCATCTCTGACCGCCGTCGGATTCTTATGTTTACTTTCAGGCTGCATATCTGAAAGAATACAAAATATCTATTAATTCCATTTTAGATATGAATAGAGGAATGCTTATTTAATTAGAAAATAATATTCTTATATGATTATATTTATATATTTTTTCTATAGACTATTATGCATTATATTTGACCGACCCCTTGTATTTTGCAAATGAGGTATTGCATTCCTAACATCTACTTATATATTTACCTTATTCTGTCTGTTTGTCTGTATGTCTGAAGCTCACGGATAGAATGCGCGCCCATTGGCTGCCAGCGAACACGTGGCCTCCCTGCCCCCCTCTAGACAACCCTGTTATCAGCTGTGCGATACATACACCTGTCTATAGCGGCCACTCTAGACAACCCTGTTATCAGCAGTGTGCTACATCCACCTGTCTAAACAGACCACTCTGTCTATAGCGGCTACTCTAGACAACCCTGTTATCAGCTGTGTGATACATCCACCTGTCTATACAGACCACCCTGTCATAGCGGTCACTCTAGGCAACCCTGTTATCAGCTGTGTGATACATCCACCTGTCTATACAGACCACCCTGTATATGGCGGCCATTCTAGACAACCCTGTTATCTGCTGTGTGATACATACACCTGTCTATAGCGGCCACTCTAGACAACCCTGTTATCATCAGTGTGTTAAATTCACCTGTCTATACAGACCACCCTGTCTATAGCGGTCACTCTAGGCAACCCTGTTAACAGCAGTGTGATACATACACCTGTCTATACAGACCACCCTGACTATAGCGACCACTCTAGACAACCCTGTTATCAGCTGCCTGTCTATACAGACCACCCTGTCTATAGCGGTCACCTTAGGCAACCCTGTTATCATCAGTGTGTTACATTCACCTGTCTATACAGACCACCCTGTCTATAGCGGTCACCTTAGGCAACCCTGTTATCAGCAGTGTGATACATCCACCTGTCTATACAGACCACCCTGTCTATAGCGACCACTCTAGACAACCCTGTTATCAGCTGTGTGATACATCCACCTGTCTATACAGACCACCCTGTCAATAGCGACCACCCAAGACAACGTTTTTTAAATATATTCGCACTCGGGTAAACCCCGGGCGTTGCCCGGGCCTTTCGTCTAGTATCTATATAAAGGTTAGTCAAAATGTGGCTTCTTGAAGAACTTTATTAAACTTTGAAAAAATAAGCAGAAACTCCTTATAATACGTATATTCAACCAGACTCACTATCTGTTTTTCTAAAAATATTAAGAATTGATATTGCCACGTGGAAAATTAGGGAAGACCAACTTCAGGATGAGACAACAATTTATTTCAGGCAAGAACAAACTATGGGTGATAAACAAAAGATAAACAAAAGAGGGCAGTGTACAGAGTATAGCAAAATATAAACATAAAAATAATACTCTGCTAATAAAAAATAAATACTTTGTTACAATATTTAATTCTCGATTTAATCTATTAAAGAAGCAGTTCAATATTGTCATAATGTTCTTCTTAAAAGATTGTTTACATGCTATCTTTCATAATTAAAGACGTAATAATTTCCTCTGTTATATATAAACATTAGGAAAGGTTTCCAATGAGAATCTTAAAGATAATATTGGTTACTATATATCTCAGAAGACAAATAACAAAAGAAAATTTAAGAACCAATCAATGACGACCTACTCAGACGATTCATCACCGACACCGTATTTGGATTTAATCGTCGGACGTCTATAAAAGAAGGGTTGCCAATCGCAAAAACAGATATCTTCACTGAAAAAATACTTTTTTTTTTATTTTGTTGGGTCCAAACTTTTCAATCTCTTCAATCAAGACAAAGGCTACTTAAATCCCCCAATAATTTCATTTTTATAAAGAAAGCACAAAACGATATATTTTTTTATTTCTTATCTTGGAAACATGACAAATTACGACCTTTATTCTGATAAATGCCCCAAAATCAATAGCTAAATATTTCTTCTCCTATAGATTCGTGTTGGATAGATATTTTTATCGAAGTTCCCGCCATTTTTAGCAGCGTCTGCTTCGACAAATAAAATGGGTTTCTAAACAACAAATTTTCTCTCTTTTAAATTTCCGCTTTGGAAACAAGTAATGACACAATATGTAATAAATCTTTATAGATATATTAAGTACGTATAAAATATACAGTATAAATAATTAAATTTTAACATTAAATATATTATGATATATTTATAATGACAATGTTATATATATATAATTATAATAAATATAAAATAAATATTTATTGATGTATTAAGTACGTATAAAATATACAGTATGAATGATTAGAGTTTAATATTAAATATAATATATTTATAATGACAATGTTATATATAGAATTATAATAAATAAAATAAATATTTATATATGTATTTAAGTACGTATAAAATATACAGTATAAATAATTAGAATTTAATATTAAATGTACTATGATATATTTATAATGACAATGTTATATACAGTGGTACCTCGACATACGAGTTTAATTCGTTCCGCAACCTTGCTCGTATCTTGAATTACTCGTATCTCGAAGCAAATTTCCCCATACAAAACAATTGAACTACCATTAATCCGTTCCAACCTCCAAAATGTCACTCCAGTTATTTTTGTTACGTGGTTTTAAATAATAAAAACGTATTTATAAATATCAAATATTTATTGCACAAAAACAAAAAGAGAATGTAAAGAAATTGTTGAAAAGTGACTCGCACCTCGGCTGTCGCTTAGCAACGGCCACTTCCCCCAGACATTACGTAACTGTATATAGGTTTCAGTTTTGCTTGTTGACTCACTGGGCTTACCTTCTTCTTCTTTTAACTCTCTATTGTTTGTCATCTAAATATAATCTATTTGATAATTAAACATACTTTCTGAGATCCAACCTCTGTTTTATTCTTACATGGCAGCAGAGCTTGGTTGGTATCAAATATTTTTGTTTATCTAAGCTGAAATTCGTTTGCTTGCTCAAGATGACAACTGAACTTCCACAAATTCAAAAATTCAACGGCGATAATTTTCATCTATGGAAATTTCAAATGAAGATTATTCTAAAAGCAAAAGATCTTCTCAGTATAACTGATGGCTCTGAGGTAAAACCTGAAATAGAGGATATTGCAAAATTCTCTAACTGGAAAAAGAAAGATGCAAAATCCAAAATGCTGATCACTACTGCTCTAGAGTTTAAATATCTTCAACAGATTGTTAATTGCCAGACTTCAGCAGAAATGTGGAAGAAATTATCAACAATATATGAACTGAAATCTGAAACAAACAAATATTTGCTGCAACAAAGATTTTTCGAGAATATAAAATGAATCCAAATGATAACATTGCTACTCATATTTCCAAAGTTGAAACTCTGGCACAACAAATGAAAGATCTAGGTGAGCCAATCTCTGATGTTGCCCTAATTACAAAGATAATTTGCAGCTTGCCTGATAAATACAAGAATTTCATAACAGCATGGGATTCAGTTTCATCAGAAGAAAAGACACTAGAAAACTTGACGGCAAGATTACTGAAAGAAGAAAGCTTACAGGATCATTGGGATTCTTCAGGAAATTCTAAACCAGATAATGCCTTGATGACTTTTTCAAAGTTCAACAGAAATTCAACAGCTTCCAACAAACAACAGCAGCATCAACAATCCATTAAAGATAAAAAGAAGAACACACACTGTGGATATTGCAAGAAGAAAGGACATTGGTGGAAAGAATGTTATAAAAGAAAGGAAGAACAAAAAGGACAACAGCCAAGTTCTTCATCCAGAGATGATAGCTGTGCTTTTTCAGCTGAGACAAGTGCCTTCCTCGCTGAAACAAAGGATTCCTGGATTGCAGATTCTGGAGCAACGGATCACATGACTTTCAGAAGAGAATGGTTCTCTACGTTCGAAGAAATACCAGAAGGTGTTCATCCTGTGTGCCTTGGAGATGGAAAGAAGATCTATGCAAAAGGTAAGGGAAATATTGATATTCTCTCTTATGTTGATAGTCAGAAAATTAATGCAACTCTTTTGGATGTTCTCTATGTACCTGAATTGGAGACTAATCTTTTCTCAATATCTACTGCAACAAAACATGGTTTGACGCTCATTTGTAAAGGAAATCAGATAAAATTGACTAAAAATTCGAAAGTGCTAGTTACTGGAATAAAGGACAATTCAAATCTTTATAGAATTTTTATTAAAGCAAAGCAATCTTCACAAACTCATGTTGCTCAGTTAAGTCTAGATATATGGCATCAAAGAATGGGTCATGTAAATCCTATAAAATTAACCCAAATGTTTGAAAATAATGTTTTTGAAGACGACATTAAAATTAGAGAAAAGCCTGATTCTTTACTATGTGAAGCATGCATCTATGGAAAACAAAATAGAAAGGTTTTTCATGCGTCAACAAGTCCAAATTCGACCTATCCAGGAGAGCTGATCTATTCAGATGTTTGTGGACCAATGAGTAAAAGATCACCAGGTGGATCATTATATTTTGTATCATTCAAGGATGATTTTTCAAGATTTAGAGTGGCCTACTTCATTAGGCATAAATCAGATGTTCTTGAGAAATTTAAAGAATTTGTAAAAAGAGTTAGGACTGAAACTGGAAATAAAATAAAAAGATTCAGAACAGATAATGGCACAGAATTCTTAAATAAGAATTTTTCTGATTATCTAAAATCTCTAGGAATTGTTCATGAACTCACTGCTCCATATACCCCAGAACAGAATGGAATTTCTGAAAGAGATAACAGAACAATAGTTGAATCAGCTAGATGCTTGTTACATGGAAGAAAAATGCCGCTTGAACTATGGGCTGAAGCGGTAAACACAGCAGTCTATCTCTTAAATAGATGTACTACTAAAGTATTGGGAAATTCTACACCTTATGAAATATGGTACAAGAGAAAACCCTCCATCTTACATTTGAAAACTTTTGGATGTAACGCTTATGTGCATATACCAAAAGATAACAGAAAGAAATTAGACAAAAAGAGTATTCGTACATTTTTTGTTGGATATACTGAAACTAACAAAAATTATAGAATGTGGGATCCTATTGCTAGAAAAATTATCAAAAGCAGAGATGTAATATTTACTGAAGCTAATACATCAGAAAATATTCAGGATAACCAACAAGAGCAGGTAACTATATACAGTGAAGAAAGTGTTGATAACACAAATACCAGTTCCAAACCAGAAGAATCATGTCGATACCCTCTCAGGAATAGAATCAGAGAAAATGAACAAACATCAACCAGCTGTACAAGAGCTATTTCATATGCTTGTTATGTCCATGACCAAGAACCATTGAACTATGAAGATGCAATTGTAGGACAAAACTCAAAACAGTGGAAACTAGCTATGGACGATGAATTCAATTCCTTGATGAAAAATCAAACATGGACGTATGTGACACTACCATCAGACAGAAAAGCTATTGCATGCAAGTGGGTATACAAAATAAAGCAAAATGCAGATGGATCAAATAAAATGTTTAAGGCTAAACTAGTTGCGAAAGGTTATTCACAAAATCCAGGACTTGATTATGGTGAAACTTTTTCTCCAGTAGTAAAATTCGATTCAATTAGAACAATCTTATCACTTTGTGCATCACTTGATATGGAAATGATTCAGTTAGATGTAAAATCTGCCTTCTTGAATGGTGATTTGGAAGAAGAACTTTACATGGAACAACCCCAAGGTTATGAAAACCCAGATTTTCCAAATCATGTTTGCTCTCTTCAGAAAAGCATCTATGGTCTTAAGCAATCCCCCAGAATGTGGAACAAGAAATTTCATGAGTTTTTAATTAAGTTTGATCTCAAACCTAGCATATCAGATTCATGTGTCTATACAATGAAATGTAAACAGGCTTACATATTACTTGCAATATATGTAGATGATTGCTTAATCTGCAGTGTAAATAAACAACATTTAGATGATATAGTACAGTACTTAAATTCCAATTTTGAAATAAAAACTTTTACTGCCGATTATTTCCTTGGCCTACAAATATATCGAGATAGAACAACTAAAATGTTATTTCTGCATCAAGCCTCATACATTGAAAGAACACTTGAACATTACAACCTTCTTGATATTAAGTTACAATCTGTACCTTCTGATCCTTACTCAAAACTAACAAAAGAGATGTGCCCAAAGGATGATCAGGAAATTGAAGAAATGAACAAGATTCCATACAGACAGACAATTGGTAGTTTAATGTACCTCATGACTGGAACTAGACCTGATATTGCCTACGCAGTCAGCAGGGTTAGCCAATTTATGAACAACCCAGGACCTTCACTTTGGACCGCAGTAAAGAAAATATTTGGATACTTAAAAGCTACGAAAAACATCGGTATTTGTTTTGGTGGGAGTTCCTGCACTACATCTCTGATAGGTTTTTCCGATGCTGATTTTGCTGGAGACCTAGACACAAGAAAATCAACCACCGGATATGTGTTCATGTTGAATAATGGACCTATTTCTTGGTGCAGTCAAAAACATGCAATTGACCTTCTTTATGTCTGCTCCAATGATCAAGCTGCAGACATATTTACGAAAGCTCTACCTCCAGAAAGGTATAGAAGACTAAGGAGCCAACCTGGACTGTTTGAAACAACGGAGTGCTCGTCAGGTGGGAGTGTTGAAAAGTGACTCGCACCTCGGCTGTCGCTTAGCAACGGCCACTTCCCCCAGACATTACGTAACTGTATATAGGTTTCAGTTTTGCTTGTTGACTCACTGGGCTTACCTTCTTCTTCTTTTAACTCTCTATTGTTTGTCATCTAAATATAATCTATTTGATAATTAAACATACTTTCTGAGATCCAACCTCTGTTTTATTCTTACAGAAATAAATTAGATATCCTCACTGGTCTTTGCCTTTTTCGCTACATTTTTCTCGCTTTCACCTGTAGGCCGTTTAGAAAAAAACATGTCCAAGGAGGTTTGTTTCTTCCTCCCTCTCAGAATGTTCCGGAAATGAGTTAGGCAAGTGTCATTAAAAAGGTCAGATGCACGACCTGTTGCAACTTTTTCTGGGTGTTTTTTTCCACGAACTGTGAAACTCTCTCTCACATTCCTAAGATCTCCTTTATCTCACTTGTAGAAATTTCACGTTTTAATTCAATACTCATCATCTTTTTCTTAGCACTTGACTTTTTACAAACTTTCTTCCGATCCATGGTTATAAAAATAAATGAACTAAAACTGTAAATGTAAACGCAACACAAGACGCGAACACAAAACACAACTTATCACAGCGGAAGCACGCTGCTAACTGATCGTGATGGCGCGACTGCGTGTTACTACCGAACCGAACTCGTATCTCGAATTTCGCTCGTAACTAAAAGCAAAAAACCACTTGCTCGTCGGTTCGTATCTCGAAAAACTCGTATGTTGGGGCGCTCGTATGTCGAGGTACCACTGTATATAGAATTATAATAAAATTAATAAATCTTTATAGATATATTAAGTACGTATACAATATACAGTATAAAATGATTAGAGTTTAATATTAAATATAATATGATATATTTATAATGAAAATGTTATGTATAGAATTATAATGATTCAATGCAAACATCTCTGCTGAAATGATTTAAAACTATATATAGTAATATGATTTTATTTCCTAAAACATGATCAAATAAAAACAACTCACAGCAACATATATTTGAAACAAACGTAAATTGTTTTGATATTTAAAGCGAAAAACATTTTGTAATTATGTAAATATGTATTTAATCTTTTATTTTATTTATTTTTCGCGCCTTAAGTCAGGTAGTACTTTCTCAAATTATGTATTCAATGTTTCATTAGCACAAATAAATCAAATTGTGATTTAAACAATTTTTTAAAAATATTTTTAAAGAAGTTCACGACTGCAACAATAGCATAAAATACTCATATACTGCATACTATTGCCAAAATGCTATTGAATCCAGAAAGAAATCATATAATATCTATTTCTACAATATTTAATACAACATATATATTGAAGATTGAGCAATCCATAATTAAAATTATACACCTATCCCCCGATTTACACGGTAGATACGTTCCTGAAAAAACGTGTAAATCGAGGGATAGGTGTATTAAAATGTCAAATCTGAATAGGTGTTCGCCCCCTCATGAATCTGAAACCTCCCAATATTCTTTTCAACATAGGTAGCATAGAGTAGAATATCGCATTTTAGTATAGTGCGATAAAAACAAAAACAAAAAAACTTATTTGGAAAACCGTGTAAAAGCGAAAACGTGTAAAACAAGTACCGTGTAAATCGGGGGATAGGTGTATTCAACAAAGATGCATATATTGGATTTATAATTATTTTATTGTTCCAATATTTCGAGTAATATTTAAACCAAAGATACAATTCTTTCATTGGCCTTGTAGAACGAGAGTGGTGTACGCGTGCTCGCATGTTCTAGTGAAAAACACAAACATCCTCGATAAAGAGAGGTGAGTTGCCCCTCGAAATATTGGAACAATAAAATAATTATAAATCCAATATATGCATCTTTGTTGAATATATAGATATACTAGACGGGTGACCCGGGCTTCGCCCCGGGATTGACCCGTGTGCATATCTACCCGAGTGATATATATTTAGATAAGATTTTTTTATAAATGTTTGTTATCAGCATTATCAATTTGTTTGCATCAGCAAAATTTAATCTATTCTTTGATAGAGGGCGCTGTTCGTGAGCTATAAGTAGAATAATTTGAATATATATAGTTTTAATAATTGATTTATATATTTTTAAAATAGCCTATCGTCTTCCCCGTATTTATTTACCTATGTATGGAAATTTTGGTTTGAATTAGTGAACTACTGCGAATTTGTATACCGGACATACAAACAAACAAACAAACATACAAACATTGATTTATATATATATAAGAAGATATATATATATAACCCATTAAATATTTAATTTTAATAAACTCGGGAACAATTGGAAAGAAAAGTCTGGCGACACTATGATATTCATAGATCTATATATAGGTATTCCAGAGTTGCCGAATAAAACCGCGTTTACCACCATTCTATAATGAAAGGCCGGACGGGCTTTTAGAAGATGGCCTTCTCACAGCTTTTTCCGGGATTTTTCCAACTTAATCTTCTTAAAAATATCAAAACTCACCGTTTCTTTTGATGCGGTTCTCGGGAGAATATTTCTTTTCCTGAATTCTTTATTCCTCTCTTATATGCGGTCTATATTCCAGTCTATGCTTGGCAATCGTTTTACATGTCTTACATAAATCTTTATGTTCATGTTTCTTTTATCCCAAATATGTACACTTTAAGGATATTTAGATAAAAGCATATAGTGTGAATTTTGCCGGGAGGAAATTGATCTAAAGAGACAAGGGTCGCCTCTCCCGTCAAAATAGACGCCTAAAACCAGACGCCACTTTGCCAGCTAAACACCTCTTTGGCAGATTGTCAAGATTCCATTAGATCCCGTGTGGATCTCATGGAATAAAGTCCGCCCTAGACTGACGAGGGCCATTATCCCGAAACCATGGTCTCTAGGTGGACGCTTTTCAGTTTGCCAAAGCTAGTGTTGTGGCTTTGTCACCGACCCGAGGCCGCTAGTTGCGGCGACGGTCAATAGATGGCGTCTGGTTTTAGACGTCTATTTTGACGGGAGAGGTGACCCTTGCCTCTTTAGATAATAGCATATATATTTTTATTACATTATAAACTTATACAACAAATAGAGAAGAAAATAAACACTCCAGATGTTAGGGACGACACACAATAAGACTACGTCCCTAGCAACAGGCGTGCTGACATGGTTCCATACCACTGCATATCCCTTGATCTCTACCTCACAACTGTCTTTAACCAGCCCCGGTTCTATATTTTACCGGAGTGTTTTCCCTACCGGGGACAAAGGTCGGATCTTTCCTGTTCTCTGTTTTCCTGTTGTAAAGTTCTGTGGCTCCAGGTTGTCACGGCTATCTCTAGGGACATCAGCCTTTCTTTAACTTTATTATTTCAAAGCAAGTTACAATAATGGGGGATATTTATATATTAATATCACATATAATAAAGCGTTTGTTCGTTGAAGCCGAATAGGATTGGCATGTAGGTCTGTTTGGTTTTTGTTTTCATCCTTTATTTTATTCTATTCTGACCTTATTAGTCATTTTTTGCTTTCGGCAATTTATTCGGTGAATATTTGAGGAATAATATTTTTAAAATAATTTTATTTTTTTAATTTAGCTTGATAATCCACGGAAGCAAGCAAGGACGGCTTCTTGAAAATAGTTCAGCTTGCTTCACCAAAAATGTTGTTTACAAAGAAATTTATTCATTGTAAGTTCACCTTTTTTAAGGTAAAAATGTTAATTAAAAAAATATCAATAAAATGACCCGAAAGGTAAAATGTTGCAACGCTCGGAAGGGGATCGATCCCTGACGGACCATGAACGTTATTTTACCTCGAACGCTTCCGATTACATATTATTAAGTATCAAAAAGGAATGTGAGAAATAAAATTAGGAATCCACCTGCTCTAGCCGATCCCGTCCTTGGACGGGCCTTTCTACTAGTAATATATATTTGGCCTTAAATACCCATTTCTTGGTTTCTCAAGAAGCCTTTGGGATTAAAAATCGTTTTGGTTGCAGAGGTACAGCTTACTCCACGCTGACGAGCGCCAACAGCGCGAAACGCGTTCGTGAATGGCTTTTCTTGATTTATCAAGAAATTGGGTTGGCCAAATATCACGGGGCAAGCTAAATAAACGTTTAGTTTATTTTTGCTCCACTAGATGGCGCTCTGCCATCTGAAAAGCACATGTGTTCGTGGTCAGGAGATGCCTTCTTTATTTTTAATATCAACACCTGACCCACTTATCTTTTATTTTTTCATTTTTTTATTGTTTTTTCATATTAATATATATGTATTATAAAATCTGACATGACCGAGGGAGTACCATGTTGTCCCGCAGAACGCGCAAGTAGATCTCACTTCCGTCAATAAACAAACGGGTAAAGACGCTGGCAAGAAACCTGTCTTTCACTCCGAAGACAAAATGATCTACACATAATCAAACTTTGCCAAATTGAAGCTGGATCAATCTATATATCTTGGTGTTGCGCTTTATTTCATAGAATATAAATAGGATTTGTTTACATAGATTTCTCAGAGTAGTTAGCAAAACATCTACAAGATATGCTGCTAGAGTGAGTTCTAGGGCTCTCATGGCCAGTACCGTGTTCCTGTGTCTACAACAGACGTCTACGTGATAGAACCGGGCCTCACGATATGTCGATGGGCCGTGGGATATATATTTCTGTGTATACCTCTGATCTAATCTTTGTAATACGTAGAGGATTGGATTGTGAGAAAGAACTTCAATTTCTATATAATTTCCTTAATACTTAAAGGAATTAAAATATGCATTATAAATTACTTATGGGTACATTTAAAAATAATCAATAGAAATTTGTGTAATACTGCAGCGCATGTATGTACAGTATAATACAATATAATGCGGATTTTGATTGTAAAATGACGTTTGACAAGTTTTAACGCAAATGTTTCTTTTGAACGAAAAATTTATTTTAAGGAGAAATAACGACTATTTCTATCCTTAGGGATGAAGTATGAAAGGATGAATTGTGAAGAGTAATGATGAACGAAAAAAGTGTCCAGGGATGGGAATCGAACCCACAGTGTTCCGCTTACCGGGCAGATGCCATTTCCTTTTTTTCAGTTTATCATTACTCTTCACAATTCATCCTTTCATACTTCATCCCTAAGGATAGAAATAGTCGTTATTTCTCCTTAAAATAAATTACGAATTTTCGTTCAAGAGAAATATTTATTGTAAAACGTGTCAAATGTTGTTTTGTATACAGTATATTGAGAGAAAGCAGAGTTTAATGGAAATAAGTAAACTCCAAGTCTTATAGGTGTTAACTTGAAACAATCTCATGAATGATGGAGTTTTGTTAGTTAGCCGAGTATATAGCGATCTCTCGACCTAGCGACTCATCTACAAGTGTAATAAGAATATTACCACATCTGGCTTCCTCTTTACAAGATCCAAGACGTGGATGGTTGACAAGGAAGTACTATTGATCCAGAGGTAACCGTGGGATTAAAGAAGAGGTCAGCTGAGGAAGAGACAGACTGAGAGGACAGACAGTCTGGTGACATCGGCGTTGTGAGAGGAAGCTGCAAGTTGTCTATGCGAGTATGGCCATGTGGATGATCCTGTAAGAGAGTACCAGAGAAACTTGCCCAACCTGGACGGCTGTTGGCGAGGTTCTGGTGGCGGACATTGGAGACATCTCTACTACCAGCTACTGGTAACGTCGCTGTATCTACAAAGAACCTCCCTTGGTATTTAAAAGCCTTGTACGCAAACAACGATGGCTGGAGAAAGCGTTATGGATGGAGCTATACTTTCTAGACCATGGTATAGGTGAAATATGCACATATGTCATTATTTCACTTTTATAATGGTTCGAATATTCAGTTTTCTGTAGTGTCTCTCAGTTTTATTAGGCCCTTAGATGAGTTTTGTGTGTGTATATATTATACTTTTCTAATTAAAAAGAACGAAGTCGTTTATCAACAGAATGGATTTGTTTTAATGGTAATAAATGTACACTTTTGTGAATAGATATATGGAAGCCATAACCATTAAACTTTATTTTTATGGAAAGGCGAACGGTATATGAAAACTATAGATGAAAATTGAAGCTATATACAGGATGATCCAAAAGTCCCGCACAACTTTAAAAATTAATAACTCCGCGAATATTTGCGCTAGAGCAATGCGGTAAACACCATTGTGTTCAGGATGCAATGGGATTTTTATGGCAAATAATGAAAAATTCGAAATTGATTTTAGTTACAACTTTATTCGCTAGATGGCGCTCTACCAGAATCAGAGATTCAGCGGCCAAATTGTTTGATAAATTGAAAAATATAACTGAACGACACGTATTTTTCCTTTTTGAATACCAGGAAAGAACCCTAATAATATCAAATGATAAATTAATAAAACACCATTTCGCCAAAAGTTAGAATAATTGGTTGACGATTTTTAAATACAATCTGAGATATGTAAAATAGGTATATGCAAATTAAAACATGTAGCAAAAAATATTTATATTTTAGATGGAGTTTTTTGAAATAGATTGAATGTTTGAAAATAACTACTGATATCAATACACGATTTTTGAAATGTTAATATAGTACCAAAAATTATGATGGCATTACTAATAGGATTTCGTGCTATAAGGAATGTATAGTTTCTTGACTAATTGGCGACACTTGACTATTTAACTGTATATTTGTCATGATCCAAAATTGAAATATAGAGGGGAGTGATAAAATACATATATTTAGTGCGAGAATTATTTTTTATGTTAATAAACAAAACTAAGTTCTACTGTTCTTACTGCGTTGGCGAAATATTGGAAGGACATCAGTGGTGAAGCTTCTCAATAGTTTCGCCAATTTAATCCTCAATTTCTCTCTAATATTGTATTGGGTTGTTCTCCTTATATATCCAGCAATCTTATGAACTTCTTGAAGAATGCATTTTAGGAATCTATGAACACACATATGCTCTAAGGACAGTAGATATCCGTACAAATGTTTACAGTTAAATGCATAGAGCAATGCTGCTTCGCAAACATTTCCTTATATAAAAAGGTTGGTTTCATTCATAAGTCAAGAGCTCGCGCAATCTATAGATGAAAATTAGAACTATTCAATGCGATTTTTTATATTTATTTTCTACTAGCGGACGTATACCCGGCTTCGCCCGGGTTTTACCCGAGTAAAGGTTTGTCTAACGAATCTCTCGATAAAGTGAACATTTTTTCCCGGTCCCTTGAAAAATACTCGATAAGTTGAATAAAATCAATATTAATTGGTTCCCTCGGCAATTGGAAGTTAAAGGAATAGTATCTTGCCTTGGAATTGTATCATTATTCTTGTCTCAAATAAATTGCCGTGTCATCCTAAATTTTGTCTGTCCTAATTTTCTACATTACAAAATCATCGTATCATCATGATAATATTTAGAGCAGATTGTTGAATTATAACAGATAAATTAGAATATTTATCTTGATTATTTTAAAGCGAAAAGTTATTTCAAAAATATATTTGCTAGAAACCTTCCCAGTACTATACTAAATAACTTCCCAAAGTTTCATGGCGTTCCAATGAGTGGTTTGGTCAGGCATAAAGGACAGACAGACACACACACACATACATTCATTTTTATATATATAGATAACTAAGAAAATTTGTTACTGCCTTTAATTCGATTGAAGAATACCTGTATGTGTAAAATTACACCGGCTCCTGAAGGATGTCTCTCCTCAAACGGAAGAAGGATCGAGGAAACTTAATCAAGTTTAGACCAATCGTGCCTGTATCGTCAATTTATATTGACAAAAATGAGCAGTTTTAAGCTTCTCATTGTTTTGAGGGAAGAATGTTGTTTGTTTGTTAAGTGAATCAATCTCCCACGATTCTCGTTGAACAAATGTGGCCATGTTTGTATATAAGGAAGGACCATAGTATGCGGGGACTCTTTCCCAGGAGTGAGTTGTGCGGGGACGTCGTTCTCTGTGTCCGTGTTTGGTGGTCTCCCGGCATACCTGTGTAACCCGCTCCCTATCAACGCGGCAATAAAAGATAAGTACTGTACAAATCGTGAGTTTATTTACGTTTTGTTGTTGTACTCTTGGGTGTGCGTTTTTCTGTATGTTACTTTTACTTTAGGCCCTAGTAAATTGCACTTTGTGTGTTAACCTGTAAAAGTAACTTTTGCCAGTATCACGAGCTAGCTTTAAAGGAATGGCAATACATCCAGATGGCACAAGAACCTATAGAGCATGCAACAACTGTCCTGGTGTGGAACTAACACCTACCCACATATTCTCATGCCCAGCAATGGCCACAGCCTTGCAGAAAATTGACTTAGACCCAGAGCAGCAGCTTTACACACCCAAGATAGTGGATATTGCTGCTGCTGTGTTGAAGATGCATGGAGACATCTGAGACTCTTCTTTGGACACGACAACAACAACAACAACAACAACGAACTAGCCTGTCGTGTATGACTTCTCATTCGGAGCTAGGTGGTATACTGAGTCAGTTTTTACAATATCGGTAAACTTATACATCAATCTAAGTCTTTCGCAACGCTTGAAAACAAAAATGTCCCAACCAACGGACTGTGCCACTCAGCCGCCATTATGGGATTATATAGTGATGTACACGTCACTAAGAGCGGGATTTTGGGATCACGTCAATGGTGTTAATGACGCGTCTTCTAATGGATCTGCATTAAAGAGCTTAAACATCAATTGAACCAAGAGGGAACACACAAAAGGTTGGATTAGGTACGCTGAACACTAGCCTCAAATATATATTTTCAATAAACAACTGAAAACTTGTGTGCTATTTAATTATATGCATCGTTTCATACTTTAATCTTCTCTACTGAATCAATAGCTACACCCTTTCACCAACAGCCAGCTTCTGTTGCGAGCAGCGTGTTCATCAGGATTAGATAATTGACAATTAAAATAATTTTATTGTCATCTTTTCAATACATTCAAATGTTAACAGTCTTTACTATTTCAAAAAGATAATTATATAATACAATACAATATAATGCGGATTGTGATTGTAAAACGAGATTTGAAAATGATCCCGCAAGTTTTTCTTTTTAACGAAAAATCAAAATTTATTTTAAGGAGAAATAACGATTATTTATAACCTTAGGGATGAGGTATGAAAGGATGAATTGTGAAGAGTAATGATAAACGGAAAAATAAAAATAGATAATTATATATATGTGATACTATGTACAATGAATATGGCGCCTCTACCACCGCTGCAGAGTTTGGTGGAGAATCACCAGCGGTCTCTTGCGACACCATGCTCAGATTTGAATGAATGGAGGTTCCTCAACAATGAAATATTGATAATATCACTTCAGATTTCAAATATTGGCGTAACAAAAGTTACTTTTACGAGTTTACATACAAAAAAGTACCTGGGCCTAAAGTAAAAGTAAACTTTAATTTTATAAATTTCAGATGTAAATATCCACGCTGCGCGCGTATGTTTTGTAAATATTTCTTGTAAGATATAGTCGATGTTTTATTAAGCCCATTGAAGAGAGATTATCACTTGAAAGCTAGCGTTTTGTAATAAAAAGAAACTCATTGTGAGAAATATTTTGTAATTTTAAAAATAAACTTAACACACAGAAGCGCGTACACTCACAAGTAGAATAAAATTAAAAAGAAAGGATGTAAATAAATATCAGAAGATTAGTAATAATAAAACCAGAACTTATTCATCCCAGAGCTAATAAGGTGTAGACCGGGGTTACACAGGTATGCGAAGAGATCACCAGACACGAACACAGAGAACGCTTCAAACGTCTCTACACAATAACTCCTGGAAAAGTCCTCGTATTACCCATGAACTATGTACAAACATGACCATAATCGACTAATCAGAAGACGTGAGAGATCATTTCCCTAAACAGCATTTTTCCACATATCTGATCGGCTTAAACTTCCTATATTTGTCAATTAATTTGCCAGGTGTTTCGTTAAAAAGAAGGAAAACGTTATTTGAAGTCCTTAATAATATATATATGATCGGGAGATAGCTGTATTCAGAAGTATATATTGATAACTTTATAAATATTTTAATTACCAAACTCAATTACGGGAGAACATTAGAATGCGAAGAGAGATAGGTAAGCACCCCTCCATTATGTAAACATCACCCCAGACGGTGCGGGGGTGGGCCAGTCGACAACGCCCAGCTGTGGCCTGAATGCTGAAGACTTGCCGCCTTCCACGCCACTTCAGTCAATTTGGCTGATGCCCTTCTTACAATATCCTCTACCTGCTTCATCTTCTATCACAGAACATCCTTGTCATGGTAATAACGCGAGAAGTTGCCTTTATGCTACTGAGTTCATACATAAAACACCAGTCTTCCTTTCTCGTCATTTCAGCCAATTTGTCTGAATTCCTTCTTACGATAGCTTCTACCTGCTTCATCTTCTATCACAGAACATCCTTCTCATGGTAATTACGAGAGAAGCTGCCTCTATGCTACTGAATTCATATATAAAACACCAGTCTTCCTTCTTCGCCACTTCAGCCAATTTGACTGAATTCCTTCTTACGTTAGCCTCTACCTGCTTCATCTTCTATCACAGTCTATCTCGATTTAGCTTGCTAACATCGTTGTTATGGTAACAACGCGAGAAGATGCTATTATGCTACTGAGTTTAAATCATACCATACAATGGGGGAATTAACAAAATAAACATCTGTTTGCTATTGTCGACTTTTTGACATCACATTCTTCAAGTTCGAAGTTGTGCTTGAGTGAAAACTGTCTAAAATATCAACAATTGTAGAGCAAATATCTTTATAGTTTTATAAACACTATTAACAAGAATTGACATACTCCAATGTAGACTATATAAACAGGCTATAAACAATCCAATAGTAGAATCCTGATAGAAGACATACTTCCTTCCTTCGGTTACCATGTCTATCCAAGACTTCACAATGGTCTCCAGGTCATTGATGTAGGTGTCAGCGTTGATCTTAAGGCTCTTCTCAAAGAAATGGTGAGGCATGACATCACCTTCACTGCTGATATAACGCCAAGGACCATCACAAAGGCAGGGAATTTCGTCACATCACAACAGGTACCTCTGAGGGGTCTTTACAGATCCAGCGATCACCTTTTGGTCCACGTCAAAGATTTTACATCAGAGAAGAACTTCAGCATGCCACAAGAACGATGTCTCATGTTGCTTAGGAGTGAAACAGCCTTTCCTTTTCTGTTATCCTTTATATTCTCGGCTGGCAACTGGCCTTGCTGAAGGACATAAGACTTGAGACCAAGGTCCTCATGGATAGTTCTGACAATTGTCATAGATCAAAGTCCATTTCCTTGGTTATGGCCCTCATGCTCTTCTCAGAGTTTCCATCAATCTTCTCCTTGACATTGTTGATAGATTCTTCACCTCTCACCCTGTCTGATTGACATGAGTGCTTCTTCCTTACAGCCATTCTCTCTGTGTTACTGTTGACCTCTTCAAACTGCTTCTAGACACGATGTGGTTTTGGGCAACTTAAGAAAGTCCACTGTCTTTTTGGAGCTTCTTCCGACGCACAGAGCAACAATGATGGTTGCTTAATTTTCGGATTCTCAATTATTGTTCATCACCACACTGTACAAACAGGTACTGTTACATTTTACATGAATATGGCTACGGAATTTTAAAAAAATCAATAATTTAAATATATAAAGTATTATTTACCTTTTATACACAGTTGAAGTTATTTCCAATTTACCTGAAACACCCTGTAGTTTATATTTCTGACTAAAGATGGCGTTCCTTTACCTTGTAGTTAATATTAAACACTATGTAATATCTCAGCACTACATATTTAGAATTAGAGGGGGGTCGGTGGAAGGAGGATCTAAACCATTGGTTTTTGACCGCTACGACCCGGGTTCGATTCCCGCATTGGACACTTTTTTTTTTCTAATTAAAAAAAAAAATGCTCCGATGGCCCCCGATTCTTGCAAAAGTCTAACCCCACCAGCGAGGGCAAGTAACCAAACGGGGCTCTGGTATATTTGTAAGTGCAAAAGTCGAACTGCTTTTTCACATGCGTAGACATGTGGTGCACTTACAATAAAAGCAGTCGCCTTCTTCTACCCATCATGATTATCATGGCCTGTACCACGTGTACTAGGGGGAAAAAGAATTAGAGGGAATAGAATTTCAATATAGAAACGTACCTATCTTCCAAGGACAATCCTCCGAGGATGCTTCAGAAATTCCGAATTGATGTTTATTTATAATTGATGAAAGTAGCTGGTGGGACATGAAGGAATAGCTCTCACCTTAGTACAACGGGATTTCCAGGTTGAAGGACTCTTCACGATCTCTGGAAGTTCTTAGTCATCAAAAATAACTCAAAGGTAAGAGATGGGTTGGGATTTAAGAGAATCCAGGAAACAAGAGACAGATATGAAACGCTTCACGATTTTGCGTGTCATCCTTGCGCAGGGGACATGCTAATCTTCTCTGTATCCTTCATATTGTATTAGTTGTACCGCCGAACTGGTATCACAGGGGCCATGCTAATCTTCTCTGTATCCTTCCTACTGTAGTAGTTGTACCGCCGAACTGGTATCACAGGGGTCATGCTAATCTTCTCTGTATCCTTCCTATTGTAGTAGTTGTACCGCCGAACTGGTATCACAGGGGCCATGCTAATCTTCTATGTATCCTTCCTATTGTAGTAGTTGTACCGCCGAACTGGTATCACAGGGGCCATGCTAATCTTCTCTGTATCCTTCCTATTGTAGTAGTTGTACCGCCGAACTGGTATCACAGGGGCCATGCTATTCTTCTCTGTATCCTTCCTATTGTAGTAGTTGTACCGCCGAACTGGTATCTCAGGGACCATGCTAATCCTCTCTGTATCCTTCCTATTGTAGTAGTTGTACCGCCGAACTGGTATCTCAGGGGCCATGCTAATCTTCTCTGTATCCTTCCTATTGTATTAGTGTTACCTCCGAACTGGTATCACAGGGGCCATGCTAATCTTCTATGTATCCTTCCTATTGTATTAGTGTTACCTCCGAACTGGTATCACAGGGGCCATGCTAATCTTCTCTGTATCCTTCCTATTGTAGTAGTTTTACCGCCGAACTGGTATCACAGGGGCCATGCTAATCTTCTCTGTATCCTTCCTATTGTATTAGTGTTACCTCCGAACTGGTATCACAGGGGCCATGCTAATCTTCTATGTATCCTTCCTATTGTAGTAGTTTTACCGCCGAACTGGTATCACAGGGGGCATGCTAATCTTCTCTGTATCCTTCCTATTGTAGTAGTTGTACCGCCAAACTGGTATCACAGGGGCCATGCTAATCTTCTATGTATCCTTCCTATTGTAGTAGTTGTACCGCCGAACTGGTATCACAGGGGCCATGCTAATCTTCTCTGTATCGTTCCTATTGTAGTAGTTGTACCACCGAACTGGTATCACAGGGGCCATGCTAATCTTCTATGTATCCTTCCTATTGTAGTAGTTGTACCGCCGAACTGGTATCACAGGGGCCATGCTAATCTTCTTTGTATCCTTCCTATTGTAGTAGTTGTACCTCCGAACTGGTATCACAGGGGCCATGCTAATCTTCTCTGTATCCTTCCTATTGTAGTAGTTGTACTGTGGTATCACAGGGACCATGCTGATCTTCTCTGTATCGTTCCTATTGTAGTAGTTGTACCGCCGAACTGGCATCACAGGGACCATGCTAATCTTCTCTGTATCGTTCCTATTGTAGTAGTTGTACTGTGGTATCACAGGGACCATGCTAATCTTCTCTGTATCGTTCCTATTGTAGTAGTTGTACCGCCGAACTGGCATCACAGGGACCATGCTAATCTTCTGTGTATCGTTCCTATTGTAGTAGTTGTACCGCCGAACTGGCATCACAGGGACCATGCTAATCTTCTCTGTATCGTTCCTATTGTAGTAGTTGTACTGTGGTATCACAGGGACCATGCTAATCTTCTCTGTATCGTTCCTATTGTAGTAGTTGTACTGTGGTATCACAGGGACCATGCTAATCTTCTCTGTATAGTTCCTATTGTAGTAGTTGTACTGTGGTATCACAGGGGCCACACACATGCTAATAATCTCTCTATCGTTCCTATATTAGTAGTTGTACCGCCGAACAAGCGTGTACAGATAGAAGGTGTAAGAGACAGATAGAAGGTAAGGATTTGACAGTAGAATTTCAAGGAAAGATCGAGTTTAAGAAGAAGTTCCAAGGAAGGTCTAAGAAATAGTGCTCCAGATAAGAAGGACTTCACAAAAGGTGTCGCCAATTACTCACAAGTGGATTCCTAATTACCATTTCAGCTCGCGCTCCAAAAAGAGTGAGAAGCTTTTAGCTAATTGGATGGAAGCTCTCAAAAAATGGCGGGTATTGTTGGTAGAGAGAAATGGGCCATTGGTCTACCTGGTGGGGCTGACAAGGTAAATCTATATCTATGGTATGCTTGGTACAAGAAGACATTCTGTATAATTACAAGGAACAGGTTAAATCAACGCTTAGTTCATTTCTGTTCCACTAGATGGCGCTCTGCCATTTATAAAACGCTCATGTTAATGAACAGAAGAGGGAGATATACCTTATTTATTTTTAATATTGTAGCGAAGTATTTCACTAGTATTAACAGAGTATCATTTTTTTATGTTTATATTTTACTACTCTGTAAACTTCCCTCATTGCTTATCTTTTGTTTATCATTCATAGTTTGTTCTTTCCTTAAATAAATCGCTGTGTTATCCTGAAATTTGTCTTCCCTAATTTTCCACGTGGCAATATATGTGTGTGTTCAGGGAACAGGCTAAATCAATGTTTAGTTGATTTCTGTTCCACCAGATGGCACTCTGCCATGTGAAAAGCACATGTGCTCCTGGTCAGGATATGCCTTCTTTATTTTTAATATATGTGTGTGTTCAGGGAACAGGCTAAATCAATGTTTAGTTGATTTCTGTTCCACTAGATGGCACTCTGCCATGTGAAAAGCACATGTGCTCCTGGTCAGGATATGCCTTCTTTATTTTTAATATATGTGTGTGTTATATAAAAGAACGTACCTGGATCTGTAAAGAAAAAACCAATTTTTTTCTCAAAATATTTCGACATTGAACTTGTGCAATGAATTGATAAAGAGGAAGCAATATTTCGAAATATTTTGAGAAAAAATTGCTTTTTTTCTTTACAGTTCCAGGTATGTTCCTTTATAAACTTAATTGATGGATCACCTTTTGACTCAAATATATATGTGTGTGTTATAAAAAATTATTTTATTTTAAAAATGTTTTTAGAACAACTCTATGAAGTGAACCGCCATATGTCTCTGTTTTACACTATATAAATCTATTGTTGTTGTTTTGGCCGGCACCTTTTGTAAATATGTAAATGACCAAGTTGTTCCACGTATGTAACTTCATTACCTCTATTGTCGTGGAAACTAGGTAGTTTATTTATGTACAAAATTATCTGAGCAATAGTTACCCAGAAATTATTTGAAAAAATAAAAATCTGGTAAAAATTTCTTTTAATTTTGAATTTGCAAGTTTTCGAGCAAATATACTGCTCTTCAACGGTGTGTAACGTGAATGTAATTCTACTGTCCTATAAGCTTATGTCCATAGTTTTCTTGAAAGCCATTTCTGAGATTCTACCCTTCAGTGCTGCGTATATAAGCAGAATCGTCCAATACAGTATTAGAGCTCTGAGAAACGGCCTGGTGGATAAAATTGGCGAAACCGATGGGAGGGTTGACCACTGATGAGCCAAGCCCTCCCAAAATTTTTTTTCATCGCAGAAAGGACAGTAGAAGTTTGAATTATGTATAAAAGAAACATTCGTGCTTTTAAATCCTTTCATTTTATAAGATACTTATTTTGTATAAAGATTATTTAGAGATTGTACATAGAGTATTAGCCCGTTGAAGAACAGTATATTTGCTCGAAAGCTTGCAAATTCAAAATTAAAAGAAGCTTTTTACCTGATTTTTATTTTTCCTCTTTCAAATATATAAAATTCTTTATTTGTTTTGCATATATTTGTTATCATAAACCTTTCATCTTGATATATTTATTATTCCATTATATAAAGATTTCAAATCAATAAGTAATCCAAGGCTCAGGTCTCTTCTAAACATTCTTCATTTCTCAAGTTTTCGGGTTAATATGTCCTTCAACAGGAGACCTAGATGTACCACTTCCAGCCAACTATACCGGCCTTGGTTTTAAGAAACCTGACCTCGAATTGCTTTTTCTATTATTATCTTTAGTACACATGGTACAGGCCATAATAAGTTTAGACATCTGGAGATTAATTTGGTGAAACCGCTGAGAGGGTTCACTACTGATGAGCCAAGCCCTCTCATTTAGTAACTTTCATCAATGCAGTAAGGTCTGTAGAGATAATATTTAATGATAAATGTTAAAAGAAACATATTGCCTGAAAATTACAAAATATTTGTTACAAATAAGAAATAAAGACAATTGGACTTTAAGTGAAAAATATAGAGGACTATAATTGAAGAAGTGGTGTCATTGATTATCCCTAGTACACGTGGTTCAGGCCATAATAATCATGGTGGTTAGAAATTAGCGACTGATTTTACTCTAAGTGCACCACATGTCTACACATGTGAAAAGCAGTTCGACTTTGCACTTACAAATGTGCCAGAACACCGTTAGATTACTTGCATTCGCTGATGGGGTTGAACTTTTGTAAGAATCAGGGGCCATTGGAGCTTTTTTTTTTAATTTGAAAAAAAGTACCCAATGCGGGATTCAATCCCGGGTCGTAGCTATCGAAAACCAACGGTTTAGATCATCCTTCCACCGACCCCCATTGATTTGGTTAAATTGTAAAGGCAGATATGAATTCTAAATCCTTTTCAATAAATTAAATAAACTAGCATAAATATTTATAGCAATTAGTTATTTGTCTAAATAAGTCACGACTGTACCATAAAAACACAAATTATCAATAAAAATCTTAACATTTTTATATTATATCATGATTTTCTTTACCCAATTAAAATACCTAATACACCTATCCCCCGATTTACTCGGTAGATACGTTCCTGAGAAAAACGTGTAAATCGAAAATTATTATTTTTTTAAATTAGAAATACAGACACAGTTTGCGTGTGCAGCAAGTCAGCACATAAGCTCGGGATTCCTCCTGAGATGTGTACACAGCGCATGTGTTCAATCACAGTAGCATTTAGTATAGTGCGATAAAAACAAAAAAAGCTAATTTGGAAAACCGTGTAAAAGCGAAAACGTGTAAAACAAGTACCGTGTAAATCAAGGGATAGGTGTACTTAATAACATTTAACATAATGTATATAAATGCTTGCATACTCGATTACAATGATGTGACCATTCATTTAAAAATGATTCTAATACACAATCATTCTAAAACTATATATAATATTATTTAATTAAAAAGGCATATATTGGATCAAAATATCATTTATTTTACCAATATTTCAGTTGGCTGAACGCCAACCTTTATCAAGGTGTTATAACATTTTAAAGTGTGTCAACAACAAACTCAGCACCACAAACGTGACAAACATTAAAATTTTATAAAACCTTGATAAAGGTTGGCGTTCAGTCAACTGAAATATTGTTGGCGCGCTGCTGGAGCTTTTAATTTACATGTTCCATTTTTAACTTACTTGTTTTGTCTACATCTTTTCTTATGGATTCAATTGTAACTTTTATCATCTTATTTATTTTTAATAACTTTCATGTATAATTATTTTTACATAATTTTGTTTTCTATAATTATTTTACATACTTTTATTTCGTCAAATTTGCATACTTTTGTTTTTAGATTATTTAAGACAATAATCTTTAGTTAGAAAGTGCTTTGCCTCCAAACTTTTGGTTTTTGAATTAACGTTAAAAAGACTTCACGAATGTTTGTTCCCAGTACATCAGGTCACCAGCGCAACACTGGTGGAGATGCTGTTTCCAACCCAAGAAGAAGCAGGCGAACACAAGGCCTGCCACCAGTTAGATCTTTTAGCGCCTCGCCAACAAGACGCATAAAAGTAGATCTTGAAGATGCCGCCTCGTGGAATAACAACGTCTTCTTCTGTCAGCCACCACCTCCAAGCCTAGAATTTTTCGGAGGGTATTCTGAAGAGGACCCAGCAGAGTGGCTAGAAGAACTCGAGCTTTTAGCAAGGCAGCAGCGATGGCCCGAGGACGTGATGCTGGCATATGCCAGAAGTTACCTGAAAGGTCCTGCAAAAAAATGGGCAAAGCTAAACACCCCCCAAATATTTTCCAATTGGTCAACCTTTAAGAAAACACTGATGCAAGACTTTAAGATTGTAGATACGACAAAATTCAAATTAATCATGGAGCTCCAGAATAGAGTACAAGGATATAATGAATCTACTCTACGATACGCTGAAGATGTACTTAACTTGTGCAACAAGGTGAACTCTAAAATGTCCGCTGAGGATAAACTTTATTATATGAAAACTGGACTAAACAAATATCTCTCTCGCTCGTCGTATTAATGACGCCTTGCAGTACAGTTAAAGAATTCTTGGAACTAGCAAGACGCATTGATCAACATCTGGTTGACTTCGAACAGAGAAGAAGCTGCAGACAAAGATCTAATCCTATCCAACCATTTCAGACAAGAAAATATAATTATAACAACTATAGAGGTTCAGCACGACCTTCAAACGAGAGACCCCAAATATCGAACGAGCGCCCAACTGACTATGGAAGGCAAAATATAATTCCGAGTAAATTCGAGGGAAAAAGAATAATTGAAACTAGAGCAGGAACAAGTGGCGTTAATCTGCGAAATTCACCCCCACCTCAACAAAATCGCAACAACGAGCAAAGATCCACACGTCCTAATACTTATTATCGAAGACAGTATCAGGTTGTAAAAGAATCTGTTGGAACTGCTCGGAACAAGGACATATTTCGAGGTATTGCCCGTATAAGCCCCAACACCAAAACTACAATATCAGACCTATCCGAAGACAATATACGAGGTCTATAGACGAACCAAATTCACCACATGAGGAATACCTAAAGAATTGTAGAGGCATCGAGGATAGGGAGCGAGAGGATCCAGATTTCGACATTCATAGTGAGGAAGACTTCCCTACTCTAGGGGAAGCTTCAAAAAACTAATTAAGTCAAAAGGATCGCAACTCTCCGGTGATAGAATAAATTTAATTGTAAATCTTCAGAAAAACAAAACCATTCGCATTGTAATAAAAGGAATGCCAATAGAAGGACTGATAGACACCGGAGCAATGGTCAGTTGCATTGATGAGGAACTTGTTAAGAAGCTCGAATTAAAAATCATACCCGATAAAAATCTAAAATTAAAATCAGCAGATGATCAAAAACTCAATGCAATAGGGAAGTCAAGAGTTAAATTTAAAATCAATAAGAAAGAATATGAAATAGAAATGATTATCTTAAAAAAATGCAACCCTGTAATAATCCTTGGAGATGACTTTTTAAGTCAAAATAAAGCACTAATAAATTGTCAAAACAATACTTTGTGGGTGGAATCCCCAAATGTATTTGACCAAAATGAATCAAATTTAAGATATGCTCATATAGCTGAGGATAAAATCATTCCTGAATATTGTTTATGTTTAGTAAAAGGATATAGTAAGACTAGCATTACAGGCAGAGAAATACTAATTGAAAATATTCCTTCTCTGACAACCAAATATAATCTTATAACAACCAGATCCCTATTGAATAATACGAAGAAATATTTGACCATATGGATTTTAAACGGTACGAACAAACCTGTAAAACTTTTCCGGAACACGAAGATAGGAATACTTTCGGAGGTAGACAGACTGTACCAGACGGAGAACCAAAGAGTAGCCTCTATTAGAGCTGAATTTGATATAAATCCTGGGTTATGTCCGGAAGAACGCAGTCAGGTTTTGACCCTCCTTAGTGGATATGGCGAGATGTTCACTGCACCGGATGAGTATAAGGGTAGAACACATCTCGTTAAACACCAAATTAGAACAACGAGCGATATCCCCATCAGGAAAAATCCTTACAGAGTATCTTTAAAAGAACGGAAGATAATTAGTGATCAAATAAACAGTATGTTAAAAAATGGAATTATTTCACATTCCTCAAGTCCATGGGCATCCCCTATAATTCTAGTGAAGAAAAAGAATGGAACATTCAGATTTTGCGTGGATTATAGAAATCTGAACTCGGTCACAGTAAAAGACCAATATCCACTACCGCGCATAGATGACTGCTTCGATTCCCTTCATGGCGCCAGGTACTTTACTTCACTCGACCTTTGCTCAGGCTACTGGCAAGTAGAGGTGGAAGAACAGGACCGTGAAAAAACAGCCTTTATCACTCCTGATGGACTTTATCAATTTAATGTTCTACCTTTTGGATTGTGCAACGGGCCAGCAACTTTCGAGAGATTAATGGATACTGTTCTTAGAACCCATAAGTGGAAAATATGCCTCTGTTACCTCGACGACGTCATCATATTCTCAGAAGATCTACATTCCCACTTGAACAGATTGAAGACAATCTTAGAATGTTTGAAAACAGCAGGATTGACACTCAATGCTTCGAAATGCCGTTTGCATATACCGAGCTTCTATTTTGGGACATGTCGTTTCAAATGAAGGAATCGCGCCAGACCCAGAAAAAATTATAAGTATAAGAAAATTTCCAACGCCCAGAACTGTCAAAGATGTCCGAGCTTTTCTTGGACTTTGTTCATACTATAGAAGATTTATAAGAGAATTTTCAAAAGTTGCATTGCCTTTACAGATTTTGACCCGCAAAAACCATTCGTTTGCATGGGGTAAAGAACAAGAGTTGTCATTTAATTCATTGAAAAACAAACTCATCTCTCCTGAAGTATTAACGCATTACGATCCAAATAAGCCTATAGGCCTCCACACAGACGCAAGCGACCAAGGACTTGGAGCAGTGCTTGTTCATTTAGACGAATACACTAAAGAGCGTCCAATTTCTTATGCAAGCAGGACATTGCAGAAGGCAGAAACCAACTACTCTACAACCGAGAAAGAATGCCTAGCTATCATATGGGCGATTAAAAAATTTAGACCATATCTTTACGGAAGAAAATTCACAATATATACAGATCACCATAGTCTGTGCTGGATGGCAAAAATGAAAAACCCTGCAGGGCGATTAGCGAGGTGGTCACTAGAACTACAAGAATATGATTTTGCCATTAAATACAAGTCTGGAAAAACTCATCTAGACGCAGATGGATTGTCACGATGTCCTATCCCGGAAAGAATTATTTCCACAATTAATTATGAGGAACATGATTATGATTCTTATATAAAAAAGATCGATAATTTGGTAAATCAGAATCCAAACAGCAATGGAGAGAACTTCACCAAATTTAAAGAGAAATTATTCAAGAAAAATCCTTCTGTGACTGGCGTTCCTTGGTTGTTGATAGTCCCGAAAAACAAACAGAAAGAGCTCTTAGAAAATATGCACGACCATCCAACATCAGGTCATATGGGCATTAAAAGAACTTACAATCGTCTAAAGAGCAAATATTTCTGGCCCTCAATGCTTAAAACTGTGGAAGAATATGTATCGAGTTGTCCTGAATGCCAGTTTCGCAAGACACCTTCCCAATTGCCTCGAGGACTGTTGCAGCCGATTCCACCAGCTTCAAGACCTTTTGAGAAAATGGGAATAGATTTGATGGGGAGATTCCCGAAATCTGGAAGAGGAAATAGTTGGATCCTGGTATGCACAGACTATTACTCCAGATATATCGAGACAGCGGCATTACCTCGCGGGACGGCGGAAGAAATTGCAGACTTTTTCTTGCAAAAAGTGGTATTACGACACGGCGCACCCAAAACAGTTATATCTGATCGGGGGAGTTGCTTCTTGAGCAAACTATTCAAAGAAGTTCTAAAGATATGCAATACGCTCCATAAGAAAACGACGAGTTATCATCCCCAGACTAACGGCCAAACGGAGAGAATGAACCGTACACTCGCTGATATGATGGCCATGTATATCGACGAGAGACATCAGAATTGGGACGAGATACTTCCATTCGTAACTTTCGCCTATAACTCGTCCATACAGGATACTACCGGCTATTCACCATACTTCCTAATCCACGGACGAGAGCCATTGACCTTCTTAGATTCGACTTTTGATATGCCAGAGCTCTCTAAGTACAAAGACTATGACGAATATGTATCGAACCTATTAGAAATAATAGAAGATGCAAAAGAAATATCCACCTCTAAAACAATAGCCAGACAGAATAAATCCAAACAGTTATATGATAGAACTCACAGAGAAGTTAAATATGCCATCAATGATCTGGTACTGATTTGGACACCAATAAGGAAAGTAGGAAGAGCGGACAAACTACAAAGAAGATACGTCGGTCCTTACCAAATACTGCGACAAACATCACCAGTAAACTACGAAGTCATCGAAATTGCAGAGGGAAAAAGGAAAAAGAGACAAATAGTACATGTGACAAGAATGAAACCATACAGATCACCAGACTTGAGGACAAGTCTTTTTCAAGAGGGGGAGTAATGTTGGCGCGCTGCTGGAGCTTTTAATTTACATGTTCCATTTTTAACTTACTTGTTTTGTCTACATCTTTTCTTATGGATTCAATTGTAACTTTTATCATCTTATTTATTTTTAATAACTTTCATGTATAATTATTTTTACATAATTTTGTTTTCTATAATTATTTTACATACTTTTATTTCGTCAAATTTGCATACTTTTGTTTTTTAGATTATTTAAGACAATAATCTTTAGTTAGAAAGTGCTTTTGCCTCCAAACTTTTGGTTTTTGAATAAACGTTAAAAAGACTTCACGAATGTTTGTTCCCAGTACATCAGGTCACCAGCGCAACAATATTGATAAAATAAATGATATTTTGATCCAATATATGCCTTTTAAATTAAAGATTTATTTATGGATTGCTCTATTTTCAAAATATATATAATATTATATTTATCAAATATAACATTTGATATAAACGTAATAAACAATTTTATAATCTAAAAAATCATTTAAAATGAAACATAAGAGGTGCCCCACAGGTATTTAATAATGTTTTCATCCGCCAATTCAAAAGAATTCAAAAACACAAGACGCTTGGCAACCTTCTATTAAAATTCTGCACAAAAAGTACATTTTAACACATAAAAATGTTAATAAAATAAAAAAATATTTCAACTTACAATGTTTAAATCACATATTTCTATTCCAGGAATAAAAAGTAATAAAAGAAATTTCCGCTGGGCGGCGCTCTATAAGCTTTCAGCCGACTAAATGCAATCCGAAATAAAATGCAAAAGATAATTTTCTTCTATTTCTTCGCTAGACAAATAACTTCCTAATATGTGCCTTTTCCTCTAAAAGCTTCAATTTTACAACCTTTTGCCTCAGGCCTGAAAAAATGTACATTTCAGAAGTAAAAACTTCTTCTTTTCACGCAATATTAAATCTTCTGACATTTGGGATGTAATTAAAAATGGGGAAACAGCAGTGGCTTGCTTCTCTAACCAAGCTGGTCAAAAATAGAAATTTATTTAAAAGTCATTGATTGCCTCTCGAACAAAAATATAAAACTTCGAAAAATCAATTTATTTTGATGTTTTTTTTTTCTTTTGTCGAGAGTGAGAAAAAATTAAAGTTAAATATAAAATATTTTTTTATTTGTGTGTTAAACCTTTTAGTTTTCGAATATTTTATATAGTTTGGAATATAAAAAACATTTTTGCATATTTACCTTTATATATATATGTAATAAAATTTTATGCAAATAAAATTTAAAAATATATTGTCTTGTCTATTATATGATATTTGAAATATTCTCTTTACCAATCTATATGAAAATGATAAGAATTTCAGACATGAATAGCATAGCCACATTGATGCTTTGAAAATATAAAATTCAACAGAATGATCCAATACAGTATTAGAGCTCTAAGAAGCGGTCTGGTAGATTAATTGGTGAAACCGCTGGGAGGGTTCATCACAGATGAGCCAAGCCCTCCCAATATTTTTCATCGCAGTGAAGACAGTAGAAGTTTGATATATTTGTGAAAAAAAAAAAAAACACTCAGGTCTTAATATCTTCATTTGCTATATAAATATTGTAACAAAGTATGTATTATTTTATTAACAGAGTATCATTTTCATGTTTATATTTTGCTATTCTGAAAACTTCCCTCATTGCTTATCTTTTGTTTATCATTCATAGTTTGTTCTTGACTTAAATTGTTTTGTCATCCTGAAGTTTGCCTTTTCTAATTTTCCATGTGGCAATATTTTATCAAGGCGACAAAGGCATCTCCTATTCATGTATGTTGATGATGGGTAATGTCATCTATCGGAATAAACATAAACTAAACTTCCCCGAATAATACCAGAAACTCTTTCTGTTGGATTTTGAATGCCAACCAACCGTACATTCCGGGATGATTGTTGGCCAATATATGGAAATGATAATGTAACGTTGATATTTATCCGTGTCGTATATTTTTATATTTAAATAATATAATATTATATATAATATATATTAATATAATAATTTTACATCCACAGATTCTGTGATATATTGTATATATCGTAATATATATAATTTATCATCATCATTCTGTTGTTGACTTGTAATTCTCAAGTTTACATCTACTCCGGTGTAATATAATAAAAGCCATTTAAATGAATAAAGCCTAAAATATATTTCTATTTTTAAATCAACCTAAATACACCACAATCTGGATAAATAGCTATTGCATGAACAGAAAATGTTCCAGGCATATTCAGCAACCTGATTAACCGTTTTTCCTCCATTTCTAAGTTTATTTTACCATCGTCGATTCTTATTTCGCTTATGGAGATACGTTTGTCGCGTAAAACGTGTCTACGCCCATTCTCTGCTTCATCTAGACGTCCTCAACTTCTTCTAGTTCCGGGACCTTTCTCTAATAGCGTCTTTCTACCCCTGACTGAGTTCGTCCATCTAACACTAACTGGCTCTTACACACTCTTTGTTTTGAAAATTAGAAACTATTATAGACGCGTAAGATTCTTTTTGAAATTAAACAATTTCTACTGCCCTTACTAATATGGAAAAATTAATGGGAGGGCCTGGTTCATCAGCGGTGAATCCTCCCAGCGTTTTCGCCAGTTTAATCTACCATTTTACTGTTGTTAGACTCTTGGAATGGGTATTTTAGATGAACTATGGACATAAGCTTTGAGGACATTTATTTTGAATCAAGTACAATATGAGACATATAGATGGAAATTTTGCCGGGAGGATATTGATCTAAAGAGACAAGGGTCGCCTCTCCCGTCAAAATAGACGTCAAAATCAGACGCCATCTATTGACCGTCGCCGCAAACTAGCGGTTCGGATCGGTGACAAAGCCACAACACCAGCTTTGGTAAACTGAAAAGCGTCCACCTAGAGACCATGGTTTCGGGCTGATTTATAGATGGCGTCTGACGTCTATTTTGACGGGAGAGGCGACCATTGTCTCTTTATATTTACATATATATTGATTAAACATAGAAATAAATTTACATAACCGAGATTTATATATCACAAAGAATAGATTTACATAACTGTTTTCCGTCACCTTCATCAACAACTACAATATTTTGTAACATGGGGGATTTAATAATTCTATTTATGTAACATAGTATTTATTAATAAATACTATGTTACATAGTTTTTTTACTTTGAATATTTATTTAATTAGTTATATGCGAGATTTTAAATATAAAATAAAAGTCACTATGTACATGAGCCAAATCGACCCAGCCGTTAGAGCCAGAGGGGAGAACTGAGATCTTTCCTCCTTTTCCGTGGCCAGATATAAACATAAAAATGACCCCCTCTGTTAATAAAAAATAATAAAAATTGATAAATACTATGTTACATAAATAAAATTAATAAATATACCTATCCCCCGATTTACACGGTGGATACGTTCCTGAGAAAAACGTGTAAATCGAGGGATAGGTGTATATTAAACTGTCAAATCTGAATAGGTGTTCGCCCACTCATGAATCAGAGCCTCCCAATATTCTTTTCAACATAGGTAGTATAGAGTAGAATATCGCATTTTAGTATAGTGCGATAAAAACAAAAAAAAAACTTATTTGGAAAACCGTGTAAAAGCGAAAACGTGTAAAACAGGTACCGTGTAAATCGGGAAATAGGTGTACCATGTTACAATGTCTACGATATAAACGTGGACATGAAATGTCTTGGAATAAGGTTAGGGGTATTTTGAGAACAGACGCCGTTAGTTTGTGGAGATGGTCAATAGACCTAGTTTTGACATCTATTTTGACGGGAGAGAAGACCTTACCTCTTATAGGGCGATTTCCTCCCGGAAAAATTTCTTATCTATATAAAATTATATTCTGAAATCGCATGTAATTTCCTAGATGAGATTATGTATGTGGTCCATGTTTGATTGGTCGGATTGAATCTCTGGTTGGTATCTTTGATGACGGCGGTCTTCAGCTTGTTCACCTGGAAACTTGGCGTGGTGCATTGAACTTGAACTCCCACGTTTCACATCGCAGTATTGTAGACCTTGTGTGATCTACAGAGAGTAGAATACATTTTTGAAATATTTATCTCTATATATATATATCTAAAAAGACAAAGGTCGCCTCTCCCGTCAAAATAGACGCCATCTATTGACCGTTGCCGCAAACTAGCGGCCTCGGGTCGGTGACAAAGCCACAACACCAGCTTTGGCAAACTGAAAAGCGTCCACCTAGAGACCATGGTTTCGGGCTAATGGCCCTCGTCAGCCTAGGGCGGACCCGGTCGAAAACTAACGGTTTAGACCATCCTTCCACCGACCCCCGTTCGCTTATCTAACCTTGTAGGATGGTTGAAACACGGTCTAACATGTCTGAGGAGAGAATCAAGGCCGAAGAGTCTGCTAAACAGTAACCTGGTGCAACGATAATGTAACAAAGTATTTATTATTGTATTAGCAGAGTATTATTTGTTATGTTTATATTTTGCTATACTCTGTACACTTCCCTCTTTTGCTTATCTTTTGTTTATCACTCATAGTTTGTTCTTGCCTGAAATAAATTGTTGACTCATCCCGAAGTTGGTCTTCCCTAATTTTCCACGTGGCAATATGTTGAGATGGTTTTCTAAAGAAGTGGCTTCTGAAACATAGGTGAGGAGGACTCTCTTAAAGTGATGATGATAAAAACATTTCTCTTCAGGCGATATTGCGCTTCTCTATTCTTAAAGAAATCCCTACGAAAATATTTTATCTCCTACCAAACAGATCTTTTTTTTCTCTCTCTCTCTCTTAAATTCGATCATTTACCATTTTTCCATTTGAAGACTTTGAATAATTCAAGGCAATTTTGAAGGATGAAGCTACCAGATAAATAATTCACCCTTTAAATTACTCAATCCCACTTTTTTTTTTTCCTTTTGGAATTTGGGAAGAAAAAAAAGATAAAATTGGAAAAATGCCAGTAACGTTTTAGCAGCGATGGGTGTTGGGGATCTCAGTGTCAATTCTTCACCGATTATTACCTTCTTTTTTTTACCGTTACTTGGCCCAAATAGTCGTTTAACACGACCTAATTCGTTCCATACCGTTTGATTAATCAATCATCGTATCGAATTTATTGTTTTAAACATATCGTTTCCCACCGCTATGACCCGGGATCCAATCCCGCATTTAGCACTTTTTTTTTTCTAATTACAAGAAATTCTCCAATGGCCCCCGATTCTTGTAAAAGTCCAACCCCACCAGCGAGTGCAAGTAAACAAACTGGGCTCTCGCACATTTGTAAGTGTGAAAAAGTCGAACTGCTTTGACACTTGTGTAGACATGTGGTGTACTTACAGTAAAATCAGTCGCTAACTACCCACCATGATTATCATGGCCTGTATCACGTGTAGTAGGGATAATAAAAAAATACATATGTGGTATAAAAGGTGTGGAAATAAACACACCACAATTTGGAAGAAGAACCCAGACAACCAGAGAGAGAGAGAGAGAGACGGGACCGGCACAGCTGGGCGGCCGTTCGTGTCGCACACAATCACCAACTGTCTTAAAAGTCTCGAGGTGTTAACTAACGGACACCAGTGATCGCCCTTTGGAATGTCGTTGGTATCTCAAGTGACCGGACTTTACCCTCCCGTCTCTCTCTGGGCTGTCTGTAGGTTGGCTTTATTATTCCTGGAAGAATATATATTATGACACACATATATATATATGGATGTTACTATAATCAATCCTTCTACGATGAAACATTTTGAAGTGACATTGTACATATATTGAATGCGACTCCAGGAATAATGTACAAGGTACACTATGAATTCATGTACACGACATCACAGGTCACAGGAGTTATACAAGCCATTTATACATTAGCAGATTTCATGGTATTAAACCTAAGAGACGTTTCAAAAATGACTACCTACCAGCAACATTATTGTCTTAATTTCTCTGGAACAAAATATAACTGTGATTTATCAAAAAAATGGGTGTCTTTGCCGGTCCCAAGCCCGGATGAAAAAGGAGGAGGGGAAGCAGTAACAAGCTCACTAAAATGGCTCAGATGGCCCGGCTGATAGTACCCTGTAAGGGCTCCAGGGATACAGGATGAGCAGTGTTTGTACTCCATGTTAGGAGCGGCTGCACATGGTCTGTTCCTCATGTCAGAGGCGGCCATTTCTTTTAGAGCTAAGTCAGCCTGCCACTAAGTAGTGCTCCCAGTCTTAATGACAAAGGCAGACGCATTCTACTTCACCCAGTACCCTAATATGATTGATTGGAGGTAAGAGAGAAGAAGATATTTATAATCAAAAACCGCTCCAAAATATAATCAAGACACGAAAAAATCAATTTCTCTCTTATACTGCACAAAGATAAACAATAGAAAACAATAAAATTGTGAACAAAAACTAAACGATTTCACTCAGGTATTAAACAAAAGAAAATAGTCGTAAACAATAGCCATTAGAGGTTCACAAATATTGAACTTTTGAGGCACAATGAGATTAACAACATAAATACAATATGGGAGATATAATCAACAGTTCCTATCTATTGTCAGCCGCTTACTCAATCCACCTATTATTTCCCCAATTGGCGATGTGAATGTTCCAGACGACAGATGTCCACATGTTCGGCCATGCGACTCCACCACGTCCATCTGGCACGATGCCTCATCGAGTCAGGTAATTGTCCTGACCTACATCTCCCTCTGTTGACTTTCTTCAGACCTTGGAACCTTTCTCTATCGTTGCTTCACAGCACATTTCTACTACTTTCATGTTATCACGCTAGTTTTCGGTGACGGTCAATAGATGGCGTCTTGCTTTGACCGGTGAGCCGATCTTTATTGATCAATATCCTTTCAGAAAAATTTCCACCTATACTGTTTTATAAGTTATATTGTTTCAATTTAACATTTAGCCTTATTTAAACATATATTTATAATATAGTTACAGTCTATATATATAGCCATGCAATACAGCACCACGCTAGATGAATTACATATTTATATTATGACTCAATTGATGATACAAACTGTGTTGCCGGATCTTTATATTTACACAGATTATACTATATACAACATGTCCCCCTTTCAATCAAAGTCCGGGGTCATATATTTTGAACCGAAGTACAGGCGGGAGAATTCTCCTTATTCCTCTTGACCACTGGACGGTCTGGGCCTCCTCTCGGTAATCACTGGGTCTTCTCTAAAGTAGAACGCCAATTGATAAACCCCATTTAGGCTTTCTCTAAGTGGAACTCCAATTGATAAACCCCATTTAGGCTTTCTCTAAGTGGAACTCCAATTGACAAACCCCATTTAGGCTTTCTCTAAGTGGAACTCCAATTGACAAACCCCATTTAGGCTTTCTCTAAGTGGAACTCCAATTGACAAACCCCATTTAGGCTTTCTCTAAGTGGAACTCCAATTGACAAACCCCATTTAGGCTTTCTCTAAGTGGAACTCCAATTGACAAACCCCATGGTGTCAGAAGTGGGATAGATTCTGGCCATAGATATGGCTTAGCCGCTCTACCAGCTAAACATCTCTTTGGAAGATTATGAAGATTTCATTTGATCCCTTGAGGATCCACCTTTATCTCACGTGGTCCATAGCCCGAAAACATTGTCTACAGGTGGACGCTTCTCAGTTTTCCAAAGCTGGTATTATAGCTTTGTCACTGACCAGAGGCCGCTAGTTTGCAGAGATGTTCAATACATTTATTGGCTCCCGAAACATAGGTGAGGTCTCTCCAGACACTAAAGTTATGATGATAAAAACATTTCTCTTCAGGCGATATTCCGCCCTTCTATTCTTAAAGAAATCCCTACGAACATATTTTATCTCCTACCAAACAGATTTCCTCTCTTTTAAATTCGATCATTTATGGTGTCAAAGCAGTTCGACTTTTGCATACTTACAAATGTGCCAGAGCCCCGTTTGTTTACATACACTCACTGGTAGGGTTTGGACTTTTACAAGTATCAGAGGCTATTGGAGAATTGCTTGTAATTAGAAAAAAAGTGATCAATGCGGGGTTCGATCCCGGGTCATTACGATAAGTATTATTGTCTATTTTGGCTGGAGATTCGACCTTTATTTTTATAGATTAATTTCCTCCCGGTAAAATTTCCATCTAAAAAATATTATAAATAGAAAACAGGTTTTCTTCCTTGTAATGAAACTCTAAGATTGGAAAGGAAATAAGTTATTGGGATTTTTACATTACGACAGAGCGCTGTCAAATAAACTGAACTGGCAAACGTACGGGATCATTTTTCCGGCGGAAATTCCCATGAATCTTAGCAGTTTGTGACGTCGTATCCGGAACAGTCCAAGTTCGAAGCCTTCTGTACCATATTTTCTAACTTTTGTAAAAAAAACATCTTTTTCAAATATATAAAAATAATATACTTTACAATGTAAATTAGAAAATTTCCAAAAAATCTTCTTGGATTAATTAAAACAGCACATTACTCGTGTATTGGTTGGTGTATTATGTAGCTTGGTAACAGGTTCGAAGCCTCAAAAGGAAAATTTTTTCCAACCTTCCTTTTTATGTATTTTTGGGATATATAAAAATGAAATATTATAGGAAAACAAGTTTTTATTTAAATATCAAGCGGAAATTTCGATTAAAAAGGAAATTTTGAATTTAAAAGGGGGGTTTGGGGATGTATCAGAGAGTTAAGGGGGTGAAAGAGAAATTCAACAAACAATTAAGCAGATTTGGACAAAATGTGATTGTAAAATGTTCTGAGAATCAGAATAGGAGGAAGTTTGGCTTAACTACCCGTTTGGCAGAAAGATGGCGATTGCGGGGTATATAAGCCGTGGAGCTCCTACAGATACTGGATGGTCCGGAGCTGTAGTCGTCCGTGAGTTGTTCGCTGAGGGAGGGCCTACCGTTCCATGATGGTGGGGGCAGTTGTTCGAACCTTCCTGCTGAGACGATTCGGACTCTGTAGGCAGGGATTTAGACCGTCTCGAGGGGCGGTTATGATCCCTGCTTGTTAGGGACCCGCGCTAGATCATCTGGCCCTGGTCCCTAAGTGGCCCCCCCCCCCCCCCAAATGAATAAAATGATTAAATGAACTTCCCTCTCTCTGCCATTACCACACCCATGGAAGATGGTGGATGGCGATTTGAGCTGTCCTCGGGTAGATTAAACTTCCATCCACCATCACCACCCTCCCCAGTACCAGCCTTACTGGCTGGCTGCTCGATGGCTCTACAGACAAATTTGACCATCCTTTTTTTTTTTTTTCAAGATTGGGTGACAATTTGCCATTTTTTTTAGCTCGGAGTACAACTTGACCATTTTTTTTTGTGCTTGTAGGACAATTTGACCATCTTTTTTTTTTTTTAGCGTGGGGGACATTTTGATTAAAATTTTTCTTTGTTCGGGGGACAATTTAATCATCTTTTTTTTTTTTTGCTCGGGGAACATTTTGACCCTGTTTTTTTTTTTTTCAGCTTGGAGGACAATTTGACAATTTTTTTTTTTGCTTAAGGGACAATTTGACCATCTTTTTTTTTTTAGCTTGAGAAACAACTTGACCATCTTTTTTTTTTAGTTGGGGTACAATTTGACAATGTTATGTTTTTTCAACTTGGAGGACAATTTGATAATTTTTTTTTTTGCTAAAAAGGATAAAATTGTCTTTTTTTTTTTTCAAGAAAAAAATATACCAACAATATAGTCTGGAAACCTATAGCTGATACAAATGAAACCCAAATGCCGAAATCATGAAAAATTTGGATACTTTTTATACAAGTTTATTTTTAATTATAAATTGTTGTTTATTATTAAATATGATTTTACATTTCATTTTGTAAATACATTCTAAACTTTCTACAAAATCTGGATCTCTAATGTTTTCATGCGTTGAATAATGTAAATAGCTTATGTAAATAAACTTTTCTCCTTGTTTGGCGCAAGTATCCCTTGCGGGATATAGCGCTTTGGAAATAAAATAATTGAGATAATTTTAAACATTAGAGTGTTGATTTGGCACAATACAATATCGGGTTACTAAAGTTTAAATGGTGACATAAAAGTCTAGAAATATTTATATATGCAAAAAAAAATTAAAATATCCATATCAAAATCAAAAAAGGTCCATAATAAGATCAAAAAGGTATATAAGTATATTCACAGAATACAAATGCAACCAGCTTCAATATTTTTTTAAAAGTATCTATAAAATGAAATAATTTAAAAGCACGAATGTTTCCTTTATACATGATACAAACTTCTACTGTCCTTACTGCGATGAAAAAATATATTGGGAGGGCTTGGCTCATCAGTGGTGAACCCTCCCAGCGATTTCGCCAATTCAATCTACCAGACCGCTTCTCAGAGTTCTAATACTGTATTGGACGATTCTGCTTATATACGCAGCACTGAAGGGTGGAATCTCAGAAATGGTTTTCAAGAAAACTATGGACATAAGCTTATAGGACAGTAGAATTACATTCAAATATTTGCATCGAGCAATGCTCTTCCGCAAACAATAAAGACAAGGCCAGTTAGGCATAAATTAACACAAAAGTATCTATATAAATAAGTTTAACAGGTAATTTCATATTTATTAACTTTAGTTGAATAAATTAAACTATAAATTCTTTTTGCTAATCTATAAAGGAAATAAATAGAAATATTTACTATAAATATATATTTAATGGTGAGGTATAATGTGAGCAATAATTTAGATATAATGTTCAGAAATGAAGATCTTCCAAAAGATATAGAGATTTACAATAAAATGGCGTTTCCTTCGTAAGATAATCGTTTGATATTTAAATATAGAATTGATTTCCCATTGAATTTTGTCAATATTGCATTTTATAGCATTTGTGAACTAAAATACTTTTGGCAATATTGTCCAATAATATAATATTTCTATTTAAATTCGTAGAATATCCTTGCCTCCCTCCTATATATGTTATAAATAAAGATGAATGAGATTTTCTGCTTGAATTTAGATCATGTTGAAGATTATGGTATGGAAATGCAGTCGTGGTTTAAATCTTTAAAGTATGATAATGAAAAATAGTTTTGATCAGTAATTTAATTGAGTTAAAAGAATATATATAAAATTACATAATTTGGTAAAAGTAATGCCTGGCTTAAGGCGAGTAGAACAAGGAACAACAAAAGATTATTTACATAATGTACAAAAGTTTTGAGCCGGCCATTGGGATAAAACAACAACGAGTTTTTATAGGGGAAGCGTGACCTCTGGCGGTCGATTTAGCAGAGTATTTGAATCTATGAAATTATAATTTTAAATAAAATAATATTTATATATATATATGCTTTTTAAATTTTATTAGGAAGATTTTTGTATTCAATAAGAGTTTTCATTCTTATTCGTTTATAAATATTTTACATTTTAAGACAATATTTTAAAGGACAGGGGTTATATTAACCCCCCCCCCAGGGATCAGGTAAGGTAGGTGAAAAGGGAGTGGAATCCCCCCATCTAGTGTGATGTTGTTACCAGAATAACTTCTTTTAGAAGCAATAATAGTCTGTATACGCCTGAGAATTAAGTCAAACACTTTAGTTGCCATGTACAGGTACAGCTTTCTGTTATCAAAATTCGAAACTATTTTAAAGGCGTAAGATTCTTTTTGAAATTAAACAATTTCTACTGCCCTTACTGCAATGGAAAAATTAATGGGAGGGCCTGGCTCATCAGTGGTGAACCCCCCTAGCGGTTTCGCCAGTTTAATCTACCATACCGCCGTTATATTGCATTTTTGGAACTTCTTTTTATAGTGATAATGTAGCTAGACTCTTGGAATGGGTATTTTAGAAGAACTATGGACATAAGCTTTGAAGACAGTAGAATTACATACAATTATAAATATATTATACTAGCCGAATGACCCGGGCAACGCCCGTGTTTTACACGATTGAATGTTTTTATTCAAATACTATTTGTTACAATTATAAATTGGCGCCTTAAATAAATGCATATATTAGTTAATAACTATAGCCTATGTGCTTTATCTGCCTATGTACTGTTGGCTTCCGTAGGAAAGACGCTCGTAACTGTATATAGAACTAGACGAATGACCCGGGCAACGCCCGGGTTTTACCCGATTAAATGTTTTTATTCAAATACTATTCGTTACAATTATAAATTGGCACCGTGGACGTCACTTTTGTGAAACGTCCCGCTCCAAACTTTACAGTTAGATTAGTTACGATATACACATGTGTAAATCTTCAAATCGAGCGAGCGTCTATAAATATCTCGATTTAGATCAAGTATTCTAATTATTAAGCGAACTATTATTAATAAAATTTTGAGAAGATATCGATTTTAAACGTATTTATAACCTTGATAGAGGGCGCTGTTCGTGAGCTAAGTAGAATAATTTGAATATATAGTTTTAATAATTGATTTATATATTTTTTAAAATAGCCTATCGTCACCCCCGTTATTTTTTACCTATGTATGGAAATTTTGGTTTGAATTAGTGAACTACTGCGAATTTGTATACCGGACATACCAACAGACCAACAAACAAACATACAAACATTCATTTTTATATATATTTTTTTATATATATTTTATATATATATATATTTTTAATATTTTTTATATATATTTTTATATATATAAAACGTACATTTTAAATAAAATAATATTTTTAATAATTTGCTACAATAATATAAAAGAAATGAAAAAAAAAAACACCCACGCTGAGCCTCGAACCTAGGTTGCGGGGGTACGAAGCTGTGTACCTAACCTATAGGCTAAGCTTGACGTTACAAATAAGCTCATGCGAGGCTATTTAAGGCCATACGTCTTCCGCGAGGGGGCGCTGATTGCGAGTGAATTTACGTTTTATTGTAAATAAAAATGCAACGAAAGGTATTTCTAAAGAGTAATTAGCCAGAAACCAACCCGGTAGTATACTAAACATCTTCCCAAAGTTTCATCACGATTGGTTTAAACGTATTTATAACCTTTTAGTATTGATAGAGGGCGCTGCTCGTGAGCTAAGTTCAATAATTTGAATATATAGTTTTAATAATTAATTTATATATTTTTAAAATAGCCTATCGTCACCCCCGTTATTTTTTACCTATGTATGGAAATTTTGGTTTGAATTAGTGAACTACTGCGAATTTGTATACCGGACATACCAACAGACCAACAAACAAACAAACATACAAACATTCATTTTTATATATATAGATAACTAAAGCCTACCGCCCGCCATGCGCGCGTACAGGGAAGTCACGTGCTCGCCGGCAGCCAACGGGCGCGCGCCGCCGGCAGGGGGGGGGGGGGGGGGGGGGGAATGGGGCAAAGGTGGCGTGACCGAAGCCAACCAATAAAAGCAAACGGTGACAGAGAGAGAGAGATGACTGATTAGGAGATGAGGAAAGACGCTCGTAACTGTATATAGTATGCTTCGAGCTTTCTGTGTAGCTTCAGCCACGATGTCACAGTACATCGACAGTAGTGACTGGAGTGTGGTGACTCGGTAGCCATTGACCAGATGTTTTCTATTGGTCACAGATCAGGAGAACGTGTTGACAGCAGCCGAACATTGTCTGTATGTAGAAAGGTCTGTACAATACCGGTAACATGTGTATTATCCTGCTGGAACGTAGTGTTTCCCAGGCCTTGAATAAAGTGTACTGCTACGGGCCTTATAACACATCAGAAATGTTAATGGGGAATTTAAAATTCTTAAAGAGGTGACCGAGAAGTGTATTCAATTATAAATTGAATAATGGCATACCATACCCTCATATCGAGAATAATGCTGGCAATTTGCATTTTCCACAATGGCATCAAACACCAATGTTACTATCATGGTTCTACAAACAGAACTTGGAATCGTCTGAAAACACGACGTCATTCTTACGCTTGGTTCGTCGTTGATCACACCATTGAAGTCTCTTCTGTCTGTGATGTAACGTTAAGTATAGCCGATGCCATGATCACCGAGATGACAGTCCATGTTGCTGCAAATGCCATCGAAATGTTCATGCAGAGATATTTTGACTTGAAAATTACCACATTTCTTTACTAAGGACTTTTGGTGAGATTGTACGATTCACTAAGGACATTCAGGTAACATGTCGGACTTCTCGGCTGTCAGTGATAGTGAGATCCAGTATTGTATGACAACCATCGATTCTTTATTCTGATAACTGTCCTGCGATCTCGAACGACAGCTATACTGAGGTTACCATAAACCACAATCCTGGTAGACTACAATCCTATCTCGATCAACTTCAGAAACATGCTAGTAAACATTTCTCCTTCTTACACGAGACATTACGACAACTTTTCACAAGGAACCAACGTTTCAAATATAATTTCTGTATGAGAAACCTGCGTACAATCTCTTCAACACATACGTTGAAAACCTCATCTTTTGCATATCATAACATCATCTTCCTATAGTGTAAAACACAGGCCTGTATCGTGTCGCCTTCTTGGTAAACCAAATTTTCTGGCCATTTTTTTGTATTTGACATTTGTTGAAACATTATTTTCTAGGACTTTGAATGAATACTCCGAATAAAACCAGATGGTAAAAAGTGGCAATATAATTTTCAAAAATAAAATAAAATGTTTTAATTAATCTTAAAACTTTTGAGTTTTATCTTAAACAACTTTATGTGGAATTAGGGAAATTTTCCGTTAATTATGCATTGAAACAATGACTTTTCAAACGGGAAAGTTACCTTTGTTGCCCATGATTATATTCAAGTTGTATATCTCACACCTTGCAAAATGTTCTAGCTTATTGCTGACACGACAGCGGTATACCAAGGAGCAAGTGTTGTTCACAGCTGTACTGTGACAGCTTCCACTCTCAGTCCAGTTGATTTAGATTCGGATAGACTCGAGGACCACGCCATCACCATCTCCTCAGTGGCGAAGTACGCGATCTACGTTTTCTTCGTAGATCGCGAAATACGTGGTGTCGCTGGAGACCCGCTGGTGATTCTCCATCAAACTTTGCAGTGATGGTAGCCATGTATACTGTACATAGTTATGTATATAATTATTAAAATAATACACCTATCCCCCGATTTACACGGTACTTGTTTTACACGTTTTCGCTTTTACACGGTTTTCTAAAAACATGCGCTGTGTACACATCTCACGAGGAATCCCGAGCTTATGTGCTGACTTGCTGCACACGCACACTGTGTCTGTATTTCTAATTTAAAAAAAATAATAATTTTCGATTTACACGTTTTTCTCAGGAACGTATCTACCGTGTAAATCGGGGGATAGGTGTAGTTCAGACTGTGCACGTTTGCATTTATCGACAAAATGTCAATAAAAGTATATTAATTGTTAAATCGTTTAGGTTCTCTCTTTTCTCAAAAGACCCTGGAACTGTCTAAAGAAAAGCTTATATATTCCGGTTGTTAAATTCAAAACTCACAAAGATTGCCAAAACACTACCCAATAATTGATCAAAAATAATAATCTCAAACATTTTTTAAAAATATTTTTGTGTGTGAACATCTGAATTTCTTTTAAATAATGTGACAACTTTATAAAATTTTAGACCAAAGACAAGAAATTCTTTTCACTAAAAGTTTTTATTTATTGTTATATAGAGTTGTGTTTTTTAGTATTTGCGCAATGAAACCTTTCAAACAATCGTGTAATCAGTGCACATTTGAAGGAAAAAAAATTTCAACTAGAGAATAATCTGTAAATTGCCTTTCTCGAATATACACAATACTTTACAATTTGATTTCATTTAACTAAATTTGCATACCAACCCTTTGTACATATATCAATTGTGTTGATATATATATTTTTTATCTTTTCATCTAACTAACTTGCATACTAATTCTGTACATATTTAAAATATCTTTCTTTTCTTTCAAAATTTTTGTTTATGTTTAAAGTGCAAGTGTCCCTAGGGGGACGTAGCGCTCTAAGTCGAAATAGAGAATAGAGAAGAATAAAGTATTATTATTTTAGAGGAAAACTGAGAGAATAAACAAACACGTTATGAATACGGAAGACAGAGAGAGAAGAGAAAGGAAGAAAGTTATTTGAAACAACAAAGTATATAAGGCAGATATCCGGAGGACCCCAATAAGTATTTAAATTTCCCCGGAAATAACGCTTCGAGAGAGATTCCGCTCTTAATACCACTCACGGATAAAATGCTCGAGCAATTTAAGCGCAATTCCAGAAAACTGCGGAAAGAAATAGTTTGACCCTTGACCGACGGGCGCCATGTAGCTACCATATTTCCATAATTACATTTGGATCATTCGGGAGAAATAGATTTAAATACATTTTAAAACTTTGAGAGAGTAATAGTAGATGGTTTTTCCTCCGCATAATTTGCCTGTTCTGTGCGTTGGCTTGGTCCTTGGAAGTACTTTAAGAGATAAGGACCTCTGGTTTATCACATAGAAATGGGGGTCGGTGGAAGGCTGGTTAAACTGTTTGGTTTTCGACCACTAGGACCCGGGTTCGAACCCGCATTGGACACTTTTTTCTGTTTAAAGAAAAAAAAATGCTCCAATGGCCCCCGATTCTTGCAAAAGTCCAACCCCACCAGCGAGTGCAAGTAACCAAACGGGGCTCTGGCACATTTGTAAGTGCAAAGTCGAACTGCTTTTCACATGTGTAGACATGTGGTGCACTTACAGTAAAAGCAGTCGCTAACTACCCACCATGATTTGAGATAAGAAAGAAAGAAGAAGACATAGTTTTTGACTAATTCATGATTAAAATAGAAAAGAAACTCCTTGTGAGAAAATATTTGAATAATTTGCATAATATATTTGCATATAATATTGATATTTGCATAATTTGTCTGTGCTGTGCGTTGGCTTGGTCCTAGGAAGTACTTTAAGAGATAGAGACCTCTGGTTTATCACATTGTTTTTGACTAATTCATGATTAGAATAGAAAAGAAACTCCTTGTGAGAAAATATTTGAATAATTTGCATAATATATTTGCATATAATATTGATATTTGCATAATTTGTCTGTGCTGTGCGTTGGCTTGGTCCTAGGAAGTACTTTAAGAGATAGAGACCTCTGGTTTATCACATTGTTTTTGACTAATTCATGATTAGAATAGAAAAGAAACTCCTTGTGAGAAAATATTCTAATGATTTGCATAGTTTATTTGCATATAATATTGATATTTGCATAATTTGCCTGTGCGTTGGCTTGGTCCTAGGAAGTAAATCAATATATAGGGACCTCTGGTTTATCACATTGTTTTTGACTAATTCATGATTAGAATAGAAAAGAAACTCCTTGTGAGAAAATATTCTAATAATTTGCATAGTTTATTTGCATATAATATTGATATTTGCATAATTTGCCTGTTCTGTGCGTTGGCTTGGTATTTGTGAAGTACTTTAAGATAGGGACCTCTGGTTTATCACATAGATTGACTCATTCATTTTTATTTATTACAAAACACACGCTATATCCTATGTGGATATTTGCATGTAAATGTTTAATCTATTTTATGTGTATAGTTTTTAAATATATATATACAAATTATTTATAGTTTTAGAGAGAGAGAGAGAGAGAGTGAAAGTTATTCAAATTTACATTTTAGAACAATAAATTATACAAGAAACGAAGATTATTTACATACATATTATCAAAAGTCTAATATATATTTAGAATTACAACCACTAAACCAGTGGCACAAATATACAAATTAAAACTAGAAATTTCAATTCTTAATGTAATTAAGTCCACGGCATTTGAGATAGAGTCTACAGAACTTGTTAAAATTTCTATATTCTTCTTTACTGGAAACCATTTGGCTTAAATTAGAACTGTTCATTTGACATGATTGACTCATTCATGATGGCGATTTCTGGTAAAATGAAACTCAACGATTAGTTGGTATTTATTCTGATTATTTGGCGTAAGACATCAACAAATTTTAGTTTCACAATCAGGAATTTCCTTTTTTTCTTAATTTATCAACCTGATCCAAATAAAAATTCACCTTTGTACCATTTTTCCACAATAAAAACAAGGCCTAATAGACATATATTGGATTAAGTATATGGATATTTTGTGGATCTCCTTCGATTCCTGGTCTTTAATGGAGATAAGACGCTTCAGAACGGTCGTTAATTGAGGTTAGATTGTTCCTATTTGTAAGGTATAGTTGGGGATATTGTACCTCTCTGTGAAAACACCCAGTGACTTTAAGTTGTATGGACAACTACCAAGTTGAAATTTATCAAATAGAGAAAATGATATCTAGTTAATTATGCTGAACCTAATGCATATCTTTCTGTGGTGTATTTAGATTGATTTAAAAGTAGAAATATATTTTAGGCTTTATCTATTTAAATGGCTTTTATTATATTACACCTGAGTAGATGCAAACTTAAGAATTACAAGTTAACAATCGAATTATATGATGATAAATTATATGTTATAATATATTAATATAATAATAATATTAAATCCACAGATTATTATTCTGAGATGTATATTGTATATATCATAACATATAATTTATCATCATATAATTCGATTGTTAACTTGGAATTCTTAAGCTTGCATCTAATACAGTGTAATATAATAAAAGCCATTTAAATAAATAAAGTCTAAAATATATTTCTACTTTTAAATCAACCTAAATTACACCGAGCAACATGTTTGGTGTAAATTTAGATAATTCAGCGATTAACTGTGGTATCATTCTTTACGAGTAATGGTTAAAATCTGCCAATCAAACCGATTCTCGTTACAAGTAATAGAATCGCCGAATGTCGTGGTCCATTTGGATGAGGAAAGCGAAGACTAGAACGCGGCTGATTCCACACTCGTCTTTTCAGTGATACGCTTACCTACGCACGGTGGATTCTGTGACCACTGGACATACGTAGGACCTGGAGGCTGTTGTTGGGTTCTGTGCTGCCTGGTGTATAGAAGCTCTATAATACAGATTAAAACACCAAAACGCGAATATTTCTTTTCACAAATAAATCAAACTTCTTCTTTCCTTACTGCAATGAAAAAAATATTGGGAGGGTTTGACTCATCAGTGGTGAACCCTCCCAGCGGTTTCGCCAATTTAATCTACCAGACCGCTTCTTTGAGCTCTAATACTGTATTGGATGATTCTGCTAATATATGCTGCACTGAAGGATGGAATCTCAGAAATTTTAAGCAAACTATGGACATAAGCTTTTAGGACAGTAGAACTACATTTAAATATTTGCATCGAGCAATGCTCTTCAGCGAAACCGCTTGGAGAGTTCACCACTGATGAGCCAAGCCCTCCCAATATTTTTTATTGCAGTAAAGACAGAAGAAGTTTGATTTATTTGTGAAAAGAAACATTCGCGTTTTGGTGTTTTCATTTGTATTATATAGATGGTAAGTTATTGCTATGTAATAAAAGCTCTATCTATGCTTCCTTCCTGTGGTGAATCTGTATAAGACCGGTGGTCTCAATAAAGCTGTATGTGTGCGTGTGGATTTATAGAATAAATAAGATTATACACCTATACCCCGATTTACACGGTAGATACGTTCCTGAGAAAAACGTGTAAATCGAGGGATAGGTGTATATTAAACGGTCAAATCTGAATTGGTGTTCGCCCCCTCATGAATCAGAGCCTCCCAATATTCTTTTCAACATAGGTAGTATAGAGTAGAATATCACATTTTTTAGTATAGTGCGATAAAAAAAAACTTATTTGGAAAACCGTATAGAAGCGAAAACGTGTAAAACAAGTACCGTGTAAATCGGGGGATAGGTGTATGCAATAAAAAACTATTCATAAAAGGCTGGTGTATTATTTATAGAACTGAAACTGTATCGTATGCCAGGATGAGTAGAACCACGCAGTTACTGTCTTCATGCACTTTAAAGGAAATGTTCACAAGAATGCTTCAAAGTACATTTCGTACCTTCCAATAGACTCACATGTCCCGTATCCTGCACACCTACTTTATAAAAACTGCTTTATTTATTTATTTATTTTTTGCTTATTCCTAGTACACGTAGTACAGGCCATGATAATCATGGTGGGTAGAAATAAGCGATTGCTTTTACTGTAAGTACACCACATGTCTATACATGGTACAGGCCATGATAATCATGTTGGGTAGAAACTGGCTACTGCTTTTACTGTAAGTGCATCACATGTCTACACATGCGAAAAGCAGTTTGACTTTGCAATTACAAATGTGCCAGAGCCCCGTTTAGTTACTTGCAATCGCTGGTGGGGTTGGACTTTTGTAAGAATCAGGAGCCATTGGAGCATTTTTTTTTTTATCAGGAAAAAAGTGCCCAATGCGGGAATCGAACCCGGGACGTTGCAGTCGAAAACCAACGACCCCCATTACCCATTGTGATATTAATAAAGAAATTAATGATTCTATTCATGAAACTGATACTTAATCTCCCTAATTCAAATATATGTGCAGCCTTTATGTACCGGTTCTAAACCGCTTTATAAAATTAAGAATGTAATTTAAAAATAAACTTTCATATATATTTATTCTTAGAAATATTGGTAAAAAAAGCAAAGGCTCTCGGCGATCTAAGAAAGAATAGAGCTTGGCTCAAGTCAGCTCGACGCTGGGAAATTCTTTAAGCCATTTTAAATTATTTTCCATTATTTTGTGCCGCCGTTCATTAAGGAAATGATCCGCTTCCAATAACTTCGATTCCTCAGGATTAATGGTCTGTCGGGCTGATGTCGGTAATGATCTGGTCACACTGGACTCCACCTGAAAGGGCATTCACTGATTGGTTGACCTCTCCTAACCTATTCGGAGGAAATGGTCTTAAATAGAGAACAATCCTGATGTAATGGATCTATTCCCAATCTCTTATTTATTTATTACCAGTTGCAAATAAGACACGCTATATCCTATCTGGATAATTGCGCGTGAAACTATTTACAATAATTGTAGTAGAGTAGGTAACAGAATTGCCAAAAAGAAAACAAACAATTAAAAAAAGAGCATTAAATAAACATACACATTAAAGAAATAAGCAACAACATAAGCAGATAGAAGAAATCGCAAGGTAGTTATTTACAGTATGTTAAGCAATGATTGAAGTTGATTTAATTAAGTTATCTGTAATAATTAGTATCGTGGAGAGAGAAAGTTGAGCTATTTACAATGAGTTATATTCTAAAGTAACTTATTAATTATTTACATTGATGTGTGTAAATCAAGTCGCATAGTAGTGTAGATCCTCAAGCTGCATGAAGCTGTCTATTTATAATAAAAAGTCTGCAGAACTTATTAAATTCCGTATATTTTCCCTATTATAAACTATTTGACCCAGATAGGTTCTTTCCATCTTCCATCTCTCTCTGCTTCTGTCTTAGGTTTGACACCAGTGGGCATGAGTTCAGAATGTGTTCTGGGGTTTCTTCTTCCGCTCTACAAGGGCATCTTGGCGAATCTATTTTTCTAATTCTGAAGAGATATGATTTGAAGCTACCATGTCCAAGTCTCCAGTCCTAGTTCAAGCGACCAGGCTCCTATACCCAAGACTCCAGTCCTAGTTCAAGCGACCAGGCTCCTATACCCAAGTCTCCAGTCCTAGTTCAAGCGACCAGGCTCCTATACCCAAAACTCCAGTCCTAGTTCAAGCGACCAGGCTCCTATACCCAAGTCTTCAGTCCTAGTTCAAGCGACCAGGCTCCTATACACAAGTCTCCAGTCCTAGTTCAAGCGACCAGGCTCCTATACCCAAGTCTCCAGTCCTAGTTCAAGCGACCAGGCTCCTATACTCAAGTCTCCAGTCCTAGTTCAAGCGACCAGGCTCCTATACCCAAGTCTCCAGTCCTAGTTCAAGCGACCAGGCTCCTATACCCAAGTCTTCAGTCCTAGTTCAAGCGACCAGGCTCCTATACACAAGTCTCCAGTCCTAGTTCAAGCGACCAGGCTCCTATACCCGAGCTCCAGTTCTAGTTCAAGCGACCAGGCTCCTATACCCAAGTCTCCAGTCCTAGTTCAAGCGACCAGGCTCCTATACCCAAGTCTCCAGTCCTAGTTCAAGCGACCAGGCTCCTATACCCGAGCTCCAGTTCTAGTTCAAGCGACCAGGCTCCTATACCCAAGTCTCCAGTCCTAGTTCAAGCGACCAGGCTCCTATACCCGAGCTCCAGTCCTAGGGCACCGCCGTGGTCCCGGGTGTGGGTCCGGCCTGGGGCGGAGCAAACCAGATTATCCCGAATAAAAACACCGAAGGAAAACACAGGTCCAACAATGGGAGAGCAAACAAACACTGGAATAGGAAAACACTGTCGAAAATTGCTGAGTTACCGACCTCCATTGTTCGGTGTTTGGTTAAGACGACAGACCGCCCAGAAGGGTGACGCCACCCCAGGCTGGCTTTTTTTTTCTTGGTGAAATCATCCTTTGACCATTTATTTCATATCATACACATTATCAATAAACTTAAATTAAAAGAACAATTAAGACAATAAATGCTAATCTAAAATACTTCAATAGGTGAACACTTTAAAAGTTTATTTAATATACAGTTAAACCTGTCTATAGTGTCCTCTCTTGGGACTCACCAAAATAGGATGTTATAGAGAGGGGGTGCTATAGACAGGTCACTTTTAATGTAAATCGCATCGTACTACGTATCTAAAATCGGGCGCTATAGAGAGGAAGGAGCTATTTAGAGGGGGTGCTATAGACAGGTTTAACTGTGTTTATTAATGTGTTAGGAACATTAATATATTATTATATATTTCATTCTGGAATGATTAAAAATCAACGACATTGATATTGATTCCGACAAATAACATAAGCCATGATCAACCTTTTAATTGCATGATCAAAAAATGCATTTTCTCTTAACTTTTCATTCAATTATTATTTCTCTATCAAATCGAACATAAGCTAATGTAAACACAAACATAAATATCTTTCATTATACAATTTATTGTTAAATAATTATAATTATAAAAAATAGTACAAATGTAATATTGTACTGGGATAAGGTTCATAAATTATGAAAAAGGCATCTCCTTATTGTGCAACTGAAAGTTGCTGATGGTTTGCGCCATCTATCGGAATAAATATCAACTATTCTCGTTGATAATAATAATTATTATTATAAATCTACGAGAAAAGTTGATATTTATTCCGACCATCAGAAACTGTTAAAATTTTGGGAGTTATTTTTAAAAATCATAGACAAAGGAATAAGATTAATTTTGGAACACATGTTGACAATACAATTATGAAAGCTACGAAACTTAAGAATATATTATTCTCATTATGTGCACGTACTTGGGGCATTGATACTCGACGTAGATTGATCTTATATAAAGCTATGATACGCTCTACAATAAGCTATGCATCAAATATTTGGTTTCCTTTTATCACTGCAGCAAAAAGATCCAAGTTGAATTCTATACAATATCAAATTCTTATTAGATGCAATCATGCTTATAGGACTTCATCTTCTTACATCACACATATACTAGCGAAAACCCCTTTACTGTCCGATTATCTTGAATTATTACAAACAAAGTATAATATGACAAATTCTCTCACAGATCGAACACTCAAAAAACCCCTTCAAAAAGAATTAAACAAACTATATCTGGATCTAAAATTTAAGTTTTATCTTTCTCAATCTAATGAACTGTTCAAGAAATTCTTTCCAATTGCTGTCCCAAATTTCATTTCCTCTGATAAATTCACTACATTATTCTTAACTGGCAAAGGACCCTTCTTAAGTTTCCTATTCAAACTGAATGCTATCAATGATCCAACATGTGAATGCCGCTTAGATGTTGAATCACCAGAGCATCTTCTTTTATCTTGCCCTCTGACTAATCAAATTGTATTGTAACATAGTATTTCTTAATTTTATTATTTTTTATTTAACAGAGTGGTCATTTTTATGTTTTATATCTTGCGACTCTGTAAATTGCCCTGGTGGCTTATCTTTTGTTTACCTTTGATAGTTTGTCCTTGCCTGAAATAAATTTTGTTTCCTCCTGAAGTTTTTGTCTTCCCTAATTTTCCACGTGGCATTTTGGTGGAGATGCTGGGTAAGTTAGGGAAGACAAACTGAAGATCGCCGAGAAGAATTTGAAGCCATGGGTGCTGTAATCCACATTTTTAGAGACTGGCTCCAGGATTCCACCGCCGTGTCAAAGCCAAGACTTCCTTCCAAGATGACGATGTCCCTATAGACGATGATACGACGACAAAGCCGCTCTTCACGCCGCAAGAAAATGGACGCAAAGGTACTAGGGACAAAGTTCCGAGACTTCGATGGAATCCTTGGCAGAAGCACGTCGAATCCACGTCAGTATCTACAATAATTGCTAGCTGTGGGTCACAGCTCCCATAGGGAAGAAGCTATGTAACATAGTATTTCTTAATTTTATTATTTTTTATTTAACAGAGTGGTCATTTTTATGTTTTATATCTTGCGACTCTGTAAATTGCCCTGGTGGCTTATCTTTTGTTTACCTTTGATAGTTTGTCCTTGCCTGAAATAAATTTTGTTTCCTCCTGAAGTTTTTGTCTTCCCTAATTTTCCACGTGGCAGTATGTAGATACTTTGAAACATTACCAAATTCTCTTTGTGTATATACTCTATCTTATGAGAACTTTGTTAAGTTTAGAACTATTTGTACAATAATTTACAAAACAATACTAATCCATCGTGTAAATAATTAATCATATATATATAAATAATACTAGCACAGCACAATAGTCCTTTGGACTTCGTGCTTTTGTAACAATAAATAAAAAAAAAATAATAATAAAGCCATCAGCAACTTTCAGTTGCACGATAAGGAGATGCCTTTTTCATAATATAATTATAGAGTGTTAACTTTCTACTTATGCCCAGATTTATTTATCTATAATTTGAATAATAAAAATAAGTAATTCAAATAGTTAATACTATTTGTAACTATTTATTAACTATTTATTAACTATTACAAATATCTTCACGCCCTGATGCTGGATCGTTTTTGAAGACAACTCTCAGATTTATAAAATTAAACTTTAAACATTTTTAGATATTAAAAAACGAAATAAAAGTGAATGAGTGAAGTTCCCGTGTAGTTGGCGATCTATGGATACGCTCCAGGAGCCAAGGTTACCTTTATGTTACTACTTTGAGGTAGGTTTCCAGAGAGAGTAGCAAAATATAAATAATATAAATATCAAAAAGTTGATAATCTCTACATAAAATATAATCAGGTGTTGAAATCAATATTAAAAATGGCATATCCTGACCAGGAGCAAATGTGCTTTACAGAAGGCAGAGCGCCATCTGGTGGAACAGAAATCAACTAAACATTGATTTAGCCTGTTCCCTGATATTTGACCAACCCAATTTCTTGATAAATCAAGAAAAGCGAAAGACGAGCGCCAAAAGCGCGAAACGCGTTCGTGGATGGCTTTTCTTGATTTATCAAGAAATTGGGTTGGCCAAATATCAGGGAACAGGCTAAATCAATGTTTAGTTAATTTCTGTTCCACCAGATGGAGCTCTGCCTTCTGTAAAGCACATGTGCTCCTGGTCAGGATATGCCTTTTTTAATATTTTTAGATATAGAGAGAGAAACGAGTTAATTACCTCGTATTTAAGGCAACAAAATAATCATCTAATTTACATATATCCTTCTAACCAGATTACACTTGTGTAAAACAGACGACAAAGAAAAATAAACAAATTAATAATAGAGGGTAAGTTCCTATTTTTTACAAGCTTTCAGACTCAAAGAATAATCATTTTCTTGCTTCACGTGAATATCGGGTATTGAGTGTCTTATTCAACTGGTAATAAATCGAATGTTTTGTTTTTATCCCTAGTTCACATTGTACAAGCCATGATAGTCATGGTGGGTAGTGAACCTCGAAACATCATTTCTATTTAAAACACAAATCAACAATGTATAAGATACGAGGTGTGTTCAAAAGGTATCGCGACTTTTTGGCCAAAAACAACACACTAATGATGCCGCAGCCACCGTATTCCCCAGATCTGGCCCCAGGTGACTTTTTCTTGTTCCCTAAACTAAAGAGGCCCATGAAAGTACGACGTTACGCTACGCTTGACGAGATAAAGATGGCATCGAAGGAGGAGCTGAAAAAGATTTTAAAAAATGATTTTTTGAAGTGCTTCGAAGATTGGAAAAACCGTTGGCACAACATGGGGATTACTTTGAAGGGGACAAAATAGGTATTCATGAATAAATAAATAATTTTTGAAAAAACACAAAAGTCGCGATACTTTTTGAACACACCTCGTACAAGTTAAGCAATGGGGGAAGTTCCGTAGTTGGTGATCTATGGATACGCTCCAGGAGCCAAGGTTACCTTTATGTTACTACTTCTGAGGTAGGTTTCCAGAGAGTAACAAAATATAAATAATATAAAATATCAAAAATAATAATAATATTTACATAAAATATAATAAATACTTTTCTACGATATAATTCATGTCCAACCTTAAAACCATAGTTCATCTAAAATACCCATTCCAAGAGTCTAGCATCAGCATCACTATAAAAGGAAGATCGAAAAAATACAATATAACAGCAGTGTGGTAGATTAAACTAGCGAAACCGCTGGGAGGGTTCACCACTGATGAACCAGGCCCTCCCATTAATTTTTCCTTTACAGTAAGGACAGTCAAAATTGTTTTTATTTTAAAAATAATCATACGCGTCTATGATAGTTTCGAATTTTCTTCTTCTTCTTTCTTATCTCAAAGCCATGATAATCATGGTGGGTAGTTAGCGACTGCTTTTACTGTAAGCACACCACATGTCTACACATGTGAAAAGCAGTTCGACTTTGCACTTACAAATGTGCCAGAGCCCCGTTTGGTTACTTGCACTCGCTGGTGGGGTTGGACTTTGCAAGAATTGGGGCCTTTGGAGCATTTTTTTAAACAGAAAAAAGTGTCTAATTAATTAATTTCCTTAATGTGTTTAAACACATTATTAAAAATATATTATTATGGAGAGAATGATGTATCGAGATAGTGGTAATTTACAAAATCAGAAACAGCGTGTAGTAGAATGAAAAATCCAACATAAATACTAGAACCTAAACACGTAATGAACTACAGTAGATATAGCAGGTACCTTCTACGACGTATAATGTCATTGTAGAGAAACTGGATAAAACACCGTTCTCTTTGTGTATCTGATTATCCGAAATCATTCCATCATCTAACTCCGCCCTTGCCGGTCCCAAGCCCGGATGAAAAAGGAGGAGGGGGAGCAGTAACAAGCTCACTAAAAAACCTGGGTTCAGCTGGCCTGGCTGATAGTACCCTGTAAGGGCTCCTAATCCAAGGATACAGGATGATCAGCGTTTGTACTCCATGTTAGGAACGGCTGCACATGGTGTCTGTTCCTCATGTCAGAGGCGGCCATTTATTTTGGAGCTAAGTCGGCCTGTTACTGAGTAGTGCTCCCAGTCTTAATGATAAAGGCAGACGCATTTTACTTCACCCAGTCATGATGGTTGTCAAGCTTGATACCCTGATATGATTGAGTGGAGATAAGAAAGAAGAAGAAGAAGATTCCATCATTTTTATATTGTGAAAGGAAAAAAAATCATACTCACATATATTAATTCTATGAAAAATAGACACTTCAGCCAGTTAGAGTTTTTTATTTTCTCAACGTTTCGACAAAAATCTTTTGTCTTCGTCAGGAGAAATAAATAAAAAATAAAGCATTTGGCAAGGCGTTAAAAATTGTTCTGAGAACGCCTTGCCAAAGGTTTTATTTTTTATTAATTTCACCTGACGAAGACAAAAGATTTTTGTCGAAACGTTAAGAAAAAAAAAACTCTAACTGGCCGAAGTATCTTTATTTTCAAGAAATATGAATGCCGACTAGGCAGCCCTAACTTCACATATACTAGTTATAAAAAAAAACTTACAGAAGAATATGAAGAAAAAAAACAGTAAAAAAGGTGATATTGTACATGTATTAGGTAGATTAATTAAGAAAAAAGACGTCTCCTTATCGGGAAACTAAAAGTTTCTGATGGCTTGCGCCATCTACCGGAATAAATATCAACTAATAAATAACAATAATTATTGGTCAATTCTGGAATAATTTAAAAAAAAAACAATCAGTTGATTTTATTCTGACAGATGGCGCAGCCATCAGCGACTTTTAGTTACACGGTCAGGAGATGTATTTTGCTTAATTTGCAAAGAAATGCCTCTATGGCTGACCTTAATAGCCCCCCCCCCCTTACACACACCTATCCCTATATATATAAAAGTCAGTGTATGTATGTATGTATGTGGGTATCTATGTCGGATATACACGTCCACAATACGTAACTAATCTGACTGAAATTTTAACAGTATATAGAGTAGAATCTGGAAAAACTTATAGTGAAAATTTCAGGTCTCTATCCCCAATATTCTTCGAGTTATTTGCAAATTGCGTTGCAAATTTGCCCTTTCGCTCGCCAGCAGCGCCTCTAGCGGTGAAGATGGGAAGTAATACAAGCTGACCTAATGTACATGTAAAACGTGTTTTAACAGGACATAGAGAAAAATCTGGAAAATATATTTATCGGATTTTTAGCCAATAAAAAATAAAATTGACAGGTTCTGGGCAAAAATATTTGTTTTTTTTAGTCAGAAAATGATGATGACAATATTGCTGTATCATGTTTGATTATCAGATACAAAATTATATCGGGAAAAATTCCAAAAAGCTGAATCCACGGGTGAAGCCAGTTCATTTTTAGTGTGCAGGAACAAAATTCTAACAGAAAAACATTCATTCGAGCAGAAGACACAAAGCCAGATCATCTCTTTATAAAAATATCGCTTCTCAGACACAAAGTTTGGAGCGGGACGTTTCACATGAGTGACATCCACGGCGCCAATTTATAACTGTAACGAATAGTATTCGAATAAAAACATTTAATCGGGTAAAACCCGGGCGTTGCCCGGGTCATTCGGCTAGTTGATCTATAAATTGACGTCGGAACTAGACGCCATCTATTGACCATCGCTTCAAACTAGCTGCCTCAGGTCGGTGACAAAGCCACAACACCAGCTTTGGTAAACTGAGAAGCGTCCATCTAGAGACCATGGTTTCAGGCTAATGGCCCTCGTCAGCCTAAGGTGGACTTTATTACATGAAATCCACAAGGGATCGAATGGAATCTTCACAATCTACCAAAGAGGTGTTTAACTGGAAAAGTGGCTGGGCCATATCTATGGCTATAGGAATGTTTCTCAATATATATTTAAGAACATGGTCAGTCCTATCTTGGAATCCAATCCTATGGCTACAGATTGTCCCTTAACATCTTGAGAACCTGGGTAGTCCTATCTTGAGATCCAATCCTATGGCTACAGATTGTCCCTCAACATCTTGAGAACCTGGGTAGTCCAATCTTGAAATCCAATCCTATGGCTACAGATTGTCCCTTAACATCTTGAGAACCTGCGTAGTAAGTCTTGAGATCCAATTCTATGAATAAAAAATATATATTTCGGAGATTTAAAAATGTTTTAGAATCAAGAAATTTGAAATCTAAGACATTCAAAAGTAAAGAAATCTGATTTAAAAAAAGCTCCAATGGTATCGAATGTGACTTGATAAATATTCGGGTTCAAATCTCAGCTCTAACTTTCCTTTTTTCCTCTCCAATGTATGTCAAACCTTCAAGGGCACAATTGTCATATAATCTTCAGTGGAGATATGTCAGAGTGAGGAGCTATTTAAATGAAAATGATGGTTATCTGGTGTGAGATCCTGTCGACTCTCGCTATACTGTTCTACATGGTCGATGAGGTGGACCTTGGACACAACCGACGAGGGCTCCCGCTGATGGTGAAGTGACTGTTTATTTCTGGCCCTGTTGGAGGCTTATATATCTTTGCCGAGAGGAAGTATTGAGTTTCAGCGGATGCTACAAGGCCGTGGATCGGAAGAGATCATTGTACACTGGCAACGCCCTATCTTCTAGGCCTCGTTGTGGGACTTCTACATCTCGATCTCTGCTTTAGCTCAACTCTTAATCTATTACAGAGTTTTATTTATCCTCAGTTTGTACAAAGTACCTTACATATGATGATGTAATGACATATGTCAATCATGCATATTGCCACGTGGAAAATTAGGGAAGACAAAAACTTCAGGAGGAAACAAAATTTATTTCAGGGAAGGACAAACTATCAAAGGTAAACAAAAGATAAGCAACGAGGGAAATTTACAGAGTCGCAAGATATAAAACATAAAAAATGACCACTCTGTTAAATAAAAAATAATAAAATTAAGAAATACTATGTTACATAAATAAAATTAATAAATACCATGTTACATAGCTTCTTCCCTATGGGAGCTGTGACCCACAGCTTGCAATTTTGTAGATACTGACATGGATCTGACGTGCTTCTGCCAAGGATTCCATCGAAGTCTTGGAACTTTGTCCCTAGTACCTTTGCGTCCTTTTTCTTGCGGCGTGAAGAGCGGCTTTGTCGTCGTATCGTCGTCTATAGGGACATCGTCATCTTGGAAGGAAGTATTGGCTTTGACACGGCGGTGGAATCCTGGAGCCAGTCTCTAAAAATGTAGATCACAGCACCCATGGCTTCAAATTCTTCTCGGCGATCTTCAGTTTGTCTTCCCTAACTTACCCAGCATCTCCACCAAAATGCCACGTGGAAAATTAGGGAAGACAAAAACTTCAGGAGGAAACAAAATTTATTTCAGGGAAGGACAAACTATCAAAGGTAAACAAAAGATAAGCAACGAGGGAAATTTACAGAGTCGCAAGATATAAAACATAAAAAATGACCACTCTGTTAAATAAAAAATAATAAAATTAAGAAATACTATGTTACAATATAATTATTTACAGATGTGTTTCTATTATACAACATGAAAATCTTGTTATAAATTATATACAATATGGGGTTGTTGGTTTAAATTACCATATATATAGTATATATATATATGTAGTAATGTAGTCGATCCTGTAGGATGACTGTAGTGTGTTGGTTAAATGCAGTCGTGGTGGTCTCAATGTTAGAGTGGGTTCAGGCGTGAATGTATTGCACCAAAGAACGAGACATGGTAGATGTCACCAGGGAGATGGCGAGAGAGCCAGTGTAGCCGACGCCGGTCAGGGGAGAACTGTCAATCTTCTCTCAAAGCTGACTAATCTGTTTGCGTAAGAAGGGGGCATACCCGACTTGTTTTTCGGACCCTTTTCCAGCTTTCCGGCGCCGACTGTCACTCACTCGATTTTATTTGGCACTTTGGCAATTACACAAAAACCTTTATTAAGACTACACATCCTTACAGAGGATTCTCCTTGAGGTTACAAGACGGAGAAACCCATGAAAGTGGGAAATATACAAAGGGGTAAAAATGGAGAAATATTACATACACATGGTAAATATATACATATTATTATTTGAATAATCCTATGGAAAATAAGAATATGGATTTGGAAAACATTTTTTTTGGAAATATAGGTGGGAGAAGTGGAGAGCGAAAAGAGGAAAGAAAACAGGTATTTACATATGGTACATACATATAATGGAACAAGTCAATTTAAGCTCTTCTGCTCACACAGTACAGGTGGACCATGAATTTTTTCAAGAAATCTTCAAGAGATTTTCCAGGAAATTCCGAGTGTTCAGAGATGTAAGGTAAACACCGTTTTGGAATATTGGAATATATTACAACATATATATAATGAGTAATAGGGTTTTCTATGGTCCCAATCGTATATACATGGTGGGCACAATTGGTATTACCTGTCACAACAATCGTTAGGCAAATTCTTAGATAAATGTTGAGGTCATTTTGGTTGCTATAGACGCTCATAGCATTCCACAACGGTTGCCAAGGAAACAGATTTTCTATTCTATTTGAGGTTACAATTCTTCGGTAACCATGGAGGAATGTCAGAGAGAGATTGCCCGTCTAGGAAATCTGGTTATGTCTTCGTTAATGAACTCACTCCAAGTACTTTCTTGGCATTAACATATCGCTTTTTTAGAATTGATGTCCTTCCAGATGATGTCATCATCATCAAAGTGTCGCCAATTAAGGATAGAGCCCAGGGGTGGGTAATCGCCGGCAGAAGATAACCGGCCTAATTTCGAACCGGAAATCGCCTGCTTCGCCTATGTAATTAAGAGAGACTTTAACTAAACGGAGAGATTGGAAGTGACGTCATTCAACTTCCGTCACCCGAGTACTGTCACGTCCGGTCGACACTAGTCCTTGGGATAAAACTTCAGGGTAACCTACACTCGTGGACAATATTTAAGGAAGAAGAAAGTCTTTGATATTCCCAGTCGTCCATTTTTTTTTTGAAGTAGACAGAGGTTGTCCATACTTGGTTATCTCGTATGTCTTAAATAAAGGTCATAGGTAATATATTTGAAGCTTATATATTTTTTACATTAATAAAGGTAATATATTTCAAGGTAATATATTTTTTACATTAATAAAGGTAATATATTTCAGACTTGGAGAGAGAATTCGTTTCTTTTAGGGTCAGCGAGAGGAATTAGCTAACTGTACTTCATCTTGTCCACCTCACGGTGCATGTTTTAATTGAAACAACAAAATGAATAATATTTGATATTCATAAACAAAGGCAAATATGAAAATAAGGAGAAAGAGGGTGATGTGATAGCGGGTGAACTAGCAAAGGAAACCAGGAAGTTGAGCTAAAGGAAAGAAGAAATGTCAGTATTTGATGCTGATGCTTTGGTAAAATTCAAGATAAACCAACAAAACACAAGGAGAGGTCAAATATGCGACATGAACACTGAGAAGTATTTCAAAAAATCATGAGACTCAGAATGAAATATTATAAAGTAATGACAATACATCCAGATGGCATAAAAACCTACAAGACATGTAACAACTGTCCTGGTATGGAACTAACACCTACTCACATATTCTCATGCCCAGCAATGGCCGCAGCCTTGCAGAAAATTGGCATGGGCCCAAAACAGCAGCTTTACACACTCAAGATAGAGGACATTGATACTGCTGTGATAGAGATGCATGAAGACATCTGAGGATCTTCATTGGACACGACAACAACAACAATAGAAAATTGACATGGACTCAGAACAGCAGATTTACACACCCAAGGTATAGATAGCGACTGCTGTGATAGAGATGTATGGAGACATCTAAGACTCTTCATTGGACACGACAACAACAGAAAATTGACATGAACCCAGAGCAGCAGCTTTACATACCCAAGATAGTGGACATTGTGACTGCTGTGATAGAGATGTATGGAGACATCTGAGGCTCTTCATTGGACACGACAACGACAACAGAAAATTGATATGGACCCAGAACAGCAGCTTTTCACACCCAAGATAGAGGACATTGCGATTGCTGTGATAGAGATGTATGGGGACATCTAAGGCTCTTCATTGGACACAAAAACAACTGAAAATTGACATGGACCCAGAACAGCAGCTTTACACACCCAGGATAGAGGACATTGCTGTGGTAGAGATGTATGGAGAAATCTGAGGATCTTCATTGGACACAAAAACGACAACAGAAAATTGACATGGGCCCAGAACAGCAGCTTTACACACCCAAGATAGAGGACATTGCTGTGATAGAGATGTATGGAGACATCTGAGGCTTTTCATTGGACACGACAACAACAACAGAAAATTGACATGGACCCAGAGCAGCAGTTTTACACACCCAAGATAGAGGACATTTCTGCTGATGTGATAGAGATGTATGGAGACATCTGAGGCTTTTCATTGGACACGACAACAACAACAGAAAATTGACATGGACCCAGAGCAGCAGTTTTACACACCCAAGATAGAGGACATTTCTGCTGATGTGATAGAGATGTATGGAGACATCTGAGGCTTTTCATTGGACACGACAACAACAACAGAAAATTGACATGGACCCAGAGCAGCAGTTTTACACACCCAAGATAGAGGACATTTCTGCTGATGTAATAGAGATGTATGGGGACATCTAAGGCTCTTCATTGGACACGACAACAACAACAGAAAATTGACATGGACCCAGAGCAGCAGTTTTACACACCCAAGATAGAGGACATTTCTGCTGATGTAATAGAGATGTATGGGGACATCTGAGGCTCTTCATTGGACACGACAACAACAACAGAAAATTGACATGGACCCAGAGCAGCAGTTTTACACACCCAAGATAGAGGACATTTCTGCTGATGTGATAGAGATGTATGGAGACATCTGAGGCTTTTCATTGGACACGACAACAACAACAGAAAATTGACATGGACCCAGAGCAGCAGTTTTACACACCCAAGATAGAGGACATTTCTGCTGATGTAATAGAGATGTATGGGGACATCTGAGGCTCTTCATTGGACACGACAACAACAACAGAAAATTGACATGGACCCAGAGCAGCAGTTTTACACACCCAAGATAGAGGACATTTCTGCTGATGTAATAGAGATGTATGGGGACATCTGAGGCTCTTCATTGGACACAACCACAAACTGGATTAAAAGATCAAGTCGTCCACCAGCTAAAAAAGACTTCAGGGCGGAGGAGGTTTCACGGAACCAGATGTTTGGGCCCCTGGGCTATAAACAATCCCTCCCTCCCACAGTTTATTTGGGACCCTGTCAGGGTCAGATTTCACGGGGTGCTGGTGATTTGTTGTACTACCAATACATTCCTTTATTTACGTTCCAGTACTTTATATTTCCTCCGCCAGACCTCCCGAGAAGCCAGTTTCATCTCTCACCTTATTAACGTCTCTCACTCCAGGAACTTCCAAATTAGCAATCATTTACTTCGCAACTAAATAGAAAATGAAAAATATCCCGCATGTGTTTCTTTTTGAACGAAAAATCGAAATTTATTTTAAGGAGAAATATCTATTATTTTAACCTTAGGGATGAAGTATGAAAGGATAAATTATGAAGAGTAATGATGAACTGAAAAATTCATCGAAAGTTTATCATTACTCTTCACAATTCATCCTTTCATACTTCCTTCCTAAGGTTAGAAATAATCGTTATTTCTCCTTAAAATAAATTTCGATTTTTCGTTCAAAAAGAAACACATGCGGGATAATTTTCAAATGTCGTTCTACAATTAAAAGCCCCATTATATTGTATTATAAATTGTAAATTTTCAAAAACTGCCAAAGATACTCATGATCCATGTATATTTTTCGTTGGTTTGTTTTCTATTAAATACATGTTCTTCATTTTTTCCTCTCTTTCACAATAATGACACAACGGCCGAATAAACACTGGATAATTGTTGTTGCATTGAAAAATAAAACTTCACTAGTTTTAGAGTTAAAAGACACTTCGACCAGTAAATCTCTTTACCTGTTATTAATTTTAAAACTATCAATGCCGGACAACCTCTATCTTCAAGGTAAAACTTCGCTCTCTAGTTTTAAATATATCGCTAAAAATGCATTTCCTTATCGTGCAACTGAAAGTCGCTGATGGCTTGCGCCATCTATCGGAATAAATATCAACTATCGGTTGATTCTTAATTATTCCAGAATTGGCCAAATACCCATTCTTGATTAATCAAGAAAAGCTAACCATGTACGCGTTTCGGGCTGTTGGCCCTCTTCAGCGTAGTACAAGCTGTACCTCAACGACCAAAATAACTGGTCATTCAGGCATCCTTAAAAATCATGAAACGGGTAGTTAAGGCCAGAATTGCGTGAGAAGGCCAACAGCCCGACACGCGTACGTGGTTAGCTTTTCTTGATTAATCAAGAATGGGTATTCGTCCAATTCTGGAATTATTAAAACTTAATGAATTGTTGAGATATTTATCTCTATAGATGGCGCAAGCCATCAGCGTCTTTCAGTTACACAATAAGGAGATGTCTTTTTCTTAATTTATGAACCTTATCCCAGTAAAATGTCACATTTGTACTATTCTTTTCACATAAGAATCTTAATTTAGATTGTTTTATATATTTATTCTCATATATATTGAAGTAACGAAGCAATCCATACATCTGGTATCAAACTTCACACGGAAGGTTTATTATTCCAATGTTGTTTGCGCTATCGGCCACGTGTTAGGCAACGTAAATACAGATTGAATACCCTCTTTACCACCGGTCCTGCGTCAGACATCTCATCCTGGAGGTCTTCACCATCATCCAGCGGTCCTTTGACTGCAGGGCTGGGTCTTCAGGCGAAGCCTGGATCATGACACCCTGTGGCCATCCTGGTAAAACGTTCAAACAATATTACCCCATATAACACTCTTCTAAAAATATATACATTATAGTTTCTCTCATAAACATATTTCAAATTCACGACACCGGGCTCACGACACCGTACTACAGGGTAGTCCCTTACTTGTGCTGGAGCCCGCCACGTAGAGGAGAGGTTGGATTTCTGGGCGGGAAGTATTCACAAGTAAATATTGTAAATGGATATGGAAGAACATTTTTTACTAATAAGAGAAAATGTCATTTGTCATTGGTGCGCGAAGAAAAGTTTCCAGATAAATCGCCTAGTAACTGTGTAAGTTTATCCGCCATTGGTCAGGCATGTGGCCAGATTGTGTTACAGCGGCTGGACTCAGACCTACAAGATCATATTCCGCTGCCTGTGCTGCTTCCACTCTGATTCAAGGTCGGTGTATGAAAGTGAAAGTTGTATAAGCTTATGATTTTGCTTTGTTTTAAAAATGAATCGATGTTGGTTCCATATGTTTGAATTGAATATTACACCTTAGTTATATATATTTTATTGATTAAATGATGTAAATAATTATATGTAAATTATCTTTGTGAGGACTAGAATGACGAATCCTGTATGAGACTTTGATTCCAGTAAAAGGCTTGTTGCTGCTGTTGTATATAGTCACAGTGTAGAAAATACTATACTATACCTACTACATATATCTCTGTATTCTTAGTTCTCTTCTCTTCAATTACTCTGTAAACTGGCGAACCCTTTATAGGACGAGAGGTCCTCAATAAAGGCTTTTGTTGTTGTTGTATTTTATTGATTAAAAAGGAACACAACACAACAAAAAGAAACTACAATTACAAAATGATTTGATAACTAACAAAAGAAAAAAACAATAATACTAATAAAAAATGATGATGATGATAAAAATTGAATGCTTGCCAAAAAAAATGGTTCTATGAATTAAAAAATAGGAATAATTACAAAATTAACATATACACTTCAAACAGTCGGACTTTCGCCACCACCTCACAGTCTTCTATGCAGCTGTAAATAAATCGCATATACCTTAGTTAGAACTTGTTTTACCTCTCCACTCTGACATTGCTATAGTACAACCAACTAAACCACCGCCATGTACTTCCAGTATTGCCAGGTAAAGGATGACGTCCCAGACAAACCTTGAAAAATGTTACTATTACGGGTTACCACACAAAAAAGGAATAAACTAGGGCCTAAAGTAAATATAACTTATTGCACAGAAAATAGTACACTCAAGAGTACAACACCAACAACAAGAAGGAGGTAAATGAAACACGCGATTGGTAAAATAAAACAAAACAGTACTTATCTTTATTGTAGCGTTGGTAGGGATCGGACTCGGGTCACACCGGGATGCCAAGAGAACAGCCAAACACGGAAAAACCACGTAGAAAAACACTTTAAGCGTCTCCACACCAATTCTCCTCGCTCTGACCCCTCGCATTCCCTTAGTCCTCTCTTATATACAGACATGGCCACATTCGTCCAATGAGAAGACTTGAGAGATTGGTTCACTAACAAACGAAGACAACATTCTTCCCGCTAAAAACTGAAAATGTTTGTCAAATATAATTTGTCAACCTTGCCTTAATATATCATGATCCTTGTTCCTATCTCTAATAATTTTATAGCAATATATACAAGATACTTGAGATAATTCCTGTATCGCTTCTATATATTTCTAAAATTAGAATAATGATTGAATCTTTATTATGTAATTTAGACTAATTATTAAAATCGGTATTTAATTATAAAAATGAGTGTCAAGTAAGAAGTTTCAGAAGATGAGTTTCTTTTAATTGTAAAACATTACAAGCTTTCGGGCTTTACAATTGTTTTACAATTAAAAGAAACTCATCTTCTGAAACTTCTTACTTGACATATCTTACTGGAAGAGTCTTTGACCCATAAAAATGAATATCTCTTCAACTTTTATTTAAATTGCCAATACGCTTCGGCAAGCCTCTGTTGCCTCTTTTCAAGGAAAACTGTATTTGTCATTGTATAATATACAGTTAAACCTGTCTATAGCGCCCCCTCTAAATAGCGCCCGATTATAAATACGTAGTACGATGCGATTTACATTAAAAGTGACCTGTCTATAGCACCCCCTCTCTATTACATCCTATTTTGGTGAGTCCCAAGAGAGGGTGCTGTAGAAAGGTTTAACTGTATATATTGTATATTATTAACACGCTTTTGCATTTCATAGATTTCGTTAATAACTTATTTGTAACTTTTGTTGCTCATCCCTAGTACACGTGGTAAAGGCCATGATAACCATGGTGGGTAGAAGTAGGCAATTGCTTTCACTGTAAGTACACCACATGTCTACACATGTGAAAAGCAGTTCGACTTTTCACTTACAAATGTGCCAGAGCCCCGTTTGGTTACTTGCACTCGCTGGTGGGGTTAGACTTTTGCAAGAATCGGGGGCCATTGGAGCATTTCTTTTAATCAGAAAAAATTGCCCAATGCGGGAATCAAACCCGGGTCGTATCGGTCGAAAACCAACGGTTTAGAACATCCTTCCACCGACCCATTATTTGTAACTTGAACTTTTGGAATATACTTGTCTTCTCTACCGTGACACAATATATATGACTGAATATCATTTTATTTAACTTATTAACTCACCAAAATAGGGCGCTATAGAGAGAGGGTGCTATTGACAGGTCACTTTTAATGTAAAATGTTTACATTTTGATGTTTAAAATTAGGCGCTATAAAGAGGAAGGCGCTATTTAGAGGGGGCGCTATAGACAGGTCACTTTTAATGTAAAATGTTTACATTTTAATGTTTAAAATCGGGTGCTATAGAGAGGAAGGCGCTATTTAGAAAGGACGCTATAAACAGGTCACCTTTAATGTAAAATGTTTACATTTTATTGTTTAAAATTAGGCGCTATAGAGAGGAAGGCGCTATTTAGAGGGGGCGCTATAGACAGATTTAACTGTATTGTAATATATAGGTATATGAGGATATTAGACACACCCAAACCTACCTGCTCTAACTATATATATTTACTTCTAAAAACTAATTAAAAGTTTTATAATAATAAACACATCTCGGCCATAAGAAATTTTAAACCATTATTGAAAAAAAAAACTATTTTGGCAGTATAGAATCTGTTATTTGAAGAACTATGAATGCCGGCCAGGCAACTTCTATCTTTAAGATAAAAGTTTTATAAAGTCAATTGTTATGTTGGCGTTTTTACCCACGATGTAGACGGCTGCATTTATTGTTTAATTCTAGAACATTCTAATAGTTAACTTTTAAATATATTGAACCAGTTGATAACTCCGCCTTTGCCGGTCCCAAGCTCGGATGAAAAAGGAGGAGGGAGAGCAGTAACAAGCTCACTAAAAAACCTGGGTTCAGCTGGCCCGGCTGATAGAACCCTGTAAGGACTCCAGGGATACAAGATGAGCAGCATTTGTACTCCATGTTAGGAGCGGCTGCACATGGCGTCTGTTCCTCATGTCAGAGGTGGCCATTTCTTTTGGAGCTAAGTCGGCCTGCCACTGAGTAGTGCTCCCAGTCTTAATGACAAAGGCAGACACATTCTACTTCACCCAGTCATGATGGTTGGAGATAAGAAAGAAGAGAACCAGCTAAATATTTCAAATATAATGTAGAATGTTCATCAGTTGTTATAGATAGATCGTGATTCTGATTGTTTTAAATCTTGCAAGAAATAAACTTGCTTGGTGTCAAATCATGATTTAAACATCTACCCGTGCTCTGTAAAAGAGGATTTTGATTAGTGAAGGAAAACCCTGTTAGCTAGAATCAACTTTACGCTTCAGGAACAATGGGTAAATATATAATTCCCAAGTCAATCAAAGCTAATACACATTTTCACTTAAAAGTTGAAAAATTCCTTTTGAAATAAGGATTATTATAGATTTATTCATTGTTATTGTAGATTAGTAATCAAGTCTTGGAATATCATAAGATGTAAAAGTATTTATTGATTACGTCAGTACGATAAGCCGACAATTATCAAACAAGAACAACTATCTACAGCTAGAGAATATTGAAAAAACAAGCTAAATACCATGTATGATGATTTCACAAATTCATAGCAATAATCTGTGTTGAATGTTTTCATTGAATAATTAAATTAAATACAACAAAAACCTTTATTAAGACACTATTGTCTTACAAGGGGATTCCCCTAAGAGGTTATATATGTACATGAGTGAGGAGGAAAAGCAATTTAGAGGGGAGGGGGAGCAATCAGCCGTTGTCTGTGGAGTTGAGTACTTCTTCCCTCATTTAATCAATCACCTTGAAAATTTTAAAATATTTATAAACAAATGTTTTATCCAGCAGGAGAGTAGTAAATATTTTATATACATGTTGTTAATTAAATTAAATAATAAATTATTTCTTCGCCACAATATCATTGATATATATTCCAGCAGATTCATATACGCAGAAATCTATAAAACCTAATCCAAACAGAAGACATGCTACAAAGTAACAAAAACAGAACAATACATTAAGAAAAACTCTATCAAAGCTCTAAACGCTCCCGTTTACTAAAACCAAGAGTTGCTATAATTACCCATCTGGTCTACAATTAAACCTACTATCTATTATAATTGGTGCAATTCGTGGTCAAAAGTAAAAAAACATGAGATCACAGAATTATTTTACAAAAACTACGCCTTGCATCTTAATGAAGTTGGTTTTTATGGCTTTCTGGAGCAACAACCATCCCAAACAAAAAAAGCTAATCACTTACAGTGTAATGGCTTTTGATTTCCCAGTAGCTTATAATTGGCAAGTGAATTAATGGCTTCTTTCTTTCTTATATGTCGAAAAAGCTTGAAGGGAAAGCAATATACGATTTTTATATCAGCGTTAATTCGAGTCTAATACAATTCAGTGCATAGTTCTCTTTTTTAAAGGTGAAGTATAAGGTTATCCCAAAAGTTCGTGTTTTTCTTAAAACGTTGTTTTTCCTATTACTTAGTGAATAATATTATTACGGCGAATACATAATAATACAATTACTTTATACATAATATAAAGACATTATACATAACGACGAATAATTTTGGTATTTCAATTTTTTTTGCAAGTGTTTACGAACTTTTGGGATAACCTTGTATCTTATACTTTTTATATTATGTTCTATATAATCTTTTAAAGTATGTTTCATATTTAATTTATAATTATAGACTATGATACAATAGCGCGCCATATGTTATAAAAATTCGAAACAATTATAGACGTGTATGATTCTTTTAAAAATTAAACAATATCTACTGTCCTTACTGCTATGGAAAAATTTTTCCATTGCAGTAAGGACAGTAGATATTGTTTAATTTTTAAAAGAATCATACACGTCTATAATAGTTTCGAATTATAGATCATATTAATATTTTTCGAATATATAAAATATATAGTAATTCTATAATTCCAACAGACGAATATAGGATATTTTGTATAAATTTGATTTCTATATCTCTATGTCTTTATTGAAAAACTTAGTTATACGAATTAAAGAAAAGTGGATATAGCATTTTTGTTATTACTAATATTTAAACAAGATATGCAAAACAACAAAATATGCAACCACCCCGGAAACTGTTGAAAAGATGTACAATATCGTGTTGGACGATAGGAGAGTAAAGCTGTGTGAGATAGCTGAGGCCGCGGAAATATCGGAATAAAGGGGGTCGAACATCTTGCATGAATAATTATGTATGCGAAAGCTCTGCGCAAGGTGGATGCCGCATTTTCTGAATGCAGATCAACAGCAAAAGCTCAAACCACATTCTCAGCAAAAGGGATCCGACAGATTCTTTGCGGCGATTTGCCACCATGGATGAGACATGGGTCCGCCATTACACGCCAGAAGCCAAATAGCACTTGAAGCAGTGGGTATCGTATCTGCCAAAAAGATCATGGCCAGTGTGTTTTGGGATGCCAAAGGAAGCCTGTCAATTAATTACCTTGCAAAATGCAGAACTGTTACAGGTGAATATTACTCTAACCTCTTTGATCAGCTGGATGTCAAAATTCGCGAGAAGATACCTGACTTGAGGAAGAAAAAAAAAACATATTTAACCAGGACAACATGCCTGCTCACAAAAGTTTGCTGACAATAGGAAAACTGCGATAGGTACTATTTGCTCGGCCACCCCCCTATTCTCCTGACTTGGCCCCCTCATTACCAAAGGTTGATATCATCAAACGATACTAAATGATGGGTTGATGATGTACCCAGATGACTAAAGAGGCCTCATCGAATTATGTAATTATGTATTTATAAAGAGGACCAGGCCACTTCCCTAATTGTTGAAGAAATCGAATATAGGATTATCCCAAAATTTCGTATTTTACTTAAAACGTTGTTTTTCTTATTACTAGGCGAATAATATTATTACGGCGAATACATAATAATACAATTACTTTATACATAATACAAAGACATTATACATAACAGCGAATAATATTATTACGGCGAATACATAATAATACAATTACTTTATACATAAAATAAAGACATTATACATAACAGCGAATAATATTATTACGGCGAATACATAATAATACAATTACTTTATACATAATACAAAGACATTATACATAACGGCGAATGATATTATTATGGCGAATATATAATAATACATAATACAATTACTTTATACAATAATACAAAGACATTATACATAACAGCGAATATTATTGGTATTTCAATTTTGTGCAAGTGTTTACGAACTTTTGGGAGAACCTTGTAATCTAACATTGCTATGGAACACATCCAACCATGTATATGTAATATGAAGCGGAGGATCAAATCAACACGATGTTTTCTCTATTTGATGGTAGATTTACATTTTGTACAGGGTTTTATTTTGGGTATACGTTTTTAAATTGAACTTAACACCTCAATAATGTCTCTCTAATGCAAAATATATATATATATATTGCCACGTGGAAAATTAGGGAAGACAAAAACTTCAGGAGGAGACATCAATTTATTTCAGGCAAGAACAAACTATGAATTGTAAACAAAATATAAGTCACGAGGGAAATTTACAAAGTAGCAAAATATAAACATAAAAATGACCACTCTGTTAATAAAAATAATAAAATTAATAAATACTTTGTTACAATATAACTAAAAGGGTAAAGGTCATTGAGAATGAGACAAAACTTTAAATGAGAACTTTAAAAAATATCTTTATGAGAGAACAAAACTTTAAAAATATATAATACAATATAATATGTATAATGCGGCTTGTGATTGTAAAACGACATTTGAAATACTATCCCGCATGTGTTTCTTTTCAACGAAAAATCAAAATTTATTTTAAGGAGTGGACATGGCATCTGCCCGGTAAGCGGAACAATGTGGGTTCGATTCCCATCCCTGGACACTTTATTTTTCCGTTTATCATTGCTCTTCACAATTCACCCTTTCATATCCCATCCAAAAGGTTAAAAATAATCGTTGTTTCTCCTTGAAATAAATTTTGATTTTTCGTTGAAAAGAAACACATGCGGGATAGTATTTTAAATAATATGTTGATATCTAGTTAAATGAAATTTCCACAATTTTTACCAAACAGTTCAGTTACGGTCCATTAAAGATTCATACATACCCAGGTATCCAGCATACTGAGCATAATCCAAAAGTAGTCAAAATTAAACCCAAGTTAGAGATTTCAATGCTAATCATACCCAGAGACATATACACCTATCCCCCGATTTACACGGTAGATACGTTCCTGAGAAAAACGTGTAAATCGGGGGATAGGTGTACACAGAAATAAAAATAAAATGCATTGACAGGTTAAAATATGTAGTCAGCACATAAGCTCGGGATTCCTCGTGAGATGTGTACACAGCGCATGTGTTCAATCACAGTAGCATTTAGTATAGTGCGATAAAAAAAAACTTATTTAGAAAACCGCGTAAAAGCGAAAACGTGTAAAAAGTACCGTGTAAATCGGGGGATAGGTGTAATATATATGACTATATATATATATTGAAATGTATAGTTTATTAAATATTTAACTAATATAAACAACCAACCTGTTGAAGAACAGTATATTTGCTCGAAAACTTGCAAATTCAAAATTAAAAGAAACTTTTTACCTGATTTTTTTTTCCTTTTTAAAAAAAAAAAAGTTTTAATCCCAATTTACTCTAATTAATATGGCAACATAAGTACCGTGTATATCGGGGGATAGGTGTATAGGAGAGGCGAGAAAACTACTAGAAGATAACAATATACTTATTAAGACAACTATAATCTCTCTATTTACTATAAAAAGACGAAACACAAGTCCGAGAGAAGAGATTCTTTTATAAGAGGACAACCGTACAAGCTTTCAGGAAAGATGTCCTTTATGGGTACAAAATGAAATTATTGGCAATAGTTTATATGTATAAACTTTCATGAAAATTTCACATAATTATAAATATGAAAAAAACAATAGAAAAAAAATAAAAAGGTTAGGTAATTTATAATACAATATAATACGGCTTATGATTGTAAAACGACATTTGAAAATTATACCGCATGTGTTTCTTTTCAACGAAATAATCAAAATTTATTTAAAGGAGAAATAACGATTATCATTACTCTTTACAATTCATCCTTTCATACCTCATACCTAAGGTTAGAAATAATCGTTATTTCTTCTTTAAATAAATTTTGATTATTTCGTTGAAAAGAAACACATGCGGTATAATTTTCAAATGTCGTTTTACAAAAAGGTTAGGTGTTGATATTAAAAATAAAAAGGCATATCCTGACCAGGAGCACATGTGCTTTTCAGAAGGCAGAGCGCCATCTGGTGGAACAGAAATCAACTAATAACTGATTCAGCCTGTTCCCTGATATTTGGCCAACCCGATTTCTTGATAAATCAAGAAAAGCCATCTACGATATATACACCTATCCCCCGATTAGATACGTTCCTGAGAAAAACGTGTAAATCGAAAATAAAAAAATATTTCGCGAATTTTTTATGCGAAGAAATGCAGACACAGTGTGCGTGTGCAGCAAGTCAGTACATAAGCTCGGGATTCCTTGTGAGATGTGTACACAGCGCATGTGTTCAATCACAGTAGCATTTAGTATAGTGCGATAAAAACAAAAAAAAAACTTATTTGGAAAACCGTGTAAAAGCGAAAACGTGTAAAACAAGTACCGTGTAAATCGGGGGATAGGTGTAAATATAAATATATCTTAGAAACAACATTTATAATTATATATAAAACATTTTTTTAATATATGAAAGCCTATATGTAAACCATTGCCACTAGTGTCCTTTTGTACCGGTTGAAGGGCATCTTGTCCCAAAAGCTTGTACAATCATCCATGTATAAAAGAAGCTCTTCTCCCTGACTTGTGAATTTTCTTCTACTGTAGTACTCTATGTAATAGAAATTATATTAAAGATATATTTATTACTATAGCGGTATACACACACACAAAAGCCTTGGGGATGTCAATGGCTAATTCACTATTGAAAACGATGCAGAATTATATATTTTCCAGGACCTGTGTGTGATTTAGCAGTGGCGTATCCAAACAGCTGTCTACACTTTTTCTCTATTTGACATTCCTCTCTTCCAATGTTTGGTGTACTTTGGATATTTTCCACTGAAAAGGCTGAATCTATGAGCTCACACACATACAAGAGGGGATTAGGTATTTACAGTAAAATCCTGCTAAGATAAACCTGAGATATAGCAAAACTTCCCCATATAATAAACCTAAGGTAATTCCCCAATTCCATTTCATTGAAAATATCATCGT
>CP092866.1:120585929-120644594 GCA_030710605.1 Cordylochernes scorpioides | reverse complement strand
TATAACAAACTTTTGAGATATGTAGAGTTCCCCGCTGATGGTCCTTATAGCATGTTCCCACGCAGCTATAAACATTCGCTGCACTGCTTATTTCAAATATAAGAAATTGCGATATACTTATATGGAATATCACACACACACAAAAGCCTTTATTAGGGGCTTGCCCCATACAGATTCTCCCAATTGGGTAAGGTAATAATCATCTTGTGTTATTTACATAGAAATTGAACTGGCTTTACTCTTCATCTCAAAGTTATTCACTTGTTGACTGGTCCTTACATAATGATGATCTAAAAAAATGTATAGTAAGCTATTGCCTTAGATTTGTTCGCTGATATTTTTGAAAGCAATACGTAGGGGATGTGTTGGTACATTTAATTTGTTGATATAGGGCTTTCTTCTCTGCATCAAGGGCTGTACAATTAAGCAGGTAATGGGGGAGTACTTCAGTAATTTCCTTGTCACATAGTGTATATATTAAGTTTTTGGCCTCAAACGTCAGAACGTGTTTTTTAAGACTGTAAATAGTATTCTCGATTGAGTTATACACTATAGTGATAACCAAAAGTCATTTTTTCATATTTAAAGGTAGAGTTGCCTCTTTTGGTCCATAAATATCATTCTCCTGCAACTTTGTTATTTACATATATAAAATATCGTACTTTAATTTGTACGAATCTCTTGATCTCTAAAAATATGTTTTTTATATGATTTTATATGATATTATCTATATAGATAATACCGTAACAGAGTTTTCCATTGTAAAGTCCTGAGCTATCTCCTCCGAAGATTCTGAACTACACATAACAATCTATATACCAAAATTTTCGTTATTTTTTTCTTCGTGTCATAGGCCTTTTTTTATTTTCCTAATGTTAACAGTTATTTTTATTTTTTAATTTAATCTATTTTACAATCGTAGATTTTTTGCATTTATCATCATCAATCATTTGTTTTGAAATTCCGTAGAAATTCCGTAGAAATGTGTTTTGAAATAATATATATATCTGATTAATTTGATTATGTAAGTACTTTGTTATAGTTTTTCATTTAAATATATACATTTTTCGATTTGTAGATTGAATTATTACTTTATTCTATAATAATTATCTTTTATAACTGTTTGTTATAGTTTTTCATTTGAATTTAGCTCCATTTTTGTGTCTTATTTCTTCTGTATATTGAAAAAAATATTAAAACTTAGAATTAAGCTTTGCTTTTTCATATACATGTTTGTTACACATTTAGCAATATATATACCAAAATATTTTTTTGGCTACTTAACTCTTTTAGTGAATTTTTGTCAGGGGGGCTGCAAAAGTGCCTTACTTATTTTGGAATATTTAACTTTTTTGGTGAATTTTTGTCAGGGAAGCTAAGGACTGCCATAATCATGCAATATGTTGATGTTCTTCTCATAAAAAAAATATTTGGGTTTAGAATTGGGCTTTGCTTTTTTATATACATATTATTTGCACATTTTTTTTTTCATCAATTGTTTCCTCACATGCTTGGAATTTTCTTTTTATGCCTGTCCTGGCTTTCAGTTTTATAGTTTTCCTCTGCTTGGTTCTTATTTTACCTTTTTTTTTCAGCGTCTTTTTTGTATTTCTGATTAAATTAATTTGTGGGTTCTTTGTTATAGTTTTTAATTTTACATTTTGCTCAATTTTTTGTGTCTGGTTTTCTTTTTTGCCGTATCTTTCATAATTCTTTTTTGCAGTATCTTTCATAATGTCTTTGGCATCTTTATTTTTCTCAATAAGAGGCTAATTATTTATTTGTATAATCAATTGCTGATTACTTAATTTGTTATACACTGCGTGACATTGAAAATGGAACACCAAGAAATAGTGGCCAGAATATTATGCAAATTTCAGGGTAGACGCGCCTAACCGAGTTATGCAAATGATGTAAAATGCGCAGCTCTCGTGCGCACATGGAGTAAGATATAAGGGAAGGAACTTGCAGAAAGGACAGTATTTGTGTCGTTATTTCTTCAAGGAAAATCATTGTAGAAATTTTGTTCTTGTGTCAAAAGACACGTGTATTAACAGAGAATGCCAGGTCATCGTAAACGGAGGCAGTTCAAGCAGACAGACGCTTTTACGAGGGGCATGGTGATCGGACTGAAAAGGGCAGGTTGGTCCATACGTCAAATCGCAGCTGATACACACCTTGGTGCGTCCACGGTGCACCGACTGTGGAGAAGATGGTTGGAACAAGGAAATGTGGCAATTTATAGGAATGTCGGTGCAACCAAAGTGACGTCAGCACGTGTGGATCGGCGTATCCTTCGACAAGCAGTGGCGGCCCCACAAGCCACTTGGACCGCCATCCTGCAATATGTGCAAGACACCCTAGATCATTCCATCTCGACCAGAACCATTTCCCGTCGATTGGTTGCTAATGGCTTGCACTCATGCCGTCCGCTAAGAAGACTGCCATTGACCCCACCGAATAGGCGCCAACGTTTGGAATGGTGCCGGGCTAGATCGACGTGGATGACGGAATGGCACAGGGTCATGTTCTCAGATGAGTCGCGTTTCTGCTTGTCCAGTGATAGTCGCCGTGTACGCGTGTGGCGTCGACGTGGAGAAAGGTCCAATCCGGCAGCAATTGTTGAACGCCCCACCGTGCGACAACGTGGAATCATGGTTTGGGGCGCAATCGCGTATGATTCCAGGTCACCTTTACTTCGTATTCAGGGCACTATGACGGCCCAACGATACGTTGATGGTGTGCTGCGACCGGTGACACTCCCCTACCTTCAGGGGGTACCCAATGCCCTTTATCAGCAGGATAACGCCCGACCGCACACTGCTCGCATTAGCCAACAAGCTCTGCAAGATGTACAGATGCTTCCCTGGCCACCGTACTCTCCTGATCTCTCACCAATCGAGCACGTCTGGGACATCATTGGACGCCGTTTGCATGCCTTGCCACAGCCGCGTTCAGAAGACGAACTGTGGCAAATGGTTGAGAGGGAATGGAGAGCCATCCCTCAGGACGCCATCCGTACTCTGATTGACTCTCTAACTAGACGTGTTGCTGCGTGCATCGCCGTCCGCGGTGGTCCTACTTGCCATTAAGCCGACGCCGTTCTCGCTCTGTATTATGACTATCATTTTGAAATAAAGATCACTTATTGTTCGTCCCTGTCTCTCTCTGTCTGCCGAGTTTCATCACTTTCTGGCCACTATTTCTTGGTGTTCCATTTTCAATGTCACGCAGTGTATGATAAAATGTTATATGATACATACAATTTTCTACATTTTTGCACTGTGCAATTTAATCTTTTGTTTATATTGAGATCTTTTACATTAAATTTATTTTGACATGTATTTGCTCAACTTGGTTTTTAGTTTAGCTTTTTTTTTTCAGCGGCTTCTGTATCATGCCTCGCAGAGGCCGTGGAAGACTCGCTTATAGGACTCGCCACGGGAACAACTCCCCTAATCCTATTTCTCCTGTTCCCACTGAATATATTATTGGGGGCCTCGATATAGTCTGCCCTTACTGCTCAGCCCTTCATTTCCCTGGCGAAACTGTTGGTAGCTCCTGCTTCCTGGTATATTGACTCTTTTGGATTCTGTGCTTAGGCGTGTGAATCCGTATACTTCTGCTTATAGGCAGATGCACCAGGTGGAACTAGCTGAGGAACACCGGGCTCGCATTGAGAACCGGCAAATGTGTCAGGTTCAGATGCTCATCCGGCAAAATCATTGTAGAGATCTTCGCCGATATAATGCCCCAAGTGTAAGTGAAGTTGCGGCCATTTTTGTTGATCAAGATGGCCATGTACCTTCTAACAGAGATATTGCTGTTTTTCCGCATGATTGTGGTTTAGTGCGTATTTCTCCACTTAATCCTAACTGTGACCCAATGACATACCCTCTTTTATTTCCTGCCGGTGATCCTGGTTGGGCAATAGGAATCTTACATGAAGAAAACATGCGCACAAGCACTAGAAACCATGTTACCATGCTTCAGTTCTATAGTTATAGGTTGGCCATCAGACCTGGCTTTTCGCCCATTCACTATGGCAGGAGACTATTTCAGCAATATGTTGTTGATGCCTATGTTAAAACAGAGGGCAATCGCCTGAACTATATTCGCCAAAATCAGTCCCTGCTTAGGGTGGAGTTATATCAAGGTCTGATGGATTATATCCATGAGCAGGAACATTCTCGGGGTGTGCGAATAGGCCGTATTTTTATTCTTCCATCTTCCTTTCCTGGGAGTTCCCGGGCCATGCAACAAAACTATCAGGATGCAATGGCCATTGTTAGAAAGTTTGGAAGACCTGACCTATTCGTGACATTTACCTGTAACCCACGTTGGACTGACATTGTTGAAAATCTTCTTCCTAACCAGAATCCTTCTGATAGACCGGATCTGGTGGCTAGAGTTTTCAATCTCAAGTTACAACAATTACTGCACGAGATTGTTAGTCAGCATGTATTGGGAGTGGTCATTGCTCGGGTGCATGTTGTTGAGTTCCAAAAACGCGGTTTACCGCATGCCCACATGCTGTTTATGCTTAGAGAAGAAGACAAGCCTAGAGACAGGGATGCCATTGACAGATTGGTTTGTGCAGAAATTCCTAGCCCTACTATGCAGGTTCAGCTGTATGACATGGTTCGTAAACATATGATCCATGGTCCTTGTGGAAACTTCAATCTTCACTCACCATGCATGTCTGATGGCAAGTGTACTAAAGACTTCCCTAAATCATTCCTGCAGCTGACTGAGGCTAACAATAATGGCTATCCTCGCTACAGACGTCGAGATGACGGCCAGACATTTGTTGTGGGCACTCACGAGGTGGATAACCGCTGGGTTGTTCCCTATAACCCCTATCTGCTGGTTAGGTTCATTGCTCACATTAATGTGGAGGTCTGTGCCTCTGTGAAAAGTGTCAAATATCTTTTCAAGTATGTATATAAGGGACACGACAGGGCTGAGGTGGAAGTGTCTGTTGGAGAATTAGATATGGAAAGCAGGACACATGATGAAATCAAAAACTTTCTTGACGCTCGGTATGTAAGTGCTCCTGAGGCAATGTGGCGAATGTTTGAATATCGCTTGCATGCTCACTCGCATACCATATGTCGCTTAGCTGTTCATCTACCTAATTTTCAATCTGTCTATTTTGTTGAAGGTAGTGAAGAACAGGCTCTTGAAAATGCCTCACGCAGACGCACAACTCTGACTGCCTGGTTTCAGCTCAATTGTGTTAATGTATCCGCAAGATCACTTTTATATGGAGACATACCTTCCGCTTATGTTTTCAGGCAGAATCAATGGAGTGCTAGAGTTCGGGGTGGGGCTTTGTGCATTGGACGTATGTGTTCAGTGAATCCTAAAGATTCTGAGCGTTACCACCTCCGGCTTCTACTATTACATGTTGCAGGTGCTCAGAGTTTTGAAGATTTGCGAACTGTGGATGATATTGTTTGCTCCACTTTTAAAGAGGCTGCCCAGCGCCGTGGATTATTGGCTGATGATTCTGAATGGGATGCATGCTTAGCTGAGGCGGCTTTGTTCCAAATGCCTTGTCAACTGCGGCAGCTCTTTGCGACAATTCTCATCTACAATAATCCTACCGACCCTGTATCACTGTGGACCAAATACAAGGGGTATCTTAGTGAGGACTTTTCTAGTGCAACATCTGACGCAGCTGCTGAACAGATGACTCTCAGAGAGCTTGAATTCCAGCTGAGAGAAAATCGCCTCAGTTGCCACCATTATGGACTTCCTGCACCCCTAACCCCACTTCTTGATTCAGGAGAGGATCACCTTGATGTTAATGCAGAGCTGCAAATTGGGACAGAAATGTATAGGTCCCTTACACCAGATCAAAAGTCAATTGTTGACACAATTGTTGATTCCCTCAATGTAAATCCACGTTGCTTTTTTATTGATGGGCCTGGTGGTACGGGCAAGACTTATGTTTATAACACCCTAATTCATTGTGTTAGAGCCGTTGGAAAAATTGTCATTCCGCTGGCCTCCACTGGAATAGCGGCTACCCTTTTGTCAGGTGGCCAGACTGTCCATTCCAGGTTTAAGCTGCCGATTCCCTTGCTTGAGAATTCTGTAGCTGCGATCTCGGCCAATAGTTCTGAGGCTGAGCTTATTCGTAGATCATCCTTAATTATTTGGGATGAGGCTCCTATGGCCCACTACAGAGCACTTGAAATTGTGGATCGTCTCCTAAAGGACATTATGCATTGTGACCTTGCTTTTGGCGGAAAGGTTGTTGTTCTTGGAGGTGACTTTCGCCAAGTGCTACCTGTGGTACCTCGAGCTTCAAGAGCTGAAATTGTTGCTGCTTGCATTAAGCAAAGCAAGCTATGGCCATTGTTTGTGATCTTGCGCCTTACTCAGAATATGCGAGCAGGTATTGATGCACAGAGCTTCTCTCAATGGTTACTTAAAGTTGGTGATGGTGATCTACCTACAGACCAACAGGGCCTCATTTCTCTTCCAGAAAGCTGTATCTTTCATGGGGTTGACCTGGTGCAGGAAATATTTGGTTCTTCCTATGGTGATATTACCGCCCTTAGCCAGTCTGTGATTTTAACGCCAAAAAACACAGATTCATTAGAGATTAATGAAAAAGTTTTGGATCGCTTACCAAACAGGAGTCAGTGTTTTCTCAGTGTTGACAGTGTCGAGTGTGAGAATGTGGAGGAACAAAATAACTACCCTACTGAATTCCTTAATAGCCTTACTCCCACAGGAATGCCTCCACACCGGTTAAACCTTAAGATTGGTGCTATTGTTATGCTCCTTAGAAATTTGAATCCTAAGCAGGGTCTCTGCAATGGCACACGTATGGTTATCCAGCGCATGCGCTCTCATGTCCTAGAAGCACAAATACTGACAGGGACCAAAGTTGGACAAACTGTATTGGTGCCAAAAATATCTTTGGCTCCTTCAGATACCAACCTTCCCTTCATTCTGAAGAGGCGTCAGTTTCCACTAAGGTTGGCTTTTGCCATGACTATTAATAAGGCTCAAGGCCAAACCTTTGCTAGAGTGGGTCTCTTGCTACATGAGCCCGTGTTTACTCATGGACAGCTCTATGTGGCTTTTTCACGTGTGCGAACTTTGAATAGCATACGGGTAAAGTTGAACCCACGTATTTATAAAACTAGAAATATAGTTTTTAATGAGGTCCTTTAAATGAATTTTTCCTTTTTATGTTGTCTTATCTGCTATATAGTTGTGTTGTATTCAATTTTATTTTCAGATTTGTTTTCTTTTAATTTTTTTTTCATTTCAAATAAATGAATGTATGCCTTTTATGTTGTCTAATTTGGTTTATTGTTGTGTTGTATTTAATTTTCTTTTAAGATTTGTTTTCTTTTACTTTTTGTTTCATTTCCAAAAAATTTGTTTAAAGTTTCACCAATGCCTATAAACAAAAGGTAATAAGACCAAATCCAAATAAATAAATAGTGTGTGACGTTTCGGTAACAGCGTTGTTACCATCTTCAGACAAAAGTACTATGGCCTACGGCCATACCACGTTGAAAACACCGGTTCTCGTCCGATCACCGAAGTTAAGCAACGTCGGGCTCGGTCAGTACTTGGGAGGGTGACCACCTGGGAACACCGGGTGCTGTAGGCTCCTTTTTTCCATTCAGTACTTTTGTCTGAAGATGGTAACAACGCTGTTACCGAAACGTCACACACTATTTATATATTTGGATTTGGTCTTATTACCTTTTGTTTATAATCTACAATCCAAATTGTGCCTCATCAACCAATGCCTATAGTTTCTCACACCTCCCATGCTTACCCCTCTGTAACTGGCCTGTGGTGCAGTGGACATTGTTGGGAGGTACAGTAAACTCTCTACACGATTGTATCAAGTCTTGTTCTGGTAGACTTGATGCTGTAACCAGGAGGGACACTCCCTCTTTAAAAATCCTGAGTTCAACTGACCCAGTTGATGGACCTCAGCAATGGTTCCACTCCAGGGATACGGAGGAGCTGCGTCTGTGCTCATGTTAGAGTCAGAAACAAAGGCTTCCATATTTGGAATGGCCTCAAATCACAGGCAAAGTCAGACTTTCACCAAAGTGTGCCTGGATCATGGTGCCATGATCAACGAAAGCTGCACCCCTATACCCCATTCCATGAGATCATGGAATTCGTGTAATCTTTACACAAGGGGATAAGAAACATCAACAACATAGTTTCTCACCTGAAAGGATTTTTTTGTATTAGTTGTTCACTAATAAAATATTTATAATTAAGTATTTTGATTTTTGGTCTTTATTTACCTATTTTCCCCAGTGCTCTATACATTGATTCAGGATCTATGCAATGTCTCACATATGGTTATCTAGCGCTTCACATGTTTTTAGGCTAAACCCGGGGCGTTGCCGGGTCACTCGGCTAGAAATAATGGCTGTATTTGCTATATAGTTGTGTTGTATTGAATTTTCTTTTAATATTTGTTTTCTTTTTTTTTTTTTCAATATAATTTTTTAAAGTTTTCACCAATGCCTATAGTTTCTCACCTGAAAGCAATTTTTTGTATTATTTGTTCATTCATAAAATATTTATTATTATTTTGACTTTTGGTCGGTGGAAGGCTGGGTAAACCGTTTGGTTTTCGACCACTAGGACCCGGGTTCGATTCCCGCATTGGGCACTTTTTTCTGTTTAAAAAAAAAAAAAAATGCTCCAATGGCCCCCGATTCTTGCAAAAGTCCAACCCCACCAGCGAGTGCAAGTAACCGAACGGGGCTCTGGCATTTGTAAGTGCAAAGTCAAACTGCTTTTCACATGTGTAGACATGTGGTGCGCTTACAGTAAAAGCAGTCGCTAACTACCCACCATGATTATCATGGCCTGTACCACGTGTACTAGGGATAAGCAAAAAAAAAAAAAAAAAAAACCTATTTTCCCCAGTGCTCTATACATTGATTTAGGATCTTTGCAATGGCACACATATGGTTATCCTGCCCATTCACAGGCCTTTAGGGTAAACCTGGGGCTTTGCCCAGGTCACTCGGCTAGAAATGCAGTTTTTAGTGAGGTCCATTAAATGAATTTATCCCTTTTATGTTATCTTATTTTCTATATTGAAAAGTTAATAAATATGAAAAAAAAAATTAAAAATGTTTAAGAATATTATTAAAAAAGAATCATAAAGATATTTTAAAGGAGTCCTTTAGGGATGTCTGTTTTTGCACTTATGATTCCAGAGTTACATGGTCCAGTGGGCCGTATGAAAATCGAGTTGTTCATATAATAACATGTTTAAAAAATGATATTTTCTTTTAATGTAATCTATATAGCTTGAAATAAATAAAAATAATGGCTGCTTGAACTCGGTCGCATGTGACATTTTACAGGTACATTGGGACAGCTGACATTCCCCCCCAACCCAACCCACTGATAAATAGGCAAGAAGGTATGGGAAAAGATCCCAGTAGACGCGAATTCGCGTTGGTAGCCTACAATTTTATGTTAATTTTTAGAAATCAGGGACATGAATTCGCATCCTTTAGGCTTGACACCCTATAAGTGAGGATATGAATTTGCATTATATGGGTTCAAAATGTTTCGTTGCTCGCATCTATAATACCTTTTTTTTAGTAAAGTTGTAAGTAAACATCAAACGTCGAAATTTGCATTTTAAAATGGTTGAATTATCAGAAGTGGTGAATAATTAATATTGTCGAATTACCGTTTGTTATTTGATAGGCCAGAGATTGGGAAATCAAATCAAGGTCGAATTATCGGTATTGTCGAATTACTGTTTGTAATTTCATAGGTTCTGGAAATCAAAACATGGTCGAATTAACGAATTTATACTTAGAAAGTATTTTTACTTATCCTTACTTGAAATGCTGCTTCTAGGAAATCTGAATATACCCATTGCGATTTTTAAGCCACCATCTATACTTTTAAAGTCTCTGCAGGCCCTTTGGGTAAACCCTGGGCGTTGCCCGGGTCACTCGGCTAGTATTTTTATATTATTGCTTGCTAAGTGTATTGATTGTAATTACGATAGATTCTTCTATTTACTCTGTTCTAATTTCCGAAAAAACACAAACAAGTATTTTTTTTTTATTAAAAAGGCATATATTGAAACAAAATATTATTTATTTTACCAATATTTCAGTTGGCTGAACGCCAACCTTTATCAAGGTGTTATAACATATTTACAGGTGTTATAACATATTAACACATTAAATATGTTATAACACCTTGATAAAGGTTGGCGTTCAACCAACTCAAATATTGGTTAAATAAATGATATTTTGATCCAATATATGCCTTTTTAATTGAAGATATATTTATGGATTGGTCTCTTTTCAAAGCAAACAAGTATATAATGTAGCCTAGTGGACATGGCATCTGCCCGGTAAGCGGAACATTATGGGTTCGATTCCCATCCCTGGACACTTTAATTTTTCCGTTCATCATTACTCTTCATAATTCACCCTTTCATACCTCATCCAAAAAGGTTAGAAATAGTCAATATTTCACCTTGAAATAAATTTTGATTTTTCATTGAAAAGAAACTCATGCGGTGTAACTTCAAATGTCGTTTTACGAGTATATAATGTGAAAAAATAGTACAAATGTAATATTACAACAAAAAGCCTTTATTGAGGATCTCTCGTCCTATAAAGGATTCGCCAGTTTACAGAGTAAGAGAAGAGAACTACGAATACAGAGAGAAACCTATATGTAGTAGGTATAGTATAGTATTTTCTACACTGTGACTATATACAACAGCAACAACAAGCCTTTTAGTGGAATCAAAGTCCCATACAGGATTCGTAATTCTAATCCTGACATAGATTATTTGCATATAATTATTTACATCAATTAGATTATGTATATAGCCTCCTCTTCTCTTCAGCCGTCTTCCAAAATTTGAACAACGCAAAAGCTCCAGCTCTGCTTCTCACCACCTCATTCAACAGGAGCTCCAAAGAGAGTCCCTCAGGGCCTATTTCACTAAGGAGCACTTCTCGTTCGTCTTTCAGCCCCATACATGAGAGTATATGGTGATGTAGCCCAGGCTCCATTCTTGTCCCGCAAATCTCGCATGTCCATCCGTCTGTTTTAAATATTCTGGGGCGATCATCAGTAAAGAGCACCGAGAGGATTCTCAGTCCGGCAATACACCGTTTGACCCGGAGTGGAAAATCGCTGGACAGATAGTGTTCCGGTAACGGAGTTGAGCAGATGTTTTTATAGTGGGGGTATAGTCTTGAATTTATTATTCTTGTGTGATCCTTTTGCAGAGATTGGTCTATTGCAGTCCTGATTATGTAGGGAATTTCTCTTTGTAATGTTATGTAGTCTGTAAAGAAATTCAGCCATTGAAATCCGGTGGTGTTTAAAATATTAACTATACTTCCTGTGAAACCTATATATTTTTTTCGTTGCGTTTGAGATTTCCCACAGCTGGGACAAGCAGAGCAGCGGCAATCTAGTTTCACCCATTCCCAGCATTCTCAACCAAAACTTTAAGGTAAGTTTCAAGACTGTAACGCTGAGTGACACTCTTCCCAATTCTATCCTGAGCATGTATCCGGGGGTGTAGCTTGGTAAATTTAGATATCTTCGCATAAATGAGTCCTGAATTTGATCAACAATTAATGTATGCTCATTTGCCCAAACAGGTGCCGCGTATAGCAGGGTTGATAGAACCATCGCGTCAAGAAGTTTCATAGAGGATTTAAGAGAGTTCATCTTCGACCTGGTCAGAATAGGCCAGACCGCACCACTGGCAGCGAGAGCTTTACCCTTATAGTATAATGCGGCTTGCTTAAAAGAGTTTGTTGAGGTGAGTGGATATCCTAGATACATGTATCTTTCCGTGACATTCAGTGTTTGATGTCCCCAATACCAATTATCGGATTTTGAGCACTTCCCACCATTGCGAAATACCATTATTTTTTATTTGTTTTCGTTCAGCGTTAGCAGATTTTCCTCAAAATATTTTCGTATCATATCAATTTTTAACTGCAAATTGTTCTTAGATTCGCCTATCAGTACAATATCATCTGCATATAGTAACAAATGGATATTTCCATGCTTTGGCAGATAAATACCAGGTATATCCGAGCAGTCAAAAGTACTAATCAGGTCATTAATAAAAAGTATGAATAAGTAAGGAGATAGTGGCTCACCCTGTAACACTCCGGATTTTATTTTGATAAATTCAGTGAATGAATTGTTCCATCTCACCGCAGCTGTCATGTTTTCGTAGTAATTCTTAATTAGATTTATAAATCGAAAATTCAATCCAATGTCAAACAGTTTTTTCCATAGGAGAGCTTGAGGCACCGTATCAAAAGCCTTTTTAAGATCGATAAAGAAAGCGTAGAACTTTCGTCTTTTACATCTAAGTGTTAATTGGATTAGTGAGGCTAAAGTAAAAATATGATCCTGGCATGAATGTTCTTTTCTGAAACCCGCTTGATTTTCCGGTATAATTGCTCTATTTTTGGTCCCTGTTGCTTAGCCGTATTTTCAGTATTGATGAGAAAAGCTTAGCGAGGTTGCTTAGAAGTGCTATTCCCCGATAATTGTGAGGATTGTCGGCATCACCATTTCTAAAGATGGGATGTATAATTGTTTTGCACCAAGTTGTTGGGAATTGACCAGTTTTTAGAACTCTATTGTAAATATCTCTTAAGGCAGTCAAATAAGCTGGGGGCAAAAGGCTTTCATATCTTCATTAGGAATATTATCAAGTCCACAAGCCTTATTGCGCTTCAAGTGAGCGATTTCTCCAGTTATCTCCGACAAGGATATTTCGGCCATTAACTCGTCGTCTGGCATCAGTATAACTCTTATGGACAAATCGTACTTGACTGGTGGCGAAGTCGCGAGAAGTTCGGTATAAAACTGTTGCCATTTTTGAATAGAAATGTTTCCGAAAGTTGTTCTTCTATTTTTAAACAGTGATATTGTTTCCCAAAGACCCGTAGTGTCCCTCACCTCCTTCAACCTCTCTTGTATTTTAGTATAGTAGGTTTTCTTTTTGCCGGTCAGAAGTTATGAGTATTTCTTTTTTAATAAAGCGTATGCCTTGCGGTCACCTTCACTGTTTGATCTTATGTAGATTTTAAGCTGAGATTTTAGAGCTTTTTTTGTTAAGTAGCACTCACGGTCGAACCAAGGTTTGGATTTAGGACCCTCGGGTGTTATTACTACTTGCATACCAGCAGTATGCATTGCACTCCGGATTTGATTGGTGAAATTATTAGTTAGCATTTCAATCGGTGAATTCCAAGATCCTTGTATTGCGGCTAGATTCTGTATGAAGGTAGTCTCTTTTTCGGATGCCCATTTGTACTTTTTAAAGGTACGAGGTGTAGAGCTTTCAAGTTTCATTCCATCTAAGTTGGAGTCCATTTTAATAACCATTTGCATATGATCCGAATATGGAAGTGGATTAATCAACAAATCAATTCTATGTTCTAGGAGCGAATGAGAAACTATACAGTAATCTACCACAGAGGAACCCCGTTCTGATATGTAGGTGTATTCCCCATTTTCATCACTCTTCGTTCTTCCATTTATAATTACCAGGAGGTTATCTTCAAGAAAATTTATAAATTGCACTGCATTAGGGGAAATTACCTCGTCTTTGGAGTTACGACTGGCATTTAAAGAGGTGGGCAGCATTAGTAGGTTGTGTAGGTATCCCAGTGTTCCTGTGCGCGTGTTCAAATCACAAGCTAGTACAACTTCGTATCCCTCTGAAATTTTAACTTCTATACATTCCTGTAAAATATTTCTGTGTGTGCTCCGTGAAAAATAGTCGATACTAGATAGCGAAATTCAAATATTTCTGTGTGTGTGTGTGTTAGTCATATAATTTTCATTCGGTGGTAGGTATACAAAAAAATATACATGTTAATATTCTGGTGTTCAATTTTATAGTAATAATTATATCCAATTTTTTTCAATTTCATAATTTACTAATAAATCCTTAATAGTATTTCCAATTCCGACGATAATACCGCCCGAAGATCTACCCAGTTTGTGATTTCTGGAGGCCTTAGATTCTATCAGTTGAAATCCGTTCAGTTTGTATCCCAAGTAATTATCAGTCCATGTTTCAGTTAGAGCGAATACGTTAAATTTTTTCAGGTAATCAACTAAAGGGAAAGTGGATGAAATCCTGACTAAACCGTTAATATTCCAGCACAACAGTGAAAGCTGCAAATGTAATATTGTCCTGGGATAAGGTGCATAAATTATGAAAAAAAACATCTCCTTATCGTGTAACTGAAATTCAGTTCCAACTTTAACTTTCAATTGCACGACAAGGAGATACCTTTTTCATATGTATATAATGACAAATAAATAAAATATAGTTAAGTTGACATTATTTTTTTGAACATGCCTATATATTTAAAATAGGAAAAAAAGAGGTAAGTGGGTTGAAGTACGTCATTGGTGTGTAAAACTAAATTTTTAAATATAAACTACACAAAGAATTTTGTACAAATATTAAATCCTCTCATACATGCAGTTTGTCGCAATTCGAATAACGTTTGTAATCGATATATCCTGCCAGATAGGCAATCATCCACTTTCCTAAGAGAAGTACAAATCTATAAATATCCTACAAGACATAAATGTTTTTTAAACAAAATGTTGTCCAAGTTTTCCTAAAAAAATATTTAAAAAATAACAACCTTCCATCAAACACCGAGTATTTCTTTCCTCGAAGAGATTTGTTTAGAGTAAGTTTTTTAAATATTTTCTAACGTTTTATAAATCTGCTCTCCACATTTCCATATCTCCCTCTTCCACCATTAATTCAACCCTGTTACATAAAAGTCATCCAGACCTATTTTAATGAGTTTCCTACCGAGAATGCTTCAACAAAATTGATCCCAAATTATTTCCACGGCAGAATTCGAAATGAAGGCAAATCTATGAATGTTAAACTCTGTTCTATTCCTAGGACCTTACAAATCGTTATTGTTAATTTTCTTATATAAATCTCAGATTTTACCATTTTTATACTAGTTCCTTTTCTGTACCTCTCGAATTTTTGTTTTTTCATACTCTATTTTTTTGTTTTGCTTATCCCTAGTACACGTGGTACAGGCCATGATAATCATGGTTGGAAGAAGTAAGCGACTTCTTTTACTGTAAGTGCACCGCATGTCTACACATGTGAAAAGCAGTTCGACTTTGCACTTAAATGTGCCAGAGCCCCGTTTGGTTACTTGCACTCGCTGGTGGGGTTGGACTTTTGCAAGAATCGAGGGCCATTGGAGCATTTTTTATTTTTAAATCAGAAAAAAGTGCCCAATGCAGGAATCGAACCCGGGGTCGTAGCGGTCGAAAACCAACGGTTTAGACCATCCTTTCACCGACCCCCCTTTTCATACTGTTGAATGTTCCTAAAGTAAAATATATGACTGGGATGAAGCAAAAGATTTACCAATTCTGTTGATTGGACTATTTTCTGTAATGATTTTTGTTGGAATAGCGATCAAAATATTGGCATGGAGCATTGGAGGATCGACCAATCAACGGCCGCGGCGGCGCTGCGGTCGACGTCAAGATATTTTAGTCTTTGTCCCTCGCCTTTCCTATATAGACTTGCCTTTAAAATGTTGCTACTTTAACATCTTGTTTTAAGTTACTTTGTTTAATAAATAATCCTTTTATTCCTTGATTCAATCTCAAACTTCAACAGGTTATGGGCCCAGCACGCTTCCACTGCGCCTAAAAGGATTAACCGCCAGCAGTGAGTAAGCCTTTGTTTTGCTCGAAGTTTAGGCGTCAACCGCCAACCATAACCCTAGTTTCTTTTTGTCGTTGGCCGATTCCAAGACAAAGAAGATGAGCGAAGATTGTCTTTCAAGGATTAAAGTTTTTAATGGTGAAAACTTTTCACTATGGAAATTCCAATTCAGGCTTCTTATGGAACAACAAAAATTACTAGAATTATTGGAAGGCTTAGAAATAAAGCCGAATGTTGTTTCCTCCGACAGTAACTCTGAAAGTTCACTACAGAATTGGAAATCAAATGACGTTAAGGCAAGGATGTTATTATCACAGGCAATCGAATTAAAGTTTCTTCAGCCCCTGATGAACTGTACTTCCGCTTCACAAATGTGGCAGAAATTACTTGCTATTCATGAACAAAAATCCGAATTTACTATTGGCCTACTTTGGCAACAATTCTTCGATGCACGATTGACATCGGAAACAATAAGTGATTACATAGCAAAAATTGAAAATATTTCTGCACAAATTTCACAAATGGGCGGAACCATAACGGAAGATCAAAAGGTAGCAAAAATTTTAAATACTTTGCCTTCGAGTATGCGCTACTTTGTTGCAGCGTGGGAATCGTTAGATCCGAAAGCTCAAACTCTTAACAATTTAACTGCAAGACTTTTGATTGAAGAAACAAGGAATCAACAAAGCGGTTCTTCTAAACAAGATGAGGCCTTATTACACAGGCAAGCACGAACGAAGCCTAATGATACACAACGTTCTTTTCAAGATGCCAAGAAGAACACTAAATGCCACTATTGTCACAAAATTGGACATTGGAGCCGCGAATGTAGAAAAAGATTAGCTAATGAGAAAAATAAATCCAAAAATCTTCATGATTCAAAAGGAAGTTCAAGTGATTATGGACTTATTTTGTGCGACAATCAAGTAGAGCCCAATGATATTTGGTATGCTGACAGCGGTGCAAGCTGCAGCATGACATTTCGACGAGAGTGGTTCAAGACCTACACGCCGTTCACCAGTGATCATCCAATCTACTTGGGAGACAACTCGACACTACTTGCAGAAGGCATGGGAGACATCGAGATTCAAGCCTACGTCGACGGTGGATGGTACAATACGTACATAAGAAATGTGCTCTACTCGCCGCAACTAAAGAAAAATTTGTATAGCCTTTCTACGTCCACAAGAAGAGGATTCAACGTCATTATCAAACATGACAAGCTACAGATCTTCATGGATAATGACCTAAAAGCCGTAGGAGTGCGTCATGACGGCCTCTACAGGATGCTCTTCAAGGTTACGTCATCATCACAAGGATACATCACCAGCGAGAACAAGCTTCAGTTGTGGCACGAAAGACTTGCGCATCTTCCAGTTGCTACACTTCGAGAGATGGCGACCAAAGGATTGGTGGATGGTCTGCAGCCTCAAGATTTAGAGGGAGAATTTTTCTTCTGTGAAGGATGCCAACTTGGAAAAGCCCATAGAAAGTCGTGCTATCCCTCAGATGGCAAAAACTACCAGCTAGGTGAGTTTATTTATGCTGATATTTGTGGCCCAATGCAGACTCAATCATTAAGTAAATATCTGTATTTCTGCTTATTTAAAGATTACTTTAGTGGTTATCGCCATATTTATTTTATTAAAAACAAATCAGATGTGCTAGATATATTCAAAGAATATGCTACTCTAATCTATACTCAAACTGGAAATAAGATAAAAGTTCTTAGGACTGATAATGCGCTAGAATTCAAAAGCGATAATTTTGCAGATTTATGTAAAAGATTTGGGATAATTCACGAGTTCACTGCACCTTATGTGCACGAACAGATAGGACGTATAGAAAGAGACAATCGTACGATTGTGGAAGCAGCCAGGTCCATGCTAAATTCACGAAATCTTCCAGGATTTTTTTGGGCTGAGGCATGTAACACAGCAACTCATATTCTAAATAGAAGTGCGACTAAGCAAACCCCTGGAACGACACCTTATGAACTTTTCTTTGGCACAAAGCCTAATGTAGCTAACTATAAAATATTTGGCTGTAATGCTTATATGCATATTCCCAAAGAAAACCGTAAAAAGTGGGATAATAAATCGATAAAACTTATGTTTTTAGGTTATGAGAATACAAGCAAAAATTTTAGATTATGGGATTGGAAAACTAGAAAAATAAGAATTTCGAAAGATGTCACATTCGATGAGAAAGCTACTCCAGATAGAGAATCTACCAAACATTACATTTAAATGAGATAATAAACAATGGGTATTTACATTATGTTACATCCTGGGGCCAACATAAAAGTGTATTTACAATTACCTTCCCCAGGAAACAGGACCACAGCAGTCGGCGATTCCCACATCAGTTAGAGAAGGGAAACAGGCGCCATCTATTGGCGGAAGTTGTAAGTGTTCTTCTCGTAGCAATACGATAAAATGGGAACACATTCGAGTATGCCACTCACTCTGATGATTCCTGAATCATCAAGAAATAGATTTATGTGTTTTACTTCTTTTTCTCACGATATGAATGCTTGCATCAAGCTCTTCCGCAAAATATAAGGACAAAGCCTGCTAGACCTATACTAAACGTAAGACAAAAACACGTCATCTATACCCAAATAATAGAACTATAAAGTAGAATGTTTCTTTTAAATCAAATGAATAAAACCTTTTTTTCTGCTGTTCTTATTGCATCAAAAATGCTATACGAAAATAAATAATAATAATACATTATGATGCATTAGTGCATCATCTGTTATGAAAATTCGAAACTATTATAGACACGTATGATTCTTTTAAAAATAAAAATTTACTGCCCTTAATGCAGTGGAAAAATAACATTGCTGATTACTTGTACTATTACTGTTATTCCTGTATGTACCTTACATTTCTTCTTGGAGAATCTCAATAAGAACAAAAGGTCTTAATAAAGGTTTTTGCTGTTGTAATATACCTCCCATATATTACTGTTATTCCTATATATCTTTTTTATCTTCATTTGCGGTGAATCCGTGGTAAATCCATGTATAATAAATTTACTTTCCTCCAATTTACCCAGACTAATCTATTTTTATCTTGATTGTCTTTAGATAATTTTTCCTGTATATAAATATCATATCACCATTAGGGTTTTATTTCTGTTATTCCTGTATGTATCCCACATTTGTGCTTGGAGAATCTGTATAAGACTTAAAGGTCTTAATAAAGCCTTTTTGTTGTTGTTATTCCTATATACCCTCTTCTACTTGGAGAATCTGTATAAGAAAAAAAGGTCTTAATAAAATTTTGTTGTATTGCAATTCAAATAGAGAGAGCCTATATAAGGTTAGGCAAAATAAGTTTTAATTTCTCTGATAGAATTCGATCACACAAAGGAAAATAGAAAAACAACGACGAAATACTTTCAGATAAATAAATAGTTTTGACCTCAATTTCTTTATTTATTTATTATTTTGGATTCTTTTAATGGGTAGGCTCCACATATATAGTTCCGATAAATCAGCGTTCAAAAAAGAAAACTTGGTGATCCACACAATAATTAAATTATTTGAACATTTCTATTATTTGAAATTCTTCTAAACCGAACCGAATCAGTTGATTTTCCCTGGACATTAGTTGATGTAATCTTACATTTGCAATGACATTGTTTTTCTTTTCATTATAATACCATAAAGAGACTGCCTCTTAGTGGTTAAAAGATTCGGGTATATATATGTTATAAATTATTTTGTTTTGTTGTTGAAAAAGATAGAGAATTGGAGGTGCAGTCGTTAAAATAGGAAATAAACTATTTACCCATCAAGTAGTTTTTATTTTAAATTACTTGAAGTAAATTACACTTAAAATTATTTATCACAGTAATATAGAATTTATAAAATGAATTCTATAATCGTGAATTAAAAAAATAGGTAGGTTCAACTATACATATATTTACAACAATAATTAAAGTGGTATGTTCTAAATCTATGGTCAAAAATGTAGAACAGCCAATGAATGAAAATAAAATATATGTGTTTTTAAAAAATAAAATAATTGCATTTTAGATTATATAATATATATATATATATGATAGATATTTCATATGACTGTGGTCAATTATGATAATTTAAACCAACAACCCTATATTATAATATTTATAACAAGATTGACATGTTGTAAATAGAAACAAATCTATAAATAATTATACGCATAATTGACATGTGTCCTTGCATCACCATATGTAATGTACTGAGGATGAATAAATAAAACTATATAATAGATTAAAAGCTGAGTTAAGAGCAAGATTGAATCACAAAGTAACTTCTAAAAATAAAGTGGAACACGACAGGTAGGCGCCAGTGTCCGGTGTCCAGCGACACGTGCGGCACGTGCTGTGACGCAATTCTCTTAGTATAAAAAGGCCCGGCTTGGCAACAGCCAGACAGTTAGTTCCCCATCAGCGCGTCGCCGGTTGTCTCCAAGTTCCACCTCATTCCACCATGTAAAACAGTAAGAAATCTACTATTTCCATCTTGCTCTTGGCTCGCATTTTATCTGTTCATGGAACTTTCCTTCTACAACTGTGTCGCTTCGTTTTTTGTGTGTGGACATTCCCCAGTTTTCCACTCTGCCTCGACCACGACTGCCTGTACCCTGTGAGAACTGTTAAAGATCCTACAAGGTGCAGAGAGGTACTGGAAAACTCTACACGCCCTGACTGTCCCTCGCGGTTACTACAGGTTTGACCCTCGGTTGCATCACCTTATTACAGAGAGTCGACGAGGTACTACAAGAGTCAACCAGAACTTCTTCAACATATTATTACAGATAGTCGACAGGATAACCCAAACGAAGGACGCCATAGCGAAGAAGGTAAGAAGACTGTCCAGATAGGAAAGAGCCAAGATGGAGGAACAAGCACGCCATTCCAACGAAACGACCAAGCAATCTCCCCTCAACGACACAGCCGAAATTCCCGCAAAATAAGCCGGTGAGAAGTTACCCACCTTCGGCCTTACAACGCAACCATCCAGACGACATGCCACCATCGCCAAACAGAATCCACAAGCTTCTACAAGCTCTACATGGGACGCCTTCCACGTCATCAGGACAACAACCAAAGACCAAGTCTCCTGACTGAACAATCATAAAAACTGTGAGTTTTTAAAAAAACTACTTAACTCTCTCCTCATGTTCACAACTTGATTCTCTATAAATTTAATGTTTATTTTCACTGTAATCATTTAAAATCAAATTTTACCATTTTTATAGCATTTCAGTTCAAATTTTAAATATTGTACACCCTCATTTATCATTTTTTACTTTATTTTAAGCAACTGTTAAATTTTAATTCATTACTTTCAATTTTACATAAAAAATCATATTATATTTTAAGTACTCGAATCATAATTCTAAACTTATTTGTGTGTTTTTTTTAATACCTTATTTTTATACCAAAAAACACCAATGTCTTACTTAAATACACAAAATCTTTCAAAAATCATTGTTATGTTTACTATTTATGTACACGCCCCATTCAAATTATAAGTCACTATCACGTCATTGCCCTTTTACAAGGATAATTTTTGCACTACCATAAGCAACGATTTAAAAAATATATTCAAATTTTAATAAACATAGGTGAAACGCATTTTTTTTTAATACAAAAATCGAAAGATACAATATCTTCAAAAGCACAACTAGAAATGTAACTGTCCTTCCCCAAAACAAGTTAAAAATTCCAGCATAGCTACACTCCCTCGTCCTTTTCTTTTTACATGCATAATTATTAATAATTCACACATCTCTCGGAACGAACTTCAACACACTCCCACATCACTTTATCCAATTGGCCGCCATCTATTAACACGCGATTTAACAACACATCCAATTTCGAGCCACACGAACTCCATATCGTCGCGAACAAAAAGATTTCGCGATAAACATGCCACCTCTATAACAATCTGAAAACTCTCGATGTGTTTCGTACAACAACCACCCATGACTAAAAAAAATTGTTATTTATTCTGAAACAAGTTAGATGCTGTACCAAAAACAAAGACTTCACGTGACACCTTTCTATTCAATTCACTCACTAGTGTCACACCGCGCATCACAACATTTTTCTCACTTAACAGGCCACAAAGACGCCTTCATGCCTGTGACACTTCTCACCCCAAAGCGTGTCCACGTCGAAAGTCGCTCTTTTACTCACATCTAAACCTGACATCATTGTATAACATTTTTTTTTAAAGTCCGCAACATCGTCGAAACACAACACTAACGAACACCAAGAAAACTATATCTTTCAAATAACCAATTAAATAACCTAATACGTCCTATTACTTTGTGTAAGCGACATAAATCAGGAGATGACGACCGCTGCGCCGGAAAGAAAAATAATTATGGCCGCCATGTTGACATCTCCAGTTTCAACCGCCATGTTGACACCAGTTTCAGTGGCCATGTTAAAATGACACCTCCAGTTTCAGTACGCCTGTACCTTGGCACATCAGTATGCTAGACTTTCGTCTCCACCAAATAACCTGTCAATTATCAACTAATTGACTTACCAATCATTACCCAATTTACTTATTAATTTGAACTTTAATATTGAAATATTATAACACTTTATATCTTTAATTACCATTGTGTGTTTTACAACTTTTACATTGTTTTCACGCCCAGTGTGGAATTTTTTTTTGACGCAAAAGAAAAATCATTCTCTACATATCACCATGAACATGTCAGATCACGTACTCCCAGTTTCAGAGAGACATAGAAACACCAATGTTTACCAAAAGGGAAATGACCTAGTTACACACCACAGTTGTAACTTTTCTTCAAAAGAGACAATTTTTGTTCCATTTTTCACTACTTAACATTTATCTAATCATTAATAACCTTTAATTATATTATAACTTTGTATAAAATCTTGAATAATTATTTTTATTTTTTACTTTTCAATTATATAATCAAATTTTTATTCCAACATTATTTTAACAACGTTATTTTAACAATTTTATTTTTCATGATATTATTTTAGTATGACAAAACATTTAATTGTTTTAATAATCATTTTTTATTCATTATTATATTTTTTATATATATTACATGTTTGATCTTATCCACTTATACTTTTTTTTATCCGCAATCATATTTTTATCTTTTTATTCACTATATTTTTGTTTAAATAACTTTATTATATGACAATGTTTATCATCAACTATCGGGCATGCAACAATCGTTTTCAACAATCCTACTCACTAACCACTTCCCTATACTTTTTTCACTATCTATTTCAGCCATTGCTTCAAACCATCGTATAAACGACAGTACTGCTTGACAATTTTTTCTTTTTGATTTCGTAATTCAACAAACTCTTTGAACACAGTTCCCCAGATTTACGAATCTCAACTTCTGGTCTGAACACGTTTCAAAAGTTTATTTCAATCATCCGCAGAGCACATCACCAACGCATACACAAAGCGTTCACTTTTTTTTAACTTTCAATTTTTTTTTCTCAACTCTAGCGGACCACAATCAACCTTTGATTTCAAGTCAAGTCAGACCACCTACTGTCGCTACAGCAATTCTACTTATCGCATGGCTCTACCACCCCTTGCAATCATATTAATTCTTTTCTTCAACAACTTTTCAACCCAATAACCCTACAATTGTGACAAAGCACTGTAACCTTATACAGGATCGCAGGTGAAACATTGCCTAGGAAGACGCTCAAGTCTATATCCTCGCTTTACACCTGGATCTCAGTATTTGATTGTCTGTGCAACACTTACAATTGCATGTTCTTCAACCCCTAACCCTTTCCAACGCCCGCCAACAATCTCTTAGAACATCATCATTAATTTTTATCAAACAAAGGTTTTATCTAAAGTTCTCTTTTATAATGGATATCATAACTTTTAAATTAAACATAAGTTTTATTTTTATAATTTGCAGATATATCCAAACAAAACATCTTGTTATAGCCCTTTTTAACCCTCACAGTTTAAATTACTTAAAATAAATTTTAATTACTTACCTGTGTTAGAGAGGATTTACCCGCTTAAACCCGGATAAACCCTTTCACTCCCGGGGCCCATCTATGATAATTTAAACCAACAACCCTATATTATAATACTTATAACAAGATTGATATGTTGTATATAGAAACAAATCTATAAATAATTATACGCATAATTGACATGTGTCCTTGCATCACCATATGTAATGTACTGAGGATGAATAAATAAAACTATATAATAGATTAAAAGCTGAGTTAAGAGCAAGATTGAATCACAAAGTAACTTCTAAAAATAAAGTGGAACACGACAGGTAGGCGCCAGTGTCCGGTGTCCAGCGACACGTGCGGCACGTGCTGTGACGCAATTCTCTTAGTATAAAAAGGCCCGGCTTGGCAACAGCCAGACAGTTAGTTCCCCATCAGCGCGTCGCCGGTTGTCTCCAAGTTCCACCTCATTCCACCATGTAAAACAGTAAGAAATCTACTATCTCCATCTTGCTCTTGGCTCGCATTTTATCTGTTCATGGAACTTTCCTTCTACAACTGTGTCGCTTCGTTTTTTGTGTTTCTGGACATTCCCCAGTTTTCCACTCTGCCTCGACCACGACTGCCTGTACCCTGTGAGAACTGTTAAAGATCCTACAAGGTGCAGAGAGGTACTGGAAAACTCTACACGCCCTGACTGTCCCTCGCGGTTACTACAGGTTTGACCCTCGGTTGCATCACCTTATTACAGAGATTCGACGAGGTACTACAAGAGTCAACCAGAACTTCATCAACTTATTATTACATATATGTGTTTTTAAAAAATAAAATAATTGCAATTTAGATTATATAATATATAATTTTAATTCATTTGGCCCCATTAATCATAAAATATCCGTTATAAAAACACTATCAAAAAGAATTTCCACCCACTGCTCCTCAAATATTAAAAATAAAAAAGCTGAACAAAACATATTTTACAATGAAATGAAAAATAATGAATACCCTTCAAATTTCATCAAGAAACATATATATAAGCCCACCAACAGTCCTACAAACAATAGTGAAGAATCGAATAAATACTGCGCACTGCCATACAATTATGGCATTGAAAGAATAACAAGAATACTTAAAAATTACAATATCAAAACCCGATACAAAACCACAGCTAATCTAAAAGAAATTTTACGCCATCCCAACACTAAGCATAATAGCAAACATCAATTTAAATCAAACATAGTATATCGCATTCCATGCAAATCATGCCCTGCAACATACATAGGAGAAACCGGTAAAACTCTTGAAGAAAGAGTAAATCAACACAAAACAGCTTTTAAAAACCATAGCCCATTATCACTTTTAGTAGATCACGCACTCAAACAGGACCATATACCAAATTTTGAAAAAACAGAAATTATATATAACAACATTCAAGATAAACATTCAAGACTATTTTTAGAAAGTTGGACCTCGATGAAAGATACCAACAGTATTAATAGAAAAATTGACATACCTCCGTTATATTTACAGTTCAAATAGATTTAAAATTATTTTATTATACTTATTATGAATCATATATTATTTTTAATTTTTATAAATGTACATATATAGTCTATTCTTATTAATATTTGTTTGTGTGTATATATTTTAAATTTTATCCCCACAGAGTTGCAAATATTTATATATCGTCGCGTGAAGGCATCACGTGATGAACCAAAGCAGTTCAAAAACAAGAAAAGCCCCGACGAAGTTAGGCGTATAGCCTAATGAAATATTGGCATTTATATTAAATAAAATGTTTATTTTGATCCAAAATATGCTATTCAATTAATAATATATATATATATGATAGATATTTCATATGACTGTGGTCAATATTATATATAATTTAAATAATGACCGGTCAAAATAATTATTCTTTTTATCATCATCTTCCTACATCTTTGTTACTGGTTTTCGGTAAACAATGACCGCGTCGTTAGTTAGACTTTATGATTAAATTTGTTACTATTAACTACTATATTAAATATAATACTATAATAAAACTACTATATATTAAATACTATTAATCTTGTCTGAATAAATACATATAAAAAAACATTAATGTGAGTTACAATAATTTGTTAACAACGACGAGGTAACCCTAAATACACACCAATATTACAACAAATATTTTTTTGAGATAGAACTAAACGTTGATTTAGCCTCTTCCCTGATATTTGGCCATTCCATATATTATATATACGTGGTTTACCGATTCCTAACGGAACCTTTTAAAATCACCAAGATAAATCAAGTCGAGAATGAGATCGCAAAAAACAATTTGTCCAATGCAGTGATTAGAAATTAGTGAAAGGGCTTATGCAGATAAAACGATGGCGTTGCATACGTCATGTTCCCTTTCTTTTATATAAAAACACATTTAGAAAGCACGAATATAAATAAAGCATAAACTTAAAATTTTATTTATATTTTATTTGGTTATTTATAAATTTAATTCTACCATTTAATCATTAATGAATGCGTTAATATTCTCAATTTTATTTAAAAATAAAAACATTAATTTCAAGTATGTAATTTCGACTGACGATGTTTGCAAATACATTTTTTCTCTAGACCTATATATATGTGTAGCTAGAAATCATTTTTCAAGAAATCTCGAAAAATAAATTGAATAAAAGGTAATTGCATATTAAATTTTATTTTCCCTCTCTTTCACATTTTAAATTATCTCTGTGAATATAAACCATAAAATTAAAATTTAATGTTGAAATTTTTCATGTACTTGATGGTATCCATTTATATTACTTTAAGTTTGTTCATTTAAAAAAAAAATTGGCTTTTGAAAAAAAAATCATTTTTATTTTTTTTTAAATATATTTATTTAGATTTTAAAACGTTTGTTTTAATAGAATATATATATAATTAAATATTTTTCATATTTTCTCTCTGAATGTAAACAAATTTACAATTCTTTTTCAAAATATCGTTTGAAATATATAAAATTTCTTATTAGAGTGTATATAAATTAAAAACATTTATATATAAAAAGATATAAAATATTAAAAACTGAGAATCTCGGCGTTAGAGCAATGTGGAAAATGCCAAACATATAACATATTAATATGTGACAGGGTATACTCTAAACCAATCCAATAAAATAGTAGAGCGGTCTAGATATTAATTTGGCGAAACCGCTGAGAGGGTTCACTACCGATGAGCCAAGCCCTCTCATTCAATAACTCATATCATTGCAGTAAGGTCTGTAGAGATAATATTTGATGATATTTAAAAGAAACGCATTGCCAGTAAATTTATTTGTGTGAAATTTTAACGATAGATGGCAATTAAATTGAATTTACTAATATTAATATGTTGTAATACCTTGAAAAAAGATAAGAAAATTGACTTAGACCCAGAGCAGCAGCTTTACACACCCAAGATAGTGGATATTGCTGCTGCTGTGATGGAGATGTATGGATACATCTGAGGCTCTTCATTGGACACGACAACAACAACAACAATACCTTGAAAAAGGTTGGCGTTCAGCCAACTGTAATATTGGTAAAATAAATTATATTTTGATCCAATATATGTATTTTCTATATATAAGAGACACTATAGAAATGACCCTTTTATCACTATAGAATAAGATATGCTATAGAAAGGTCATATACATTTTATATAAAAAAATGAGATTTTCTGTTGATATTTGATTATCTTGAGGATTATGCTATGGTAATGCAGTCGTGTTTAAAACCTTGAAAGTATAATAAAAATAGTCTTGATCAGTAATTGCATTGATTGAACTAAAGGAATATATATAAAAAACATAATTTGATAAAAGTACTGCCTGGCTTAAGGCGTAAGAATAAAAAAATGAAAAACTTATTTACATAATGTACAAAAGATTTGAGCCGGCCATCGGGAAACAACAACAATGACTTTTTATAGGGGAAGCGTGACCTCTGGCGGTCGATTTAACAGAGTATTTGTATCAATTAAATTTAATTTTAAATAAAATAATATTTTAATATAACATACATATGAGATTACATTTCTATGATTGTTATGCAAATCATCATATGAGGTAGTAGTTAAATTAGAGGAGGTATTGCAGCAGATAAGTGACCACAGAGTAGAAAGCCAATTATCCTACAATTTGTCGTTCACAGAATGAAGCAGAATATGAGAAAGAAAGGCCAATATGTCTGCCAATGACAAGGACGTGCTGGGAATATCCTCACCACACTTATTATGGCGCTCCCGCTTCTTTCACCACAATTAAATATTGATGGGTGCTGCCGCTGCAATCACATCGTTTGGTATTTATTATCACTTGACTACTGACCACCATTATTACTCTATGATCTGATATAAAATACTTTCTATACCCATGTTTTCTTTTATGGAACATTTCAATACACACATTCGGATAAATATTTTAATTTTATTTTTTACAATAATTTTTATTAGTTTAAATATTCGATAAACTATACATTTTATTATATATATATATACAGTAATATAGATTATTTGTAGAATGTTAATATAGTTAACGTTTATATATATATAAAAATGAATGTTTGTATGTTTGTTTGTCTGTTTGTCTGTCTGTATGTCCGGTATACAAATTCGCAGTAGTTCACTAATTCAAACCAAAATTTCCATACATAGGTAAAAGAATACGGGGAAGACGATAGGCTATTTTAAAAATATATAAATCAATTATTAAAACTATATATTCAAATTATTCAACTTAGCTCACGAGCAGCGCCCTCTAGAACGCGTGGGGATCTGACGGCGGGGGGCGCCCATTGGCTGCCGACGCGCACGTGACTTCCCTGCCCCCTGCCCCCCCCCCCCCCCCCCCCCCCCCCCCCCGCCGAGTAAATGTGATCGTCCGGCTGCCGGCCGGTTGGACAGTCCAAGTTCCCACCGACCACCGATCAAGAGGTCCTGGCGCGCGGGGGCAGAGTGACCTCGCGGGTGACCTCCGGGAACTACGTCCATCTTCCATATGTAATATACATTTAATCGTGTAAACCCGGGCGTTGCCCGGGTCATGCAGGAACAAAATCCTAACAGAAAAACATTCATTCGAGCAGAAAACATGTAACGAATAGTATTTGAATAGGGTACATTTAATAGGGTAAAACCCGGGCGTTTCCCGGGTCATTCGGCTATAAAAGTAACGAATAGTATTTGAATAGGGTACATTTAATAGGGTAAAACCCGGGCGTTGCCCGGGTCATTCGGCTATAAAAATATCGCTTCTCAGACACAAAGTTTGGAGCGGGACGTTTCACAAGAGTGACATACACGGCGCCAATTTATAATTGTAACGAATAGTATTTGAATAGAAACATTTAATCGGGTAAAACCCGGGCGTTGCCCGGGTCATTCGGCTAGTGTTATATAAAATATTATTATTTTTTCAAATTATATTTCATAGATTTAAATACTTTGTTTATATCTACCACCAGATGTCGGGACTTTCCCTATATAAAACCGATTGTTGTTTCTCGATGGCCGGCTCAAACCTTTGTAAATTATGTAAATAAGTTTTTAATTTTTTTATTCTTACGCCTTAAGTCAGGCATACCTTTCTCAAATTATGTTTTCTATATTCCATAAGCTCAATTAAAGCTATTTTTGATAACTATTTTCATTAATATTATTTTGTTACTACGACTGCAGAACAATATCACATGCTCATGGATTCCGGGATCAAGCAGATGATCAATAAATCTATTTAAAATCCTCTAAAATCCACAAAAAAAAATTTTTGTAATATATATAAGTATTTTGAAAATAGAGCAATCCATAAATAATCTTTAATTAAAAAGGCATATATTGGATCAAAATATCATTTATATTACCAATATTTCAGTTGGCTGAACGTCAACCTTTATCAAGGTGTTATAAAAATTTTCTAAATTTATTATTATTAATTTTTATTAATAAAATTATTATTAATTATATATTATATTATATATATATAATTATTAATTATTAATATTATTTTAAAATGTTATAACACCTTGATAAAGGTTGGCGTTCAGCCAACTGAAATATTGGTAAAATGAATGATATTTTGATCCAATTTATGTCTTTTTAATTAAAAATTAATAAGTATATATATATGTTATATAAAATTATTTTATTTTAAAAATATAATTTCTAGAACAAGCAAACTAGTCTATTAAGTCGACCGCCAGATGACGCGGTTTTCCCTTTATAAACTCATTATTGTTGTTTCCCGTTGGCCGGCTCAAATATTTCTGTACATATGCAAATACGTATATTTTATTTATTCTTCAAACCTTAAGTGAGGTATTGTTTCATCCTCAATTATGTCACCATATCAATTAGAGTAAATTGGGATTGAAACATTTTTTTGAAAAAGGAAAAATAAATATCAGGTAAAAAGTTTCTTTTAATTTTAAATTGCAAGCTTTCGAGCAAAATATACTTCTCTTCAACGGGCTGATTTTTTTATTAGTTAAAATATTTAATAAACTATACATTTTAATATACACTGCGTGACATTGAAAATGGATCACCAAGAAATAGTTGCCAGAAAATTCTGCAAATTTCAGGGTAGACGCGCCTAACCGAGTTATGCAAATGATGTAAAATGCGCAGCTCTCGTGCGCACATGGAGTAAGATATAAGGGAAGGAACTTGCAGAAAGGACAGTATTCGTGTCGTTATTTCTTCAAGGAAAATCATTGTAGCAATTTTGTTCTTGTGTCAAAAGACACGTGTAATAACAGAGAATGCCAGGTCATCGTAAACGGAGGCTGTTCAAGCAGACAGACGCTTTTACGAGGGGCATGGTGATCGGACTGAAAAGGGCAGGTTGGTCCATACATCAAATCGCAGCTGATACACACCTTGGTGCGTCCACGGTGCACCGACTGTGGAGAAGATGGTTGGAACAAGAAAATGTGGCAATTTATAGGAATGCCGGTGCAACCAGAGTGACGTCAGCACGTGTGGATCGGCGTATCCTTCGACAAGCAGTGGCGGCCCCACAAGCCACTTGTACCGCCATCCTGCAACATGTGCAAGACACCCTAGATCATTCCATCTCGACCAGAACCATTTCCCGTCGATTGGTTGCTAATGGCTTGCACTCATGCCGTCCGCTAAGAAGACTGCCATTGACCCCACCGAATAGGCGCCAACGTTTGGAATGGTGCCGGGCTAGATCGACGTGGATGACGGAATGGCACAGGGTCGTGTTCTCAGATGAGTCGCGTTTCTGCTTGTCCAGTGATAGTCGCCGTGTACGCGTGTGGCGTCGACGTGGAGAAAGGTCCAATCCGGCAGCAATTGTGAAACGCCCCACCGTGCGACAACGTGGAATCATGGTTTGGGGCGCAATCACGTATGATTCCAGGTCACCTTTACTTCGAATTCAGGGCACTATGACGGCCCAACGATACGTTGATGATGTGCTGCGACCGGTGACACTCCCCTACCTTCAGGGGGTACCCAATGCCCTTTATCAGCAGGATAACGCCCGACCGCACACTGCTCGCATTAGCCAACAAGCTCTGCAAGATGTACAGATGCTTCCCTGGCCACCGTACTCTCCTGATCTCTCACCAATCGAGCACGTCTGGGACATCATTGGACGCCGTTTGCATGCCTTGCCACAGCCGCGTTCAGAAGACGAACTGTGGCAAATGGTCGAGAGGGAATGGAGAGCCATCCCTCAGGACGCCATCCGTACTCTGATTGACTCTCTACCTAGACGTGTTGCTGCGTGCATCGCCGTCCGCGGTGGTCCTACTTGCTACTAAGCCGACGCCGTTCTCGCTCTGTATTATGACTATCATTTTGAAATAAAGATCACTTATTGTTCGTCCCTGTCTCTCTCTGTCTGCCGAGTTTCATCACTTTCTGGCCACTATTTCTTGGTGTTCCATTTTCAATGTCACGCAGTTTATATAGTCATATATATATTACACCTATCCCTCGATTTACACGGTACTTTTTTTACACGTTTTCGCTTTTACACGGTTTTCCAAATAAGTTTTTTTTTTGTTTTTATCGCACTATACTAAATGCTACTGTGATTGAACACATGCGCTGTGTACACATCTCACGAGGAATCTCGAGCTCATGTGCTGACTACATATTTTAACCTGTCAATGCATTTTATTTTTATTTCTGTCTACACCTATCCCCCGATTTACACGTTTTTCTCAGGAACGTATCTACCGTGTAAATCTGTGGATAGGTGTATTTGTAGAATGTTAATATAGTTATATTCAGCCTGTTGAAGAACAGTATATTCTCTCGAAAGATTGCAAATTCAAAATTAAAATAAACTTTTTACCTGATATTAAATATTATAATTATAATTATAATTTTTCATTTTTCAAATAATTTAAGTATAAATTAATAAGTAACTATTGGTCACATACGATTAAAACCGTTATTATTACTACTATTACATAACAATATTATAATATTCATGTATCCAAAAAGCAAGCTAATAATTATTCTCTCTCAAAATATCTACTTATATATTTGCCTTATTCTGTCTGTTTGTCTTTATGTCTGAAGCTCACGGATAGAATGCGCGCCCATTGGCTGCCAGCGAACACGTGGCCTCCCTGCCCCCCTCTAGACAACCCTGTTATCAGCTGTGTGATACATACACCTGTCTATAGCGGCCATTCAAGACAACCCTGTTATCAGCAGTGTGTTACATCCACCTGTCTATACAGACCACCCTGTCTATAGCGACCACTCTAGACAACCCTGTTATCAGCAGTGTGCTACATCCACCTGTCTAAACAGACCACTCTGTCTATAGCGGCCACTCTAGACAACCCTGTTATCAGCTGTGTGATACATCCACCTGTCTATACAGACCACCCTGTCTATAGAGGTCACTCTAGACAACCCTGTTATCATCAGTGTGTTACATTCACCTGTCTATACAGACCACCCTGTCTATAGCGGTCACTCTAGGCAACCCTGTTAACAGCAGTGTGATACATACACCTGTCTATACAGACCACCCTGACTATAGCGACCACTCTAGACAACCCTGTTATCAGCTGCCTGTCTATACAGACCACCCTGTCTATAGCGGTCACCTTAGGCAACCCTGTTATCAGCAGTGTGATACATCCACCTGTCTGTACAGACCACCCTGTCTATAGCGGTCACTCTAGACAACCCTGTTATCATCAGTGTGTTACATTCACCTGTCTATACAGACCACCCTGTCTATAGCGGTCACTCTAGGCAACCCTGTTAACAGCAGTGTGATACATACACCTGTCTATACAGACCACCCTGACTATAGCGACCACTCTAGACAACCCTGTTATCAGCTGTGTGATACATCCACCTGTCTATACAGACCACCCTGTCTATAGCGGTCACCTTAGGCAACCCTGTTATCATCAGTGTGTTACATTCACCTGTCTTTACAGACCACCCTGTCTATAGCGGTCACCTTAGGCAACCCTGTTATCAGCAGTGTGATACATCCACCTGTCTATACAGACCACCCTGTCTATAGCGACCACTCTAGACAACCCTGTTATCAGCTGTGTGATACATCCACCTGTCTATACAGACCACCCTGTCAATAGCGACCACCCAAGACAACGGTTTTAAAATATATTCGCACTCGGGTAAACCCCGGGCGTTGCCCGGGCCATTCGTCTAGTGATTCATAAAACACATTTATATATTATTTTAAAGTATAATATTAAGTAAAATACTATCTAATGTTAATATAATTCAAAGCTAAGATATTTTAAAAGTTTGTGGCGTTTGAGAGAATATGTATATAGTATATCAACATATATAGTCACGACCGTCTTTCCTCAACAATTCCTCATCTCTGTCACGGATGCGCGCGCATCATCATTATGATCATTATCATTATCATAATAATTATTATTATTATATTATTATTATTATTATTAATCAACATATATAGTCACGACCGTCTTTCCTCAATTCCTCATGTCACGGATGCGCGCGCATCATCATTATGATCATTATCTTCTATAGAAACTTCTATCTTTATAATTATGTATATTTACAAAAAGTCAATTCGCTCGCGCCTCTAGCGGTGAAAATGAGAGGTAATACCAGCTGACCTAATGTACATGTAAAGTTTGGAGCGGGACGTTTCACAAGAGTGACATCCACGGCTCCAATTTATAATTGTAACAAATAGTATTGGAATAAAAACATTCAATCGGGTAAAACACGGGCGTTGCCCAGGTCATTCGTCTAGTATAATATATACAAACTGAGAGGGTTCACCAGTGATGAGCCAGGCATTCCCATTATTTTTGCAGAAAAAAAAAGAGTAGATAGCATTGTTTTATTTAAAAATAATCATACGCACAATAGAATATAAACGTATTGAAATACTATATTGGCTTTTGACTCAAAGGTTCAGATATATTTTAAGATTTGAATTGGGTTCTCTATTATATAAACACTCATGGACAAAACCTAAGGAAGTTGAACCTTTTAGCATGTATATCAGGATTCAGGCAATAACTCTGAAAGATACACTCATGGACAAAACTAAAGGAAGTTGTATCTTTTAGTATGTATATCGGGATTCAGACAATAACTCTGAAAGATATTACAGTGACATTTATTGAAGACACACGAGATAACCAAGTGTGAACAAAATTGTCTCTATTTCTTGAAAAAAAAAGATGACAGGCAAAATCATAACTTTCCACTTCCTTAAGTTTTGTCCATGAGTTACGTTAGATAGCATTATACTTAATAATATACTTTAAAATTAAAATAATATATAAATGTGTTTATATGAATAATATTTTGAGAGAGAGGAATTATTAGCTTGCTTTTTCGAATACATGAATATTATTATTTTTTTTTTTTGCTTATCCCTAGTACACGTGGTACAGGCCATGATAATCATGGTGGGTAGAAGTAGGCGACTGCTTTTACTGTAAGTGCACCACATGTCTACACATGTGAAAAGCAGTTCGACTTTGCACTTACAAATGTGCCAGAGCCCCGTTTGGTTACTTGCACTCGCTGGTGGGGTTGGACTTTTGCAGGAATCGGGGGCCATTGGAGCATACATGAATATTATAAAATTGTTATGTAGTCGTGGTAATAAAAACAGTAGTAATCATAATTTACTTAATTGATATGGTAACATAATTGAGGATGAAACAATACCTGACTTAAGGTTTGTAGAATAAATAAAATATTGAATACTGTAAGAATTTCAAAAAAAAAATCATTATATTGTAGCGTAGAAAATCAAGTCTTTGTATATCTGGGGATGTGAAAGTATTTATTGATGACGTCACCACGACCAGTCGACAATTATCAACAACTCCACAAAACTATCTACAGCTAGAGAATCTTGAGCAAGCAAGCAAATAAATATTTCAATCATTATTTTATATTGAATAATTAAATCTGTTTCCAAATATTTTCATTGAATAATTAAATTAAATTAAATAATAAATTATTTATTCGCCACAATATATTTAACAAAAACACGCTTCTTTTTTCTATCATTTTAAACGTATATATTGACACATTTGTAAACACATTATTTCTATCATTCTTTCATAAGTGTTATCAATTTAGCAAATAAAAATACCCTCAGAAAACCCTATGTATCGTTATTTTTGAAATTCAACAATTTCTACTGTCTTTACTGCAATGATCAATTAATGGGAGGGCCTGGCTCACCCAACCGATGTCGCGCTAAAGCATCATTTTATACTTGTTATAAAAAATACTCTACTTGATGTTTGAAGATGAGAAATTGCTCGGAACATATTATATGTTGTTCTGAAAATAGAGAATTCCGTACTTAAATCATTATATAATCAAAAGGTATATAGTGGATTGAATAAAATATTTATTTGCCGATAATTTGGCTGGCTGAACGCCAAACCTTTATCAAGGCATTACATTTTTGTAATGCCTTGACAAAGGTTGGCATCCAGCAAACCTAAATAAAGCAAATAAATCTTTTATTCTCAATCCACTATATGCCTTTTTATTATTTAATATTATATATATTTATGATTCTATGTATTTGTACTGTTCTCAAAGCTTATATCCATAGTTCACTCAAGACACCTTTTCCAAGAGGTTAGCTTCAGTATCAGTATAAAAGGAACACCAAAAAGGGCAATATTGCAGCGGTATGGTAGATTAAACTGGCGAAACCACTGGGAGGATTCATCACTGAAGAGCCAGGCCTTCCCATTGATTTTTCATTGCAGTAAAAACAGTATAAAATTGATTTATTTTAGAAAGAATCATACGCATCTAAAACAGTTTCAATTTAGTATAAAAAATGACGCGCTAATGCATATAATGTTATATATGAAAATATAAATAAAATTGAAGAATTAATTGAAGGAAGAATAACAAAACATATTGTTGCACCAAGCTGCGGTTTGGATCCTTCAGTCTTGATTCTCTCCTCAGACGCGTTTTGCATCTTTCCAGAACGTGTCTCAACCATTCTATAAGGTTAAACCAGTCAATAATAAGACAACTATATATTTAGGTAGCACCTAGAATCTCTATTTATCACATAAAAGTTTAAAGCAGGTTGGGTATTTAGTGTATCAAAATACAAATATTTTATAGTACATAATATTTTATAGTAATAATCTGTTTTATAAAATAAATAAATATATAATTTAAATTTTAATTATATAAAAATAATATTATAAATAATTATAAAAATACGCGCATTAATCATGATGCAACAATATATACATATGACAGATAATTATCGTTAATTTTATTCTCACTGATGAGTCAGGCACTTCCAATATATTTCCAGTAAAGGCAATAGAATGTTGTTTCGAAGAAGTCAAAAAATGGATCGATGAATGGATATCGGTCAAAGAGCTGGCCTTTTTCCGCGATGGGATCCGTCACTTGCCAGAAAGATAGGAAAAGTAGTGGCTAGCAACAGACAATACAATTATTTCTCTAAGTAAAGATCTTACACCAGCTCAATTTTTTCTTGGGTCACTGCTGTTGGTGGTTGACCTGAACGAGGTTCATCTTCAAGGTTGGTTTTTCCAAATTTAAATTCATTAAACCAATTAAACACTGATCTAATAGAAGGAGCTTTATCTCCTAAAGCTTTTATCAATCTTTCATGGGATTTTTTAGAAGTTAAATTACTTTTATAATCATAAAATATGGTGCGTAAACTTTCTCTAGTCAACTCCATTGTGTCTGTTGTAATGTTTAGAAATTTCCGCTATCACTGTAAACAAATTCGCGCTTTCTATGATGCATTGTTGTTACTATTTCATGAAAATGTTTATGTTAGGTAAAAAATACATGTAGATTTTAATGGCGTAATTTATTTTTTAATAATTTAATTTTTTAATATTTTATTTATTTATTTATTGTTACAAAAGCACGAAATCCAAAGGACTATTGTGCTGTGCTAGTATTATTTACATATATATGATTAAATATTTATACGATGGATTAGTAGTGTTTTGTAAATTATTGTACAAATAGTTCTAAACTTAACAAAGTTCTCATAAGATAGAGTATTTGGTAATGTTTCAAAGTATCTACATACAATTTGATTAGTCAGAGGGCAAGTTAAAAGAAGATGCTCTGGTGATTCAACATCTAAGCGGCATTCACATGTTGGATCATTGATAACATTCAGTTTGAATAGGAAACTTAAGAAGGGTCCTTTGCCTGTTAAGAATAAAGTAGTGAATTTATCAGAAGAAATGAAATTTGGGACAGCAATTGGAAAGAATTTCTTGAACAGTTCATTAGATTGAGAAAGATAAAACTTGAATTTTGATCCAGATATAGTTTATTTAATTCTTTTTGAAGGGTTTTTTTGAGTGTTTGATATGAGAGAGAATTTTTGTCATATTATACTTTGTTTGTGATAACTCAAGATAATCGGAGAGTAAAGGAGTTTTCGCTAGTATATGTGTGATGTAAGAAGATAAAGTCCTATAAGCATGAATGCATCTAATAAGAATTTGATATTGTATAGAATCCAACTTAGATCTTTTTGCTGCAGTGATAAAAGGAAACCAAATAATTAATTACAAAAACTTTTGGAGTGACTCTTGTACTTTGAACGTTGAGTATCAAGTCATTTTTTCACGATAAAGCTTCAATTTTTGAAAAAGAACCGCACAAAATTTTTTATATTCCAAATAGTAAAATATATTCGTGATAAATATTCCACATTTTCATATCCAGATTACCCGCAATTTCATTTTATACAAAAAGAAAACATAGAATTTTCTGAATGTTCAAACAGATAAGTTCTCCCAATAGTTAATCAGAATTTAAGGAAGCGAAAAATCAAATTTAAAAACGCACCCTCCCTTAGCTCCTTAATTTAAATAAATGACTTCCTCAAAATTTTAAGTAAAGTGGCACGAAAAAAATAATTACTTTGAAATACGGGTTCGATAATTTATTTATAAAAAAACTTGTTATAACCCAATTATTTAGGTTACCTCTGAATTTAACAAGTTTTAAACTCACACATCCACTCTCTTATATAGATCTGGTGTATATATGTTATGAATTAATTTGTTTGTTGTTAGATAAAGGGTTGATAAGATAAAGGATCAATAAGATAAAGGGTTGAAGGTGCAGTCGTGATAAGAAAATATAATAATTTACCATCAAGAAGCTTTTATTTTCAATAACTTGAGTAAATATTACACATTAGTTATTTTCACAATATATAGAATTTATAAAGTTAATCCTATATTAGTGATTCAAAAAGATAGATATGTTAACTACACATATTTACAACAAAACTGAAAGTCATTCGAAAAGCGTTGATAACCAAAAGTAAAAATATCAATGAATAAAAATAAAATATATATATTTTTAAATATATAAATATTTGAGTTTTTAGATTATATAATATACGTATATATACTTTATATATATATGTTATAAATAAAGAGAATTCTGTTGATTTTTGATTATCTTGAGGATTATGCTATGTTAATGCAGTCGTGGTTAAAATCTTGAAAGTATAATAATAATAGTAAAGATTAGAAATAGCTTTAATTGAGATTATGGGATATATAAAAACATAATTTGATAAAAGTACTGCCTGGCTTAAGGCGAGTATAACAAGGAAAACTAAAGACTTATTTACATAATTACATAACACATATATATATATATATACTTATTACTTATATGATGCATTAGCGCTCCATCTGTTATATTAAATTAAACTATTTTTTACACATATATTCATTTTGAAATAGAACAATTTTCTACAGCCCTTACTGCAATGATATAATAATGGGAGGGCCTGGCTCATCAGTGGTGAACCCTTCCAGTAGTTATTAAACTGACGAAACCACTGGAAGGTTTCACCACTGATAAGCAAGGCCCTCCCATTACAAGTATTACAAGTATACTTTTTTACACAAATAAATTTACTGGCAATGCTCTTCTTTTAAATATCATCAAATATTATCTCTACAGACCTTACTGCAATGATATGAGTTATTGAATGAGAGGGCTTGGCTCATCAGTAGTGAACCCTCTCAGCGGTTTCGCCAAATTAATCTCTAGACCGCTCTACTATTGTATTGGATTGGTTTGGAATATACCCTATATTTTCTATGGAAGGCAGCTTAAGCTAGATACTATTTGATGATATTTAAAAGAAGCGCATTGCTAGTAAATTTATTTGTGTAAAATCTTAACGATAGATGGCAATTAAATATAATTTACAAGTATTGAATCAATAATCCCTTCACTAAACTTTAATAACGGACCACTCGATGAGGGAAGAGTATCTTTTAATATATAATATCAGATCACAAGCTACTTTTATATATATATATAGCTGATTGCCAAAATAATTTGTCTTGTTTTTACACCTGTGGATGGGCGGTTATGCCCGAAAGCTTGTGATCTGATATTATATATTAAAAGATACTCTTCCCTCATCGAGTGGTCCGTTATTTACAAGTATACTTGTTAGAGTTTTTTATTATTTTTTTAATATAACTCTGTGTATATATGCTTGTATTATATTTGACCAGGAGTGTCTGGTGACGTGTGTGAATTTATTGTATATATATGGTGGTTGGAAATAAAATAAGAGTTCTGCCTTCGAACAAGTATAGGAGCTCCATTCAACCTATCAAACAAGATACTGAAGGAGGACTTGAACCAACCCGATCTAGAAGATATGTACCAAACTTCCATTTTAAGAAATTATACCTTCAAATACAAAATTAAAATAATCCAACCATACAAGATATTCTACAAAATAAAGGAGATATCAATCCCCGATTCCGACGACCCGGCCCTGACACTTAGTTAAGAGCTCATCGCCCAACAGCTGCCTTCCTGCAATGGCCTAGGAGGACCACCTCTACTCCACCAACTCGCCATGTGTAAATAGCCAGGACAAGGTGAGCTGTGCTCGAATGTAACACCTGTAAATTGAGACGAAATAAATAAAATAAAAATAAGAGTTGAGCTTTTGTGAGACCAGGGCTTTTACATAGTTAGGAATTGGAAAGGCCGCTACATTTTAGGAGAACAATTTTGCGCTGACTATACCTCTAGGCTGAAGAGTGAACAGAAGAAAACCAGCGAAAAGAAGTTAGAGAACAATAATTGTATTTTATCATTGCAGTAAGGGCAGTAGAAAATTGTTTTATTTCAAAATAAAACATACTCCTTAAAAGAGTTCAAATTTCACATATGACTAACAATTTATTATGCTATAAGATTCTTATATATTAACTATTGTTATGTTAAAAATCATATTGTTATATACATTTTTAGATATTTCTTTCATTTCTAAAAGCTATAGAAATTAATTCACCTTTTTAAAACGATCGACGAAAGAATTTTGTCGAAACGTCGAGACAATAAAAAGATTTACTGGCCGAAGTATCTTTGATCTGAAGAACTATGAATGCCGGCCAGGCAGCCTCTATCTTTACAATTTTAAAACGAGTTATTGTAGAAATATAGAATAATTAATATATTGAATATGATATATGTAAGTATATTTAACCTTTTTGAAGCGTCTCCACTTTTGTCTTAAATCGATAAATTTGAGCCATTAGTTTTTTTTTGTTTATTCTTTAATTATTAATAAACATCAAATAAGCCTTGTGCACCATTTTGTGGAAACATCAACATTGACAAATATCTTGAATCATGTTTTCCTAGAGTATTCGATATACAATGTAAATTTAACTTGCTAAAAATAGGCAAAATTCAACAGGCAAATTTAGAGAGAAAAAAAGCAAATTGAGGAGAATTCATTGATACACTTTTAAATATAGGATAAACCAAATTTTATTGTTGAAATGAATCATATATTAAGTAAGGTATTTCTTAACTCACTCGAATACCTTAAGCGGCAGCCTTTTTTCATAACTTGAAATCAAAACAAAGGTCTCTAACTCTACCTCTGCCAGTCCCAAGCTCGGAAGGTGGAGGGGGAGCAGTAACAAGCTCACTAAAAAACCTAGGTTCAGCTGGCCCGGCTGATAGTACCCTGTAAGGGTTCCTGATCCAGGGATACAGGATGAGCAGCGTTTGTACTCCATGTTAGGCGTCTGTTCTTTATGTCAGAGGCGGTCATGTCTTTTGGAGCTAAGTCGGCCTGCCACTGTGTAGTGCTCCCAATCTCAATGACAAAATCAGACTCATTCTACTTCACTCAGTCATAATGGTTGTCAAATTTGTATTGACTCATCCATTGATGAGTTTTACTCATCCCCAGCAGACACCATTAACAAGCTCTACAAGCTTGATATCCTGATATGATTGAGTGGAGATAAGAAGAAAGAAGAAGACAAAGGCCTCTCTAATATAATCCAGGTTTTAAATGGTAAAAACAGATATCTCTAATAAATGAAAATCAAAATTGAAAAATTTTAAAAGATTTTTCAAAATTAAAATAGAGAAAGAAACTTATTGTAAAACACATTTATAATTTTGAATATCTTTCACACAAATCAACTTAAATCGTGAATAAATGTCTTTAGTTATGTTAGAAATCTATACTATCGGAATGGGGAAATGTTGATTAAAAAACGCCATAAAGTCAGCGAGAGACAAATGTTTTAAACTTTCAGTGAATCACCCAATCTTTCAATCACTTAAAGTCATTTTAACATATTCCACGGCCAGTGGGCGTTTATGTATACTAATAAATATCAATAACGTATCCTATATATAGAGGAAGTGTAAACATTAAGAAACGAAATTTTCTTTCACACATAAATCAAACTTGTACTATCCTTACTGAGTTGAAAAAATATATTGTGAGGGTTTTGCTCATCAGTAGTGAACCCTCCCAGCGGTTTCGCCAATTTAGTCTACCAGACCGTTTCTTAGAGCTCTAATATTGTATTGGGTCATTCTGATTATATATGGTACACTGAAGAGTGGATGTAATTCTACTGTCCTACAAACTTATGTTCATAGTTTGCTTGAATACCATTTCTGAGTGTTTCGGATACGATCACTGCCTCATTTACTAAGCTCGGAAAGCTTGCCACATCCTGGATATGTCTGGTCTTATCTAAATAGTTATGGCAGAGCTTGCTGTATCTTCTTGCCAGACTTCTTCTGGTCTCCAACCGAAGCCTATTTGCTTCCTTAAAAGTGCCCACAACACCCTGATGACACTAATAATTAACCAACACCAGATTTATAACTGATACACGTTTATTAAACTTACACATCCTTATATACAGAATTATATTTACAAATATGTAAATCTTCTGAATGAATAAGCAACACACAAAAAAAGAGAAATTTACATAACCGGTGTCTCCACTGAGATTTTCCATCTTTCAGTGTCCTCTTTGTCTTGAGGAAGACTCTCTAAAGATGGAGCAGCCACCCTCACTGAATAAAAAGGAGTAAATATTATTGTATATATTATTTAGAAAATTCTGTAAATATATTTATGATTTTCTCTCTTGGTTAAAAAAACATAATTGCTAAACTATGTATATATATTAACACAAAGCAATAACGCGCCATCTATACACATATAATTAAAGGATTTAAAAGCACGAATGTTTCTTTTATACATAATACAAACTTCTACTGTCCTTACTGCGATGAAAAAATATATTGGGAGGACTTGGCTCATCAGTGGTGAACCCTCCCAGCGGTTTCGCCAATTTAATCTACCAGACCGCTTCTCAGAGCTCTAATACTGTATTGGACAATTCTGCTTATATACGCTGCTCTGAAGGGTGGAATCACAGAAATGGTTTTCAAGAAAACTATGGACATAAGCTTATAGGACAGTAGAATTACATTCAAATATTTGCATCGAGCAATGCTCTTCCGCAAACAATAAAGACAAGGTCAGTTAGGCATAAATTAACACAAAGCAATAACGCGCCATCTATACATATAAAATGAAAGGATTTAAAATCGCAGTAAGGGAAGTAGAAGTTTGTATCATGTATAAAAGAAACATTCGTGCTTTTAAATCCTTTCATTTTATATGTATATATAGATTGCGTCTAATTTGATAGTAATAAATAGTAAATATTAATTTTATCTTATAATTATTGTGATTAGAAGTCACTATAGATAGTTACATTGTCAATAATAGAAGCATAGGGCGCCTCTCCCGTCAAAATAAACGTCAAAACCTGACGCCATCTATTGACCGTCGCCGCAACTAGCGGTCTCGGATCGGTGACAAAGCAACAACACCAGCTTTGGCAAACTGAGAAGCGTCCACCTAGAGACCATGGTTTCGGGCTAATGGCCCTCGTCAGTCTAGGGCGGACTTTATTCCATGAGATCCACAGTTGCGGCGACGGTCAATAGATGTCGTCAGGCTTTGAAGTTTATTTTGACGGGAGAGGCGCCCTATGCTTCTATGGATCAATTTTCTCCCGGGAAATTTTCCATCTATATTCTAGCCATAGATTTGGCCCAGCCACCTTGCCAGCAAAACACTTCTTTGGCAGATTGTCAAGATTCCATTAAATCCCGTGTGGATCTCATGGAATAAAGTCCGTCCTAGACTGACGAGGGCCATTAACCTGAAACCATGGTCTCTAGGTGGGCACTTCTCAGTTTGGCAAAGCTTTGTGGTTTAATTGTGGTTTTTTCACTGACCCGAGGCCGCTAGTTACGGCGACGGTCAATAAAGGGCGTCAGATTTTGACGTTTATTTTGACGGGAGAGGCGCCCTATGCTTCTATGGATCAATTTCCTCCCGGCATATTTTCCATCTATATTGTCAATAATATAAACATTTTGATATTTTAAGTGAATATCATCATTTTTCTGTTTGTCGCTCTATTTTTACAATTATCCTCTTCTGTTTTTCTTTCTTTTTAAAAAATTATTGTTCGCATCTATAACGCGTAATTTTTGAAAACTTGAACTATGATATATATGTGAGAAAAAATAATACAAATGTGAAATTTTACTGGGATAATGTGCATAAATTATCAAAAAAGCATCTCCATATCGTGCAACTGAAAGTTGCTGATGGCTTGTGCCATCTATCGGAATAAATATCAACTATTCTCGTTGATTTTTAATTATTCCAGAATTAGCCAAATACCCATTTCTTGGTTAACTTTTCTTGATTAATCAAGAATGGGTATTTGGCCAATTCTGGAATAATTAAAAATCAACGAGAATAGTTGATATTTATTCCGATATATGGCGCAAGCCATCAGCAACTTTCAGTTGTAGGATAAGGCGATGCCTTTTTCATATGATATATATAGTTTTTTTCTAGTATTTCAAAATATATAAAATAATTCTACTAATTCACAAATATGTTTTTGGGGATCGGTGGAAGGCTGGTTAAACCGTTTGGTTTTCGACCACTACGACCCGGGTTCGATTCCCGCATTGGACACTTTTTCCTGACTAAAAAAAAAAAATGCTCCAATGGCCCCCGATTCTTGCAAAAGTCCAACCCCACCAGTGAGTGCAAGTAACCAAACGGGGCTCTGGCACATTTGTAAGTGCAAAATCGAACTGCTTTTCACATGTGTAGACATGTGGTACGCTTACAGTAAAAGCAGTCGCTAACTACCCACCATGATTATCATGGCTGTACCACGTGTACTAGGGATAATTAAAAAAAAAAACAAATATATTTGTGCTACATATTTCCCAATTTTTATCTTTATTTTCAAATATTTTTTCTGAAACTCTTTTCCATTGCGGACAAAAATGATATACATTGGTTTTCTTCCCCCAATCTATCAAAATATTTCTGAAACCGCCTAATTGGATGAAAATATAATTTGACCAAATTAATTAGGAATATTCACTAGAGAGATGTCCCCATTATTTATGGATTATTATCTTAAATTAATTTTTTATCTTTAATCCGCTTATACCTCTACAACCATACACCATTCTGTAATATAATAATCCAGCGCGCTCTAACCATTACAAAACTTTACTATTATAATTATAACAATTAACTATTCATTCTTACTACTGGGCGTCTGATATCTTTATAGATATATATGTTATTTTGAAAATAGAGCAATCCATAGATGAATATTTAATTAAAAATACATATATTGGATCAAAATATCATTTATTTTACCAATATTTAAGTTGGCTGAACGCCAACCTTTATCAAGGTGTTATAACATTTTAAAGTGTGTCAACAACAAACTCAGCGCCACATAACGTTTGTTGTTGACACACTTTAAAATGTTATAACACCTTGATAAAGGTTGGCGTTCAGCCAACTGAAATATTGGTAAAATAAATGATATTTTGATCCAATATATGCCTTTTTAATTAAATATATATGTTATATAAAAATATTATATTATTTGAAATTATATATCATAGATTCAAATATTCTGTTAAATCGACCGCCAGAGGTCACGCTTCCCCTATAAAAACTCATTGTTGTTGTTTCCCGATGGCCGGCTCAAAACTTTTGTACATTATGTAAATAAGTTTTCATTTTTTTATTCTTACGCCTTAATCCAGGCAGTACCTTTATCAAATTATGTTTTCTATATATTCCTTTAGTTCAATTAAAGCTATTTTTGATAACTAATTTTATTTAATTATTGTCACGACTGCAGTGTCACATGCTCATGGATTCCGGGATCAAGCAAATGATCAATAAATCTATATAAAAACTTCTAAAATCACAAAATCCTTTTACAACATATATATATATATATATATGAAAAAATAGTACAAATGTGATATTGTACTGGGATAAGGTGCATAAATTAAGAAAAAGGCATCTCCTTATCGTGCAACTGAAAGTTGCTGATGGCTTGCGCCATCTATCGGAATAAATATCAACTATTCTCGTTGAATTTCAATTATTCCAGAATTGGCCAAATACCCATTCTTGATTAATCAAGAAAAGTCAACCACGAACGCGTTTCGCGCTGTTGGCGCTCGTTAGCGTAGGCTAAATCAATGTTTAGTTGATTTCTGTTCCACTAGATGGCGCTCTGCCGTCTAAAAATCACATGTGCTCGTGGTCAGGAGATTTCCCTCTTTATTTTTAATATCAACACCTGACCTTTTTATTATTTTTTTTCTATTATTTTTTCACATATAGAAATATAGAAGCATAGGGCGCCTCTCCCGTCAAAATAGAGATGGCGTCAGGTTTTGACGTTTCTTTTAACGGGAGAAGCGCCCTATGCTTCTATGGATCAATTTCCTACCGGAAAATTTCTATCTATATTCTGGCCATAGATTTGGCCCAGCCACCTTGCCAGCAAAACATATATTTGGTAGATTGTGAAAATTCCATTAGATCCCGTGTGGATCTCATTGAATAAAGTCCGCCCTAGACTGACGAGGGCCATTAGCCCGAAACCATGGTCTCTAGGTGGACGCTTCTCAGTTTTCCAAAGTTGGTGTTGTGGCTTTGTCACCGACTCGAGGCCGCTAGTTTGCGGCGACGGTCAATAGATAGCGTCAGGTTTTGACGTTTATTTTAACGGGAGAGGCGCTCTATTGTTCTATGGATCAATTTCCTCCCGGCAAATTTCCATCTATATATATATGTAAATGAAGATATATGGCCTTGTATGAAATATGAGGAAAGGGAAGAGAAAATGGCCTAGACAGAATAACCCCCTGGGTAACCATATGTCCAACCTTCTGAAGACAAACAAACAAAAAAGGAGGGTTCACCATTGATGAGCCAGGACTTCCTATTTATTTTATCATTGCAGTAAGGACAGTAGAAAATTGTTTTATTTTAAAAAGAATCATGCGTGTCAAAAATAGTTCAAATTTCCTATGACAGATGGCGCGCATTGTAAAAATATATTTGCATATACCCTACACGATTCATAGACATTCTTAACAATTTTAAGAATCTCTTTTCTGCTGTTTTTTTTTATATTCAATCGATATTTTATATATCAAACGACTCTTTTTTCAACAGATATGATAGACTATAATTTAAAAAATATATAGATTTTTAGATTATATAAATTTGAAATATTTATATAATTATTAATTCTTGACCAGCAGTTGGTTGTTATTCGATTGGTCTTGAAGCCTTTTTTTTATAGAACTGTTTGTTTTGTTTATTATAATTCTTTAAATTTAAACATATATATAAAATAAGATATGTGTTAAATATCTTTCCCTTTGTTTTGTAAGCTAATAAAGATAATCATTTGTGCATTTAATTTATCGTATTATTTAATAATAATCCACGCCTTATATAGATTCGACAACAATATAACTTTACGTTTAAGAAAAAATACAATATTTTATAAAAAATATATATTTCTTTAGTTGATAGGGTTGAATATAAGTGTTAATCGATGTGGTAGGATATTTTGACAGACGATCTTTCAATAACAAACAAGATAGAATTCCTTGGTGAAAATAGTTTTTAAAGGCTCATAACTTGTGTGGTTATTGGATTAGATACCAGGGGATGTTGAACAAGTTTATTAGATTTGGCAACACGGTATACAATAGAAGGAAGGTTGTAAAGCAGAAGATAAGATGGTAAAAAAAACACACACTTGTAAACATTTCGCCAAATTGAAGCAATAACCGATAGAAAAACATTTTACAATTTTTTCGTGTTTTTTTTATTTTTTGACCTCTCTTCTATATTAAAAGTTATTTATTTTCTCAAAGAGATTTACAGAATATTGTAGTACCTCGCTTTGCGTCGTTTCGTTTTGCGTTTTTTTCGAAGTTGCGTCGCTGCTTAATTTTTACTGATTTTCACTGTACGTCGTTAGATTTTCGAAGTTGCGTTGTTTTGGATTCGAGTCTAATTTTTTATTATTATTTTTTCTTAAAATATGGCAACACCTTTGTTTTTGATTGCGCCTTCACATATTTTCACTTTGCGTCGTTTCAATTTGCGTCGTGTTTTTTTGGAACCTAACCCCGACGCAAAGCGAGGTATGGGTGTATAGATATATAAGGCGGATGCGCTACTTTAAAAATTATATTAATGTAAAATATAAAAGCCTATGTGTTAGAATAATTAGGTATTTATTTAATTATTTGACATAGCGGACGTGATATCCCTGCTTGGGATACTTGCGCTTAAATACATTTTAGCAACATATATACAATTCATTTATACAATTCAATAAACAAGACTAAAAACAAAATTAAAACTGAAAGGTTGGTTTAGTTTAGTTAGTAATAGTTAAGGTATAGTTAGGTTATTAAAATATACAAGTATCAGAGTCATCAACAATCAATTCTGTCATCGTTTACTTTTGTGAATGGAATAAATACCCAAATATGGCCATTTCTTATAAGCATCGGTGGTTCGATTCCCGGCCGATGCATTTTTTTTTTTTTACAATTTTTAGAACTCATTTATATTATTATCTTATATATAAAAGTCAATGTCTGTTGTCTGTTTCGCGATAAACTCAAAAACTACTGAACCAATTGGTACCAAATTTTGCATGTCGCTTTTTATAAACCCGTATTGCTATTCTATGGCACTTCTACCATTTATTATTGATGTTATTTCAGTATGAAGGAAATTGCATTCGGGGGAATTCTCGGGCGAAGCCGGGTCATTCGTCTCGTTTATATATATGTATCAAACATGGTGTTGACTTTGCTAAGACTTTTCAAAGATACTGATTACAAGAAGATTGATCAAACATTATAGATTTACAAGAGAGAAAACAGAGTAAAACTCATAACATAGTAAACAAAGAGGAATTTATCTTCTTACGGTTAGCGCCTATTTACTTGTGATCTTATATACATACTTTGTGGGAACAATTAATTAAACTAAAAATATATATATCATATAATACAATATAATACACTGCGGCCGCAGGCTTTATATTGTATTATAATAAGTTACTTTATGTATCATTTACGAACGGAAAAATACGTCCAGGGTAGCCTAGTGGACATGGCATCTGCCCGGTAAGCGGAACATTGTGGGTTCGATTCCCATCCCTGGACACTTTTATTTTTCCGTTCATCATTACTCTTCATAATTCACCCTTTCATACCTCATCCAAAAAAGTTAGAAATAGTCAATATTTCACCTTGAAATAAAATTTTGATTTTTCATTGAAAAGAAACTCATGCGGTGTAACTTCAAGTGTCGTTTTGCATACCACATATTGTTATATATTGCATACCACATATTTTTGAAGACCATTTGTTGGTTGAAAGTAGATTCAGAGAAAAATCACAGCCACATCAACCTATGATTTATTTAACTCCTGACGTTTTAATGACTTCCTGTCTTCAGGGTTATGATTGAATCCTGGTTCTACTTGTATATATTCAATGCGTCATGCAATTCTGAAATACATGCAAGGCGTCACCTACGTAGCGTTACGTGACGCTGTATTTCAGAAAACGGTGTATGTACATAAGTAGAACTAGGATTCAAAGTAATCATGGGTGACAGAAAGTCATTGAAACGTATGGAAATAAAAATTGTTATATATTATAAAGTATTTTGAAAATATATTTAGAAGCAATCATATGGATTAAAAGCCGTGCTCAATGTTAGCGCTGTTGCCAATTCGGCAGAAATAACAGAACGTATGAATCACACTCATGGATAAAACTTTAGGAAGTTGTACCTTTCAGCATGTATATCGGGATTTAGACAATAACTCATGGATAAAACTTTAGGAAGTTGTACCTTTCAGCTTGTATATCGGGATTCAACAATAACTCATGGATAAAACTTTAGGAAGTTGTACCTCTCAGCTTGTATATCGGGATTCAGACAATAACTCATGGATAAAACTTTAGGAAGTTGTACCTCTCAGCTTGTATATCGGGATTCAGACAATAACTCATGGATAAAACTTTAGGAAGTTGTACCTCTCAGCATGTATATCGGGATTCAGACAATAACTCATGGATAAAACTTTAGGAATTTGTACCTCTCAGCATGTATATCGGGATTCAGACAATAACTCATGGATAAAACTTCAGGAAGTTGTACCTTTCAGCATGTATATCGGGATTCAGACAATAACTCATGGATAAAACTTTAGGAAGTTGTACCTCAGCTTGTATATCGGGATTCAGACAATAACTCATGGATAAAACTTTAGGAAGTTGTATCTCTCTGCATGTATATCGGGATTCAGACAATAACTCATGGATAAAACTTTAGGAAGTTGTACCTCTCAGATTGTATATCGGGTTTCAGACAATAACTCATGGATAAAACTTTAGGAAGTTGTACCTCTCAGATTGTATATCGGGATTCAGACAATAACTCATGGATAAAACTTTAGGAAGTTGTACCTCTCAGATTGTATATCGGGATTCAACAATAACTCATGGATAAAACTTTAGGAAGTTGTATCTCTCAGCATGTATATCGGGATTCAGACAATAACTCATGGATAAAACTTTAGGAAGTTGTACCTCTCAGCTTGTATATCGGGATTCAGACAATAACTCATGGATAAAACTTTAGGAAGTTGTATCTCTCAGCATGTATATCGGGATTCAGACAATAAATCATGGATAAAACTTTAGGAAGTTGTACCTCTCAGATTGTATATCGGGATTCAGACAATAACTCATGGATAAAACTTTAGGAAGTTGTACCTCTCAGATTGTATATCAGGATTCAACAATAACTCATGGATAAAACTTTAGGAAGTTGTATCTCTCAGCATGTATATCGGGATTCAGACAATAACTCATGGATAAAACTTAAGGAAGTTGTACCTTACAGCTTGTATATCGGGATTCAGACAATAACTCATGGATAAAACTTTAGGAAGTTGTACCTCTCAGCATGTATATCGGGATTTAGACAATAACTCATGGATAAAACTTTAGGAAGTTGTACCTCTCAGATTGTATATCGGGATTCAGACAATAACTCATGGATAAAACTTTAGGAAGTTGTACCTCTCAGCATGTATATCGGGATTCAGATAATTACTCATGGATAAAACTTTAGGAAGTTGTACCTCAGCTTGTATATCGGGATTCAGACAATAACTCATGGATAAAACTTTAGGAAGTTGTACCTCTCAGATTGTATATCGGGATTCAGACAATAACTCATGGATAAAACATAAGGAAGTTGTACCTTTCAGCATGTATATCGGGATTCAGATAATTACTCATGGATAAAACCTAAGGAAGTTGTACCTTTCAGCATGTATATCGGGATTCAGACAATAACTCTGAAAGATATTACAGTGAACTTTATTGAAGACACATGAGATAACTGTAACATAAAAATATTATTATGTTATTTTTATTGACTTTTGACCATGTTTATTAATGTTGTGATATATAAAAATATAGCGTAGAACAAGCGCAGCCATGCTTGTAGTAAATAAAATATATTACTATTAAACGGTGGTAATTAATTAATAAAATATAATTAATAGAAAACCACAACCGCTACGTAACATGGTGGCAGCGGAAAACGAAGAAAAGGCTTAAAAATATCGAAGCAAACGAAGTAAAAGAAAAGTTTATACCTCTGAAGTAAGTAAATTTTTTGTTGTTTTTTTTTTCAATTTTGAAAAAAATAGATCATACAAATTTTGGAACAATGGATAATTTCAAACCTCCATCTCAATTTGAATTAACTACAAATAATGCAGAAGCATGGGAAACATGGAAGTTTAAATTTTTATTATACTCGGACGCCATACAACTAGAAACTAAGCCAGTTAAACAGCAACGCGCCATTCTTTTACATATCATAGGTGATGACGCTTTAAATATATATAAAACTTTTGGCTTGCAAGAAACATTAACTAACCCTACAATTACTGAAATCCTGGAGAAATTTGATAACCATTTTAAACCATTTAAAAATGTGATTTATAGAAGATATAACTTTTTTTCGGAAGTTCAAGAAAAAATCAATCTTTTGATGACTTTGTCACAAAAGTAAAAATTAAAGCTGTATTGTGATTTTGGCGATCTTACAGAATCATTAATTAGAGATAGAATAGTTCTAGGAGTACTGGACAAAAATTTAACGGAAAGGTATCTTCAAGATCCTGATTTAACTTTATCAAAAGCAATAGCCCTAGGACGAGCTGCAGAATCATCCAGGACACAATTAAAGGAAATAAAGGAAGAGGTAACTGTGGATAAGCTATCTAATCCAGGACACAATTAAAGGAAATAAAGGAAGAGGTAACTGTGGATAAGCTATCTAATCCAGGACACAATTAAAGGAAATAAAGGAAGAGGTAACTGTGGATAAGCTATCTAATCCAGGACACAATTAAAGGAAGAGGTAACTGTGGATAAGCTATCTAATCCAGGACACAATTAAAGGAAATAAAGGAAGAGGTAACTGTGGATAAGCTATCTAATCCAGGACACAATTAAAGGAAATAAAGGAAGAGGTAACTGTGGATAAGCTATCTAATCCAGGACACAATTAAAGGAAATAAAGGAAGAGGTAACTGTGGATAAGCTATCTAATCCAGGACACAATTAAAGGAAATAAAGGAAGAGGTAACTGTGGATAAGCTATCTAATCCAGGACACAATTAAAGGAAATAAAGGAAGAGGTAACTGTGGATAAGCTATCTAGTTATAAAGAAACATATAGTAATAAAAATACAGAGCATAAATTTGTAAAGAAAAATAATAAATTGTTCAAGGCTTGTGGAAAATGTGCCTCAAAACATGAGTATGGTAATTGCCCAGCATACGGTAAACAATGCAATAAATGCAAAAAACCTAATCATTATGCAAAATGCTGTAAAAATAAAATAGTACATGACATTGCTGAAAATGATATATATATGCATGTACTTTCGGTTGATAATATATTAAAAGATGGCTGGTTTGAAACCATCTATATACAAGGGCACCCTATAAACTTTAAAATTGATACCGGTGCGGATGTTAATATATTATCATTAGCATCACTAAAATTTCTGCAAGGAAAATATGTGATCACACCAACCAATAAAAATATATTTACCTACACTAAAGAAAGAATACCAATAGTGGGTGAGGTAGAACTTGAATGCCAATTCCAAAGTAAAAAGAGTAACTCGAAATTTTTTGTGGTTAAATGTCAGACTGTACCAATTTTGGGATTAAAATATTGTTCTAGATTTGGATTAATCGAAAAAGTTAATTCCCTCCATCAATGCATAAATAATATCTCGTCTGAGGTTATTTTAAATAAATACAAAGATGTTTTTGAAGGAGTTGGACTTCTTAAAAATAAACAATCTATCCTTATTAAGGAGGATGCCATTCCCCAGGTATAGACAACAAGAAGACTCCCTTTGGCCTTGAGAGAGCCAGTTAGAGAGGAACTTGAAAAAATGAGTAAATTAGGTGTCATAAAGAAAATAAATAAATCTACTGAATGGAGTCATCCTATGGTAGTAGTTAAAAACCTAATGGAGATGTACGGATATGCATTGATCCAAAAACACTCAATTATTGGATCAAAAGAGAGAGATACATGATGCCTTCCCCAGAGGAAGTTCTAGCTTTGATTCAAAAGGCAAACATATATACCGTCCTTGATGCAAAATATGCATTTTGGCAGATACCCTTAACTGATGAAGCATCACTATTAACCACAATGTCTACACCATATGGGAGATATTGTTACACAAGGATGCCGTATGGATTGAGTTCCGCTCCTGAAATTTTTCAAAGAATAATACATCAATTATATTTGGGTGTGCCAAATGTTGTTACCTATATGGACGATGTACACATATATAGTGACAGTGAGACTGAATATCTAAAAATACTAGGACAGGTATTGGAGATTGCCAGAGAAAATGGACTGAAATTTGATAAAACCAAAACGCAGCTAATGCAACCATCTGTGAGATACCTGGGACACATAGTTTCAACGGAAGGAATACGACCCTTGGAGTCAAATTAAAAGCTATACTGGATATGCCTAGACCACAAGACAAGAAAGCCCTTCAAAGATTCCTTGGCATAGTCACGTATTTGGCTAAATTTTTGCCAAACCTTTCGGATAAGACAGCAAATATGAGACTGTTGCTGCGTAAAAATGAACCTTGGGTATGGAATGACCTAAGAGATAGGGATTACAGAGAGATCTCAAACTACAATTAACGAGTGCACCATGCTTAAGACACTTTGATCCCAAACTAGACATAGAAATTTCAACAGATGCGAGTTCAAACGGGTTAGGTGCAGTTTTACAGCAACAGGGTGTCCCTATAACTTATTCATCTACTGCCCTGTCTGCCGCAAAAAAGAAATACTCTCAAATAGAGAAAGAACTCTTAGCAGTCTACTTTGGATGTAAAAGAAACCATTTTTACCTTTATGGTAGAAAATTTACGGCGTTTACCGATCACAAACCACTGCTTACTATAATGAAAAAACCAATGGTAGATTTGTCACCAAGACTACAACGCTTAGTATTGCAAGTACAGCATTATGACTTTGATCTTAAATATATACCTGGAAAAAAATTATATACAGCTTATGCGCTATCAAGGGACTACATAGCTAATGATTTATTCATAACCCCAGAGATAGAAATATCTCAAAATAACCAAGTTCTTATGGTTACTTATTCTAATAACCGTCACCAAGATCTTGTTGAAGCAACTAATAACGACCCTGTACTGCAAGAGGTTAAAAATTATATTGAAAATGGATGGCCAATCCATAAGAAAACTATGAATCCCCTCGTCAAGCCATTTTGGGATATAAAAAAGGAACTATTCGAGTGGGAAAGTCTATTGTGCAGAGGCGTCAAATTAGTAATCCCCAAAAAGAGGAGAAATCACATATTGAGCCTACTTCACAAGGCTCATAGAGGAATTAACTCGACATTATCCTTGGCAAGAAGTACATTCTATTGGCCAGGAATGTGTCAAGAAGTGGAAGAATTTGTAAAAAAATTTCGAATATGTCAAAAATATTCTCGGAATAACACTAAAGAACCTCTTATACCTCATGAAACCGGCAATTATCCATTTCAAAAAATCGGAGTTGATTTATTTGAAATAGAGGGAAGGAAATACTTAGGAATTGTAGATTATTACACCAAGTATCCGGAAGTGTTTGAACTCAGGTCAACAAAAGCAGAAATAGTTATAGAGAAGCTCAAGGAAGTTTTCGCCAGATTTGGAGTCCCCGAGATCATGATGACTGACAATGGACCGCCCTTCCAATCCACAGAGATGATGGAGTTCGCCAAAGAATGGAATGTGACTCACACAACATCGAGCCCAAAATTCCCACAGTCCAATGGCATGATCGAACGAACTATCCAGACTTTAAAGAGTACCATCATCAAATGTCAACAAAGTAAACAGGATATATATCAGGCACTACTACTTCTAAGAAACACTGAGCATAACTCATTGCCATCTCCAGCTATCATGTTGTATGGGAGAAAGCAGAGACTCTTTTTGCCTATGAAGTCAACACTGATGAACGAGAGCAGAATTTGCGAAGATTCCATCAGGAAACAGCATGAAGCTAACCAAAACAGAATGAAGTTTTATTTTAATCGACACGCAAGGGATCTCCCTGCATTGGAGAACGGCCAGTCTGTGTTGGTTAGACAAGAGAAGCAATGGTCCCCAGCTAAAGTTATAGCCCCTGGAGTTCACCCCCGATCTTATCTTCTAGAGGTCACCAAAGGATCAGTTCTTAGAAGAAATCGACGAGATCTACGTCCAGCTGATACCTTATCAGGACCTACGGAAAAAGAAAGTCCTCCAGAAAAGCAAGAACAACCTGACCCTCAACCATCTACATCTTCCCAGAGCGAGGAGACTTCAGCCACAACTAGAACCAGATGCGGAAGACTAGTTAAACCCCCAGTGAGGTTGAATCTTTAAGGAAAAAGGGAAGAAAAGGAGAAGGGGAGAGGAAAGGGAAAAAAAAGACATGTAACATAAAAAGATTATTATGTTATTTTTATTGACTTTTGACCATGTTTATTAATGTTGTGATATATAAAAATATAGCGTAGAACAAGCGCAGCCATGCTTGTAGTAAATAAAATATATTACTATTAAACGGTGGTAATTACTTAATAAAATATAATTAATAGAAAACCACAACCGCTACGTAACAATAACCAAGTGTGAACAAAATTGCCTCTGTCTCCTTAAAAAAAATTAAAACAGACATTTAGCGAAACCAAAGATTTTCCACTTCCTTAAGTTCTTTCCATGAGTATACATATTGAATCATCCGACAAAATGTAATATAATAAATGAAAGTATTAATGCATGAATGTTTCTTTTATATACAATACAAACTTCTACTGTCCTTACTGCGATGAAAAATTATTGGGAGGGGTTGGCTCATCAGTGGTTAAAAAGAAAAATTCATGCTTTCATTCCTTATAGACAGATGGCAGGTTATTGCTTCATATTAAAATATATTTAATGAGATATCATTGTTTCCAGAAGCTGTCAATAGGGAACCACTGGACATCAGTATAAAGGTGACGGACAAAGTTCCATTCCTCTATGTGTATTTAGATTGCCTATTTCTTCCGGAATATGATACCAAATATCTTTTATTTTGATACACCGCCATAAGCGCCGCATTATATTGTATTATAAATTACTTTATGTATTATTTACGAACGGAAAAATATGTCCAGGGTAGCTTAGTGGACATGGCATCTGCCCGGTAAGCGGAACACTGCGTGTTCGATTCCCATCCCTTGACACTTTTATTTTTCCGTTTATCATTACTCTTCACAATTCATCCTTTCATACCTCATCCCTAAGTTTAGAAATAATCGTTATTTCTCCTTAAAATAAATTTGGATTTTTCGTTGAAAAGAAACTCATGCGGGATAGCCTTTAAGTATCGTTTTAAAATCAAGAAAAGTCAACCAGATAGGCTGTTGGTTCATATAGGGAAAACATTATAAATTCGCAGAATAAGAGAAATATCCTTTATCACCTTTTTTTAAATTATTCTTTTATGTCTAAATTAGACAAGATCTTGGAGGTCGTGCTCATAAAGAAGTTCAAGAACTCTTCTTGGTTCTCTGTACAGGGATCCTTTGTCCTTTCCAATACAATTTAGTATATGTTGGGGAGTGGCCTCTTCGGTTTTGCACCTAGTGCACATGGGGAAGCTTTTGGCTCCCTCTTTATAGACTAGAGGGAGCAGGTGACCAGATTTCCATCTGGCCAACTGTGTCGACTTCCTTCTGTTTAGTTGGAGGGTCTGTTTTTTGGGGTTTTCTATTTGGTACCAAGAATGATGGAAACTATCTCTATGATCTTTATTAATTAAAGGTATATAAAACAATAAAATAATATCAAAAGATCAAATTATATGTACATCAGCAGCTCACGCCGGCCTGCCCTATCCAATAACCGCTAGCCAACTAACAATCTAACATGGCCGCGTTATATAGGCATATATGTAAATTTGCATAGACAATACTGAAATTCTATGTAAACACAAGAGTCCAGGGTAGCCTAGTGGACATGGCATCTGCCCGGTAAGCGGAACATTGTGGGTTCGATTCCCATCCCTGGACACTTTTATTTTTTTCGTTTATCATTACTCTTCAAAATTCACCCTTTCATACCTCATCCAAAAAGGTTAGAAATAGTCAATATTTCACCTTGAAATAAATTTTGATTTTTCATTGAAAAGAAACTCATGCGGTGTAACTTCAAGTGTTGTTTTACAAGAGTATTGTATTGTGGAAACATCTGGAATTGCTACTTTCAACAGTTCACCTTAGAAGTCTTTATACGATGCCAAAAGTTGCCTGGAACAGTGAAATATCAAAAGTACAAATTCGTGAGGAGTTTCTTGTGCGGTTTTTTTTATTTAGCCGAGCATTCAAGAGAGAAAATATCTTTATTTTACGGGGCTGCTAACCAAAATGAATGATTTTTGAGCCCCGATGGACGCATAAAGAGAATATATACAAAGCATAGTTGGAGGGGCCTTGGGATGGGTGGCCAGGGCATCATCGCCAGGTGAGGCCAGGAGAGCCAGGATGTAGAGGAGGATCAGGGGGGGGGGCAGGGTGGTGATCCGTGGAGTTCAGGGGGTGGCAGAGACGGGTTCAATGGTGTTGAGCCCAGGGGTGACCGTGGAAAGCAGACAGACCGCAATGATTAAAGTATACGATTTTTAAGCCCAAAAGGTGTAGCAGGCAGACAAGCCGCAATACACAATATCAAAGTACCAAGGTGCTGCACGCAACCAAGGCTGTTCAAAAAGGTTAGATTCCCCAGGCCAAGCTTTCAAGTATTTCTGTCCTTCTACAAGAGTAAAACTGAGAACTCCTGTAGAAGAGCAGAAATTATCGAAAGCTTGTCTAAATAAAAACCTTGAAAAAAAAACACTTCGTCTCACCATTTTGTACTTTGATTCTTTACGATATTAAGAAAAAGGCATCTGCC
>CP092866.1:120530512-120585829 GCA_030710605.1 Cordylochernes scorpioides | reverse complement strand
TATCGTAAAACTGAAATTTTCTGATGGCTTGCGCCATCTATCGGAATAAATATCAACTATTTCGTCGTATTTTTATTATTCCAGAATTGGACAAATTCCTATTATTGATTATTCAAGAAAAGCTAACCACGTACGCGTTTCAGGCTTTTGGCCCTCATCAGCGTGGTGCAAGCTGTACCTCAATCAACAAATAGTTTATATTTATTCCGATAGATGGCGCAAGCCATCAGCAACTTTCAGTTACACGATAAGGAGATGCCTTTTCCTTAATTTATCCATCTTATATCTCAGTACAATTTCACATTTCTATTATTTGTCATCTTTATGATAGGTTGATGCAAATTAAATAACACTATGTGAGGATAATTCAAATGTAAGATAATAACTATTTGATTCATATATATGTATCTTCTTGAATATTGAGCAATCCATATGAAATTATTAATTAAAAGGCATATTTTGGATCTAAAATAAAACAAAACATTTTATTTAATATAAAATGCCAATATTTCAATAGGCTGTACGCCTAACTTCATCAGGGCGTTTCTTCTTTTTAAACTGCTTTGGATGATCACGCGATGCCTTCACGTGACGATATATAAAATATTTACAACTATGGGGCTAAAATTTAAAATATATATTTTCTTATACTTATTATGAATCATGTATATATAGTCTTATATTATTGATATTTGTGTATTTATTTTAAATTTTAGCCCCATCTTGTGATCATCCAAAGCAGTTTAAAAACAAGATACGCCCTGATGAAGTTAGGCGTACAGCCTATTGAAATATTGACATTTTGTATTAAATAAAATGTTTTATTTTATTTTAGATCCAAAATATGCCTTTTAATTAATATATATGTATTTAAAAATATTCCTATATACATATTCTGCATGAATAAGCAAATAGGTTTTCTCTATAAAATAAATATTTATAAAATCTAAAAAAAAAAGCATTTAAACAACATCGTAAATATTTATATCTAGGCGTAAAAAAAAATCGTTTTCACCTTTTCTACATGAATTCACATTACGTCAGTAAAATTACACATCCACATTGTACGTCTGCTTTCAATTGAATCACCTGATGGACGTGAAAACAAATTGCCTTCCATCGGCTGCTCCGATATTTGCATACTTCTAATTGGTGTTCAACACCATTTAACATATAAATGGGACAAGCTCAATCGTCTGGAAAACAAGACAATTAGTTTGTCAGGGCGCCATTTTAGAACGGGCCCAAACGACAAAAAAAGAAAACAGACGATTTCTTGTGTGGTTTCGCTTTCTCTCGTCTGGTACATAAATAAATTAACTTGGCAGCACTGATAGTTATTTAAATAAAATGCATAATTCATCTGTGAGGGTGTTTCGTTTGGTATTTTAATCACAAATGTTTTGATAAAAATATTATTTCCATTTTAATCAAAATGTATATGCTAATGAGTCTGTCTGGTAATTATACTGGTAGAAATTAAAGCTGGCAATTTTCTTAGCAACTTTTAATTACGGAGAGAAAATCTCCCTTAATTATAGCATAATTAGGTTAAGTAAACACGGGAATAATTTACATGATTGTTTACCTAATAGGATTAAAGAAGGTAGAAACATAAAAATGTTGTTAAGAGAGAAAGGACATTTGGAAAAAAATGATATATAGAGATTATAGATAGACAGATCTCATGGATGATAATTTGGTTCACTATTTCTTCCAATGTCCTCTCTTAACAGAAAAACTTACTGAAATTTTCCCCAAGCCCTACCTCTGGTCAATTTAGATACCATTGTATATGTCAACTTCTCTCTTCAGCTCTGGATGATGAATTACTGATTGTTAGATACTTTAAGTTCTGCACAGAAGCTGGGCGCATAAGAAAGAATGCAGGGCAAAGGAGGATGACCTATCTGTAAATAGGTAACTGAATGTGAGACAAACTTTATTTTGTTGTAAATGTTTCCTCTTCCCTCTCCTCTTGTTGATGTGTAAATACGGCGAATCCTATGTGGGGCCGGAATGCCCTAAATAAAGGCTTTTGTTGTTGTTGTTGTTATACTCGTAGATAGACAATGATAAACTATGAAAATTCATGATTGTGAGAAACGTTTAAAAATTAGAAACTATTATAGACGCGTAATATTCTTTCTGAAATTAAATAATTTCTACTGTCCTTACTGCAATGGAAAAATTAGCAATGGTAGATTAAACTGGCGAGACCGTTGAGAGGCTTCACCACTGATGAGCCAGGCCCTCCCATTAATTTTTCCATTGCAGTAAGGGCAGTAGAAATTGTTTAATTTCAAAAAGAATCACACGCGTCTAAAATAGTTTCTAATTTTCATAACAGATGGCGCGCTAGTGCATCGTAATATAAATGTTTAAAAATAAAAATATATATTTTACCACAATGAGTTTCTTTTTAGTATAAAATTCAAGCTTTGAAGCGATAATCGCTCTTCAACGGGCTTAATAAAAACCACGCTGTCTGCGTATGTACATATTTGTAAATATTTCTTGTAAGATATAGTCGATGTTTTTTTATTAAGCCTGTTGAAACCTGTTGTTATAAACAATTGAACATTTGCTAACTTGCACAGAATTTTCTGGGCAGTGTAAACAGACTTTCTCAAAACACTTTCTTGGCTAACTTTATGAACTGGGTATTTCTGAAACTCATTGTTACCATATTTGTAGGTTCATTCAGTATTTTTTTTTTTTTGAAGATGAAAAACCATACCTGTTTAAAATTGGCAAAGCTGAATCACCTGGATGCTCGTGTGGAGGCGAAGAACAGAACCCCAGACACTTATTAACTGACTGCCCGCTGACCTTAGGGAACTAAATCAACTTCCCATAACAAACATGTGGTCTACACTAAGGACATACACCAAAGACTGCAGAATGTACTTAACTAAATAAGTGACTAGTAATGTAATCATACTGATATGTAAATATGTATATATCTCTTTAAACTACTTTTTCTTTTTCACACGCAAATATCCGATTTGTGGATATAGCGTGTATTCTGTAATTGTTAAATAAAAAAATTACTGTAACTGAAATATCATGTACACATTTCTAAGCTACACTTTGATAGAAATGTTGCTTATCATCAAATAGCTTAAGGAGCATGGACTCATGGAATTTGTGTAATCTTTACACAGGAGCATAAGAAACAACCGTTGAAGAGCGATTATCGCATGAAATCTTTAATTTTAAAATAAAAGAAGCGCATTGTGGTAATATATATATATATATATACTATATAAAAATATTATTTATTTTAAAAATTATAATTTCATAGATCCAAATACTCTGCTAAATCGACCGCCAGAGGTCACTCTTCCCCTATAAAAACTCGTTGTTGTTTTATCCCCGTTGGATTCATTTTGGTTAGCAGCCCCGTAAATAAAGATATTTTCTCTATCCCGCTGGCCGGCTCAAAACCTTTGTACATTATGTAAATAATCTTTTGTTTTCCTTATTCTACTCGTCTTAAGCCAGGCAGCAGTTTTATCAAATTAGGTCTTTTTTTTATATATTCCTTTAACTCAATTAAATTACTGATCAAAACTATTTTTCATTATCATACTTTAAGGATTTCAACCACGACTGCATTACATTACCAATAATCCTCAAAATAATCAAAAATCAAGCAGAAAATCTTTATCTCTTTTCTTTATATAAGATATATATTTTGTAAATTTGTAATGTTCTCTTTATTAATTGCCAAACATGTGTGTGGATAGAAGTATATTCTAGGAACGTATTTAAATCCAAAATTACAAACTTTTTCTGTTTAAAACGAAGGTTTCAATTCGGTGATTATTTGGATAAAAAGTTATCAAAAGTGATAGTGAGGAATCTACATATGATATCTGTGCCTACTCCACGCTGACGAGCGCCAAAAGCGCGAAACGCGTTCGTGGATGGCTTTTCTTGATTTATCAAGAAATTGGATTGGCCAAATATCAGGGAACAGGCTAAATCAATGTTTAGTTGATTTCTGTTCCACCAGATGGCGCTCTGCCTTCTGTAAAGCACATGTGCTCCTGGTCAGGATATGCCATTTTTAATATTAATATATATGTGCCTATATTTAACCTTATTTAACCTTTCATTTTGCACACGTTGTAATAAAGTAGTTTTTATAAATAAATCTCTCTCTCAACTTCCAGCATAGCTCTTCCACACAAAGGACAAGACTTCGAATATAAAAGCTTATTTAGGAAATATAAGTAAAAAATAAAATCACCGCTCACTGTATGTATAGGCGAAATTGGCTTTGAATTGTTCCATCCTTTGCACACAGAGAGAGCTGAATCAACATAACATACTTGCATATTAGACGCCTATAGGAAGATAAAAGCGATAAACGGTATTTCTTTTAAAAATAAAACAAACTTCTTACAGGAAGAATTGGAAAAATCGCTGGGATATTCATCACAAATATATGATAATATTTGATGTAAAACACGGAATTTGAATCTATAAGTAAATTCAATATTTGAACCTAGAGACATACCGCTATTGAAAATTGCCTCAACGATTTGCTTGAAGTTTGTCCAACTTACCATATTTAACAGAACACATAGATCCACCTTTACGCGAAAATGGAAATGTTCTGATTTTTTTTTTGCTTATCCCTAGTACACGTGGTACAGGACATGATAATCATGGTGGGTAGTAAGCGACTACTTTTTACTGTAAGCGCACCACATGTCTACACATGTGGAAAGCAGTTCGACTTTGCACTTACAAATGTGCCAGAGCCCCGTTTGGTTACTTGCACTCGCTGGTGAGGTTGGACTTTTGCAAGAATTGGGGGCCATTGGAGCATTTTTTAATCAGAAAAAAGTGCCTAATGCGGGAATCGAACCCGGGTCGTAGCGGTCGTAATCCAACGGTTTAGATCATCCTTCCACCGACCCCCAAATGTTCTGATAATTATTTTTGATAGTTTTCTTCACAAAATTCGTATATGGCTATATATCAATCAAAAATCGTCTAACGGCAGATAAAAAAGAATTGGCGAACCTTACTAATCAATAGCAAAGCTTCTCGGCGTTTCGCCAAGTTATTCCAACAGACTGTTATACCATTATTGTCCATGCCATTCTGATTCTCTAATGTCCTGTTGAAAGTTTATAATACAGATTCCTTCTTGCTTTTACATTTTGATTCCATCAATAAAGGAATCAAAGGTTTTGTTTATTTTCCTATTTATTCTATTTCCTATGCCTTCGAGCCAACATTTTTATTTATTTATTTAACAGTTGGAAGAGAAACGCCATATCCACAATTAGGATAATTGCGTGTATATATTACATTATATACAATTAATACAATTGAAAATTAGGAATCATGAAAATTAAACGTTCGATGTCAAATTTTGCATATAGCAATTAGAAATAGTAGCTTGAAATATGTAAGTCAACACTTTCACCTTGAAATATACCTCCTGCAGAATCTATTAAACTTAATGTATTGGTCTTTATTGCAAGCAACTTGTTTTGTCTTCGAGCCAATATTTCCTTCAACACGGATATTCAGGATCAAAAGGATCTACGTGTTGAAGGGCGTTTTGGCCCGATGGCTTGGGGAATAAGAAAACAAACAAAGACCTTAATTTCTAATTGATTAACCAAAATGTAAAGTTTATTCACAGAAATTATGTTTTATGACCCGGGTTCGATTCCCGCATTGGACACTTTTTTCTGTTTAAAAAATAAATTTAAAAAATGCTCCAATGGCTCCCGATTCTTGCAAAAGTCCAACCCCACCAGCGAGTGCAAGTAACCAAACGGGGCTCTGGCACATTTGAAAGTGCAAAGTCTAACTGCTTTTCACATGTGTAGACATGTGGTGCGCTTACAGTAAAAAAGCAGTCGCTAACTACCCACCATGATTATCATGGTCTGTACCACGTGTACTAGGGATAAGCCAAAAAAATAAGTTTTATGAAAATATGATTTAAGGATTTCAAAATCATTCCATTCTTAGCTTCGAGTGCAGCTCTTTATCCTTGTGGAGAACATAGATAAGCAGACTAGTCTGCATTATGTAAATATATACGAAACTCTGGTGCATTTGTAAGTGCAAAGTCGAACTGCTTTTCACATGTGTAGACATGTGGTGCACTTACAGTGAAGGTAGTCGCCAATCACTACCCACCATGATTATCATGGCCTGTACTACATGTACTAGGGACAATAATAAAATAAATGTAAAAACAGAATATATCGCGCCATCTATAAGTAAAGAAAAACATTTTAAAAATCTACCATTAATGAAGTCGCCTTTTTAGACTTATAGAACACTTAGCCTTTTATACAACCTTCTATTAAAAAACAATGGTTGCCTGTAAAGTCGGTTTTACGGGCGAAGATTTTACGTGACAACGGTAGAATATTTATTGATATGAATATAATTAAATTGCACAATAGGAACAAGGAATTGAATGAAAATAAGAATTGCACAAATTTTAACTATAGAAATATATTTTGTTTACTAAAACATTGTACATGTAAACTTAAACTTAACTAATTCCTATTTGAGTGATTTTGTTGAGGATAGGACGATGATAGGAGAAATATGAAATGAAAGGAAGTGTTTCTGCTGTAATGTGTCTTGCGAAAGTCAAGTCGATAGTTGTTCCTTTTAACGTAGTTGACTTAGAAACGTTTGATACGCAATCAAGATTATACGTATTTTTCATGAATTTAAGAAACGAGTTGTCAGGCTTTACGTTTTTGTTAAAATCACCACACAGAAGAATCGGTATACTAGAATCAACTTGCACGAACGGTGGCACGTACTGGCTGTTGTGAATGTACGGACCGAGTCCTTGCCATAGTAACATTCCAATATCCTGCATACTAGCTCCTGGATGAATATATACAGCACCGAGTATAAACTTGAAGCTAGTATTAGCGGCGAAGCAAGTAACTTCAGTCATGCACATGTCACCCTTGGTTTTAATGACACGAGTTACGTCTGTAATCGCAACTTGGAACACTTCCGCCGTAGATGTCGATGATAATTTACGATTCGCCACTCCACCAGCCGCGTTGGTATTTGAAATTCAAAACACTTATTCAGATCGAAGGTTCAAATTTTTGCTAAATAAATTTGAAATTAAATAAAATTTGTAATTGTAAATGATGAAGTTGAAAATTAAAACATTTACTTAAATTAGATGTTAAAATTCTTGCTCAACACAGTTTAAATAAAGTTTTCTTATATCTGCCACTTTTTCTTAATATTTGTAATTTTAAAGAATCAATTCGAAAATCAAAACATTTATTCAGATCGAAGGTTCAAATTTTTGCTAAATAAATTTGAAACTATTTAAAATTTGTAAAATAATAATTATTTAATTAATTAATTTTAAACTAATAATTTACTTAACACTATCAACATTTATCAATAGTATGACATAACCTATAAACTCAGTTTCTCAACTTTTGTGTCAATCTAACAATTAATCAATCAATCATAGTTTACGATAATGAAATATCAGTGTACAATTATTTACCTTTATTGTTGTAGTTGTTGTAAATGACGAATCTAAGCACTCCACATTTTCACTACAGACACAGCTGACGATACTTTAACCACACGTGTGAACTTGTATTATGACGCTTTCTTGTTTTTCCAACGCCAAGAACGTTCGAGAAAGACAAAGACAGAGACAAGCATGCGCCGATTCAATGCGCCTAATTCTCTAGCGCTGCGCGCGCAGCACTCTCGTTCGATGACTCATCGTAACGTTACCGGGCGTTACACTTTTTCATAAGTGACTCCCAGCCGCAACCTAATTTAAGACGTTGTCACGTCAAAATAAAAAAGGCATATCCTGACCAGGAGCGCATGTGCTTTTCAGAAGGCAGAGCGCCATCTAGTGGAACAAAAATCAACTAAACATTGATTTAACCTGTTCCTTGATATTTGGCCAACCCAATTTCTTGATAATTCAAGAGAAGCCATCCACGAACGCGTTTCGCGCTGTTGGCGCTCGTCAGCGTGTAGTAGGCTGAAACACTGCGACCAAAAAGATTTTTGGTCCCAATGGATTCCCGAAAACCCAATAAATGGGTATTTAAGGCCAAACTTGCGTATATACGCTTAACACATGAAATACGCTTAGCACAAAACATTGGCTGTAATGGTTTATACCGTTAGCTATGTCGATATATTTAAAATTTACGTTTATTATTCATTTCAGCCCTATCTCCTTCTTTAAAACGAATTTCAGAAGTTTAACCAGGATAGAATATGCATATAAATTAGAAATTGAATATTCACTAAAATACTCCCTTGTATTGAAAGATTGAGATTGAAACATACTTTACTGACTTCAAGTCAACATCAAAACAAAGTTACAACAAGATTACAGCTATCAGCATTATAATGAAATATGACATCAGACTCGAGGCTTTCCCCGAGGGACGTCTAGATTACATCAAGGGCTACAAGCCGCCCTGAGTCCGGATAGACGCTTGGCTAAAATGGAGTTGTTGTCACCAACATGTTCAATTGCCTTGTTGAGGAATTCGCACAGAATGTTTTCCCGCGAAGGCTGTCTGAGGAGTTGGTCCCTGTTGTTGTTGTTGTTGTCGTTTCCAAAGAAGAGTCTTAGATGTCTCCATACATCTCCATCACAGCAGCAGCAATATCCACTATCTTGGGTGTGTAAAGTTGCTGCTCTGGGTCTAAGTCAATTTTCTGCAAGGCTGCGGCCATTGCTGGGCATGAGAATATGTGGGTAGGTGTTAGTTCCACACCAGGACAGTTGTTGCATGTCCTGTAGGTTCTTTTGCCTTCTGGATGTATTGTCATTCCTTTATAGTGTTTTGTTCTAAGTCTGGTTATAGTTTTTGTCAGTTTTCTCTCAGAGTTTATTTCAGAGTTGCTCCCTCTCAGGGAGATATAGGATCGCCCCCAGTACTATATGCTAAGTACCCTCCCCATAGATGGACTCCCTTGTATCAATGCTGAGTAAAAACATCAGGTCTCCAAGGAAAATTATCTTTTCAAAAACCTTTTAATTTCTAGCATTCGGCAACGAACACCCTACTAGAGGAGTAAACACCGTGAGATACCGCGTATCCTTCCGTAGAAGGCCGTCCGTGCCCGAAAGCTAGAGAATAAAAGATTTTTTAAACTAGACCCATTATGTTCATTGATGGAGAAAAGGTTATCTGCTTAAAATGCTCCAACTCCACTCCAGCACATATCCTGGACTGTATTGGAGCTAAGACCTATACAATAATCCCGAAACTAGAGTAGAAAAAAAATATTGCTTTCAACAACTCCGCCTTTGCCGGTCCCAAGCCCCGATGAAAAGGGAGGAGGGGGGGCAGTAACAAGCTCACTAAAAACCTGGGCTCAGCTGGCCCGGCTGATAGTACCCTGTAAGGGCTCCTAATCCATGGATACAGGATGAGCAGCATTTGTATTCCATGTTAGGAGCGGCTGCACATGGTGTCTGTTCCTCATGTCAGAGACAGCTATTTATTTTGGAGCTAAGTCGGCCTGCCACTGAGTAGTGCTCCCAGTCTTAATGACAAAGGTAGACACATTCTACTTCACCCAGTCATGATGGTTGTCAAGCTTGATACCCTGATATGATTGAGTGGAGATAAGAAAGAAAGAAGAAATTGCTTTCAATCTTCATGACCAGGTGTAATCTTACCCATGGGATAATAATAAAAAAAAAGTTTTCCTTGAAGGTCTGATATTATTACTCCATTAGAAATTGAGTATTGAAAATATTAAACTTTAATTTAAAAAACATATTTTATTAAAAGAGACTTTATTACAAGAGACTTGTAAGCTTTCACTTCAGTGTCCTGTTAATTCTAAAAATATAGATTTTTTAATACAATATAATGCGGCTTGTGATTGTAAAACGACATACCTACCCTGGACACTTTTATTTTTCCGTTTATCATTACTCTTCACAATTCACCCTTTCATACCTCATCCCTGGACACTTTATTTTTCCGTTTATCATTACTCTTCACAATTCACCCTTTCATACCTCATCCCTGGACACTTTATTTTTCCGTTTATCATTACTCTTCACAATTCACCCTTTCATACCTCATCCTTAAGGTTAGAAATAATCGTTATTTCTCCTTGGAATAAATTTTGATTTTTCGTTGAAAAGAAACACATGCGGGATAATTTTCAAATGTCGTTTTACAATAGATTTTTTAAATAAAATTGTTCCATATAATATGGATCTCGAAACTTTCCAGTTTTGTAATCTGCAGAAATTATAGTAAAAACTTATAAGTAATATAAGTTGGCCCCACGGAATTATTTCAAAAACTACCAGTGTGTCAAATAGGAAAGAAACCAGCCTTTGGATTGTTCCAAGGAGACCAGTTGTAAATTACACCTCGCCCCAAAAATTTCTTCTAAAAACTTCCTATTGTTTTTTTTTTTAAACAAAGTCCCAACCTATTTTTGTTGGTTAATTTTAAATAATGGTGAAGTTGGTTTTGTTATTTTTACCTCTCGTATATATATACTAGCCGAATGACCCGGGCAACGCCCGGGTTTTACCCGATTAAATGCTTTTATTCAAATACTATTCGTTACAATTATAAATTGGCGCCGTGGATGTCATTTTTGTATAATATATAAATGAGTTTTAAAAATTGTAAAAAAAAAAAAATGCCTCGGCCGGGAATCGAACCCGGGCCGCCCGCGTGGAAGGCGAGCATTCTACCACTGAACCACCGATGGTTATGAGAAATGGCCATATTTGGGTATTTATTCCATTCACAAAGCAAACGGTGACAGAATTTATTAAGAAAGAATTGATTATGACGCTGATAACTGTATATTTTAATAAGCGTATATACTAGAATTGTTAAACGTATTTACGCAAGTTTGGCTTTAAATACCCATTTCTTGATTTCTCAAGAAGCCTCTGGGACCAACATTATTTTTGGTCGCAGTGATACAGCCTACTACATGCTGACGAGCGCCAACAGCGTGAAACGAGTTTGTGGATGGCTTTTCTTGATTTATCAAGAAATTGGGTTGGTCAAATATCAGGGAACAGGCTAAATCAATGTTTAGTTGATTTCTGTTCCACCAGATGGTGCTCTGCCTTCTGTAAAGTACATGTGCTTCTGGTCAGGATATGCTTTCTTTATTTTTAACACCTGACACACTTATTTTTTTATTTTAGCGCTTTTTCTCTAACAAGTATTTAAAGTTCAAACTATAAGTACTTGAATCCAACAAAATTTAAAAAAAAATGTTGTCTTGAGACTAAAAATATGGAAGAAGATCTTGTGGGGGAATGATGAAACATAAATCCATATCTACATATTAAAATGCAAATCAATGTTGTTTTTTTTTTGCACCATTTTTATATCTCTAGCTTCCTGGCTAACATCTTATTCAACAAGAGCATCTAGAAATATAACTTCCAGCTAACTCCACACCCCGCTGGAAGTCATAGTTGCTTCTGTTGAAGGACATGTTATGTCAAAATCTAGAGAAATAAAAATGGTTGGCGACACTAAATATTGAATTGATTATTGATATTGTTAAATAAGATATATATATAAATATAAACTTTTCCCTATTTTCCAAAAATATAATTTATTATTAATATATATATGAAAAAACAATAGAAAAAAATAAAAGATAAGTGGGTCAGGTGTTGATATTAAAAATAAAGAAGGCATCTCCTGACCACGAGCACATGTGCTTTTTAGATGGCAGAGCGCCATCTAGTGGAGCAAAAATAAACTAAACGTTTATTTAGCTTGCTCCGTGATATTTGGCCAACCCAATTTCTTGATAAATCAAGAAAAGCCATCCACGAACGCGTTTCGCGATGTTGGCGCTCGTCAGCGTGGAGTAGGCTGTACCACTGCGACCAAAAAGATTTTTGGCCCCAGTGGCTTCCCGAAAAACCAAGAAATGGGTATTTAAGGCCAAACTTGTGTAAATACGCTTAACACATGAAATACGCTTAGCACAAAACATTGGCTGTAATGGTTTATACCGTTATCTAGGTCGATATACAGGGTGATCCAAAAGTCCCGCACAACTTTAAAAATTAATAACTCCGCGAATATTTGCGCTAGAGCAATGCGGTAAACACCATTGTGTTCATAATGCAATGGGATTTTTTATGGCAAATATTGAAAATTTCGAAATTGATTTTAGTTACAATTTCATTCCCTAGATGGCGCTGTACCAGAATCAGAAATTCAGCGGCCAAATTGTTTGATTAATTGAAAAATATAACTGATCGACACGTATTTTTCCTTTTTGTATACCAGGAAAGAATCCTAATAATATCAAATCGTTAATTAATAAAGCACCATTTCGCCAAAAATTAGAAGAAATGGTTAACGATTTTTAAATACAATCTGAGATATGTAAAATAGGTATATGCAAATTAAAACATGCAGCAAAAAATATTTATATTTTTGATAGAGTTTTGTCAAATATATTGAATGTTTGAAAAACATAGCTGAATTCAATACACGATTTTTTGAAATGTTAATATAGTACCAAAAATTATTATGGTACTACTAATAGGATTTTTTGCTATAAGGAATGTGTAATTTCTTGAATAATTGGCGACACTCGACTATTTAACTGGAAATTTGTCATGATCCAACAAATGAAATATAGATGGGAGTGACAAAATACATTTGTCGTACTTTATTCCAAATATCCTATGGGCTTGTCAAATGTTATCATTGTTTATTATACTGTACACGATTTTTTAAAATGTATCCCCTCAAATAAATATAATTTTTAAATCAACCTTTTGCGTTGAAAAACGTGGTAGTAAAATCATTTTGTATTATTTTTTTTTTTGCCCAAAATTTCTAAAGGTGGGGGGTTACAGAGAATATCCCTTATGCTATTTCTTTTAATGAGCGAAAAGCGATAAATTAAACATAAGGGATAAAATTGTGTGTACAGTGTTATTCGAGAAGTTAAAACACTTTGGTCTGCACGACATAATATAAGATGTGAGCAAATGACAAACAAACAAAAATTACTTTTCACAAATAAAAAAGAGACAAGATATGAGGACAGAATTTATTTACCCATAACCCAACACAAAGAGCTACAAAACATTGGTAGATAATATAATACATGGAAGCTTCTATAACACATGAGGTAACTGCCTTCTCTCTTGTATTAGGTCAGAATCCTTGTTCAATGTGGCGCCCTTCATTCTCAAACACCGCCTGCAGACGATAGATGACAGATTGGACAGCATTAAATAACAAATCTGTTGAAATTGATGAAACGTGCCGTCTGATAGAAGCCTTCAACATGACCAATGTGGTAGGCCGGCATCGATAAACACGCGACTTAATGTACCCCCATATCCAAAAATCGCAAGGCGTCAAGTCTGGTGATCTTGAAGGCCACTGGTGTATAAAGTGGCGACTTATCACACGATCTTCACCGAACGTATCCCTCAGCAATTGTTTGGCACCGCGGGAGATATGAGGAGGTCCTCCATCTTGCATGAATGTTATTTCGCTCAGTGCTTGTCTGTCCTGCAATATGGGGATAACCTTTTCTCTCAAAAGTTGAACATAACGTTCACCAGTTACAGAACCGATTTTAAATGTTCTTCCATTTATTTCTTCAAAGAAAAATGGCCCAATAATAAAAGAAGAAGTGAACCCACACCAAACTATAACTCTGGGCTGATGAAGTGGCATTTCTGTAAAAATCCTAGGGTTTTCTGATGCCCAAATGCGGCTGTTTTGAGTGTTAACTTCTCCGTTCAGAGAAAATTGAGCTTCATCTGTCCACAGAACATTCAACAGCCAGTTTTCATCAATATCAATTTGCCGGAAAACCCATGAAGCGAATTCTTGACGCTTCTCAAAATCGCCGACTTTTAGCTCGTGAAGTCTTTGAATTTTTTTACGGGTATTTTTTAAGACAAATTCTTAGTGCTCTCCAAACTGTTCCATACCAAATCCCCGTTTGTCGAGCACTTACTTCTCCATACGTGGATAACGTTTCAATAGCTTCAACATTCTGCGAAACCGTAGCAACCCCTGACTTGCATGTCGATGGTCTTCCACTCCGAGATTTTGCTTCCAGAGATCCAGTCTTCTCCAAAGTTTTTATCATTCGCCTTAGAGAGTAGCAACTCATGGGTCCTTTACCGCTTCGAATAACTTTAAAGGTACGAAACGCTTGTAAAGCTTCAGTGGCAGATTCTGAATTGCAATAAAAAAATTTCACCAAGAGTGATTTATGCTGTAGTGATGGTAAAATAAATTGTTGTGCATGTAAATTGATGAAGATTATTTGCATTTTTCAAAACCTCATTTTGTAAAAATATATGTGTATGAAAAAATAGTTCAAATGTAACATTGTACTTGGATAAGGTGCGTAAATTAAGGAGATGCCTTTTTCTTAATATATGTGTATATAAATTGATATTTGTTGTTGGCCGAACCAATAACCATACACACCTCATCTCGTTAACGGAATAATGTTCTTTGTCTGGTCTGCCTTTTTTTACTCTCTTTGGAGTAGATTTGCTTTTTGATAGTTTTTATTTATGGAGCTGAACCAGTATGATGGCGGTGGTGGAGGAAGTCAGCAGGCCAACAAGCGGCCGCGTTCTGAGGACGAAGACCTCCTCCCGTCTTCCCATCACCAATTTAAATTCAACAGCACGGCGAACTTGTTCAACTTTGAGTGCCAAACCTTCGAAGCGATCATTGCCGACACCAGCCTGGACTCCCCCGAAAAATACAGATGGCCACCAAAGGACTGATACTGACTCTCGTCCAAGAGGCAGAACTTCTTCTTAAGGACGCCTTCAAGGGAGCCAGTCTAGGAAGACCCAATCCCACAGCCAACGTCCCGATTCCCTCCACCTCTTTCGCCTCGGTTGTGGCAGAGAAAGACAAGCCGGTAAAGCCTGCACCTCCGAAACCCAAAGCGAAATCCACATTTGTGAATCTGGCTCCTTCCTTCGAATCGCATGTCGTCGTCAGGTCGGCTAACCCCAAAGCAACCCAAGGGAATTTTTGAGGGAAATTCAAAAGATTCATCCTTCCCTAGCGTCATCAAAACACGTGGTGGCGTCCATCAACACCAGCGGCGAGGTGGTTTCCACCCCAAAACAACCCAAATGGCAAAGTAGCTGGCCACTGGGCTGACCTCCCTGCCAACGGGCCTAAGCTGCCCCGAGTGCCCGGTTATCCTACCAAGATACTGCCTCTTCAGAGTGGACGGGGAGGTGCGGGACGATGAGATATGCGAGAGCTTCCGCTCCAACCACTCCGTGCAGTCACTCCTGGAAAAGCGTGAAATCAGGGTAGTCCATCGATCGAATAATGCGGCACACAGCACTAGTACAGTGTTCATCGAAGTGGACAACCAAGTCGCCGAAATCCTCGGTCAACATGGACGTATTCCTGTGGCGGGTCTAGTGCACAGGTATGAGCGCAGTCATACTTTAAAGCAATGCTTCCGTTGCTGTGGCTTCGGCCACCGCGCTTCTGCCTGTCCAGCTGCCCATCCAATCTGCTATCGCTGCGGCTCTGCAGAGCATGAGGGCATCCGATGCTCGGTCGAGCCAAGCCAAAGCCGCTGCTGCCGCTGCAGAAAAAAAATCTGGAGCTCCCATCAACCACTTTGCCACCTCACCTTCCTGTCCCTTTGTAAAAGAGAGAATAGCCCGAACAAGAAACAATGTCTAGGCCATTGCGTGTCCTGCAGGTGAACGCTAAAAAATCACCAACTGTCATTCTTGAAATTACAAATTTGGCAAATTCGACACAGGCCGACATCGTGCTCCTGCAAGAACTCTCAACTAACTTCTTCTGGCCCACACGTGGGTTTCAGGCTTTTTTTTTTTTTGTCCCAGGCGCCTACATCCCCTCGGGAATTGTGGCATGTAGCAACCTTCATCCCATCCCTCTAACCTCCCCAGACACCGCCATAACCTCCATAGCCATATGTCTAGAGCAGAGCATCATCGTGGTGCACTCGGCCTACTGGCACGGCCTTAGAGCTGCCGATGATTTCATCCCTCTTCTGGAAGATACGATAAGACGGGCGTCTCTTCCAGTGATCCTGGGTATGGACACTAACGCCCACTCTCCTACCTGGGGCATCGGTGCGAGGTTGGACTTCCAGGGTGCTAATCTTGAAGAGTTCGCCAGCTTCAATGATCTTCATTTCTTGGGACCTCCTGTGGACTCGACCTGGTCAAATGGGCCTTTATCTTCTTCTATAGATGTAACTCTGGCATCCAGCTCACTGGCTATCCATGTCACTAGAGGTTTATTAGATGAGATGGCCTTCACTGACCATATACCTATCTGGACTACATTCCTAGACATGGTCAATAACGAGACAAAATCCTCCTGGGTTGAATCCTCATGTAAAGAACAGACCTTTAAATCCTTCATCAACTCTTCTCTTCACCAGGTAACTACCCTATTACAACAACAACAACAAAAACCTTCATTAAGACACTATTGTCTTACAAGGGGATTCCCCTAAGAGGTTATATATGTACATGAGTGAGGAGGAAAAGCAATTTAGACGGGAGGTGGAGCAATCAGCCGTTGTCTGGGGAGTTGAGCACTTCTTCCCTCATTTTGTCAATCGCCTTGAAAAATTTTAAATATTTATGAACAAATGTTTTATCCAGCTGGAGAGTAGTAAAAATTGTATATACATGTTGTTCATTATAGTGAGTTAGCCCCGAAATTTCGCGAATTTCCAGTCTCTTTTCCTGTAGGAATGGGCAATGGAATAGATAATGAACCAAATTTTTTGGATGCCAGCATTGCAGAAGTAGAAATTTAAAGGGTCGCTGTTCCAAAATCCCGTGATATCCTCGGGGGAAAATAGCCATAGCATCCTTTGACGGGCTATTTTCAAAGAGAGGTTTGATAGTAAGTAGTCCTCCGTCATAAAGGAGCTACTTAGAGATTGGTAGTGAATACAATGAGTTGAGTTTTGTATCTCAGCTCGGTCAAATTGGAGTAGCTGGTCCACTGTGGTTTTAACTATTCTAGGCATTTCTCCTCGCAAAACCATATAATCTTCACAGTTCTTAAGAAAATAAAAACCCCAAGAGTCAATGATGTTATTCAGGTTATAAATAAAGTTGTTTCCCGCTTTTCCCAAAATTGAAACTTCCTAGAGCTGAAACAAGCAAACATAAGGTAATCTTGTCCTGTCCATTTTTAAAATCCGTATCTAGAACTTTATAATCAATTTCGTAATGTTTAATTCAAGGGACATCCTTTCGGTTTCTGTTCGTAAGATATAGCCCGGAGTGTAAATTTGCGAAGGTCAAGAAATCGCCGTAAGAAAAATATCCTGGATCTGGTTTACAACTCCTATCTGATTCGTCGCCCACAGTGGGGCCGAGTATAATAACGTGGATAAAACTATGGAGTCAAGTAATTTCATCACTGCTCCGAACGATATGGTTCTTGACTTAGATATTATTCTCCATACTGCGTTTGTAGCAATCAATGCTTTGCTTTTAAAGTGCTGCGCCACGTAAGCAGTTGGATTCTTGATTGTTAAGGGGTAGCCAAGATACGTATATTTTGAGGTAACTGTCAAAGGTTGTTGGCCCCAAAACCAAACGTCAGATCTAGCCAAGCGGCCTCCATTTCGAAACGCTACGATTTTAGACTGGAATTGGTTCAGAGTTAAACTCTTTTCCTCAAAATATTTTTTATTAAATTAATCTTTATTTGGATATTTATCTTGGATTCACCACGGAAGACTATATCATCCGCGAACAGGAGCAGGTGTATATTTCCATTGCCCGGTAAGTATATACCTGGCAGGTCAGAATCATCCAGCGTAGCAACCAGATCGTTATTGAAAATAATAAATAAATACGGTGAAAGAGGTTCACCCTGAAGAACACCTGATTGTATTTTGATAAATTCTGTAAAAGAGCCGCTCCATCTGACCGCTGCCATCATTTGAGCATAGTAGTTCTGTATAAGTTTGTTAAATCGCCCACTTAAACCAACAAGCGCAAGCTTTCTCCATAATAGTAGATGTGGAACTGTATCAAACGCTTTTTAAGATCAACAAAGAATGTGTAAAGTTTCCTCCTTTTGCGGTTTAATGTCATTTGAATTAGTGACGTAAGCGTGAAGATATGGTCTTTGCACGAGTAGCCCTTTCTGAATCATGCCTGGTTTTCCGCTATGAGTTTTCTATTTTCAATCCAATTACTTAGTCTATTTTTTAATATGGATGTAAAATGTTTTGACAAGTTGCTTATAAGGGCAATGCCCCTATAATTTGATGGTGTAACTACCTTATTAAACGAGGCCTCTAGCCCAGAAGATATTGACAGGGTGGTCCTCCTTCTGACTTCCACCCTGCAATCAGCTTGTGACTCTTCCATGGGGAGACGCTCCAATACTACAAGACCGTCAAAGCCGTGGTGGACCCCCGAACTGAGTCGGATCAGAAGGTTGGTTATCTCCCTCCGCCGTTATAGTCAGAAAGTCCGGTGTTCTATTAGGAATTTCTTCCGCGGTTTATACCGAGCGTGCCATAATCGACTGAAGGCGGCTATACGGAAAGCTAAAAGTAAATCCTGGTTTAATCTCTGCAAGGAGGTGTCATCTGCATACTGGAGTGACATACATCGATTTATCGCCCGGGGCCGCGGCTCCCCCCGAGGTCCGCCACTTCTCAAACATGATAACGGCTCTCTTTACAATCCTCATGAGACTTGCCAGACCCTGTTAAAATCACTTTTTCCTACATGACACCAGACCTCACCCGCAAAGGAATGCAATTTCTGCTCACTCAGACGAACCTGAATTCAAATCCTGGGAAGTTTTGCGAGCCATTCATCGCTGTGGAAAAAGGAAAGCCCCGGGCCCTGACGGTCTTGGTTCAAAATGCCTAGACCTGGGCGGCCCTTCCTTGCAATTCCTGCTGGCCGAATTGTTCACCAAATGCCTTCGTATGGGCCACTTCCCCCGTCAATGGAAAGAAGGCCGCCTCATACTTCTGCCTAAATCCTCCAATTCAGCCACCAGTCAGCTGGAGAAATACAGACCTATTAATTTATTGAACACTATGGCCAAAGTATTTGAGAGATGTATCCTGGCCCGACTTCAGAGGCTCGCGGATCGTCATGGATGGTTCTTTGAAGATCAATACAAAACCGTATTGGGTACCGTAAATGGTCGTTCAGCGGAAGATGCACTGGTGAGTATCACTCAATTAATTGAAGAAAGACAAGCTCACTGGAGGAAAACTGCTCGGACATCAGTAAGGCCTTCGACACTGTTTGGAGGCAGGCAATCATACAAAATCTTGAACGTCTAAATTGTTCAGAGTCTATAACCTGTTTAGTAAAAAGTTTTTTGGAAGACCGGACGGTTTCTTACTCAGCTTGGACAGCAACAGAATGTACGTCCTCCCAACTCGGCACTCCCCAGGGTTCAGCGTTAAGTCCTTTCGTGTGGAACATAGTTGCTCGGACCATCTTCACCCTTCCCTCCATCATAGATAGCCGATTAATAGCTTACGCGGACGACTTCACCCTTATGACTCAGGTTCGTAGTTGCCTGCCGGTCTCTGCCACTAACACCTTCTTGGAGAGGTTGACATCTTGGTGCACGATAAATGGTCTTAATATAAACCCCATTAAGACTCAAGCTTGCCTGTTCCAATGGCGTAATGTCCACCCCTAACTCCGAGACAGGGCTTAGAGTCCTTGGTCAACCTTTAAACATCAAGAAGACCGTCACAATCTTAGGAGTGGAGTTTTACCAGACCCGCGGATTTGTCGCCCACCTACGCAAGATCACACGTAGATGCAGATCAATAATCCCACGACTCACCCACACCATACAGGGTAAATTTGGAATCTTCTTTTCAGCTGGACGGAGCGTCAGCATGGGGAGGTCGTGCTCTCTCCAGCGAAGGCATTAGGCAACTTAGGAGCCTTCACTGGAATTTTGCGAAACGTGTACTGAGAGGAGGTCCTTACACACCTACAGTCTCAGCCATCTCCATCACCGGCAGCCCTCCTTTCGATATTATTGTTAGGTCTCGTACGGCGTTCCTGAAGGAAATCAATGAAGGAAATTTTGAATCTAGACCAGGCCCTGCTTCTTTGCCATACCCTCCAGATAGACGTCAATTGTCTTTCAGTCTAAACATTGAGGAGATAACAACACCTATAATATTCACAGACGGATCAAAAAATGAGGCTGGGGTGGGCGCTGCAATTGTTCCCTCATCAGAAGATCAGCAGCCCGTTCTCTTACGGCTCCATCCCGACTGCACAGCCTTCCAGGCTGAACTTCTGGCAATCCGCTGGGCGGTCCGTCTGGTGAAGGAAGGTTATTCAAGAAATGCGATCACTATCGCGTCGGACTGCAGATCAGCTCTGTCAGCCATATGTACGTCAGGTCCAGTTCGATCGACATTATTAGCTAAGATTATTCTCGCACTGAACACTAACCAAAACGTAAATCTGTGTTGAGTGCCGGGACACTGCGGCATCGACGGAAAGGAAAGAGCAGACAGAGCTGCTAAGAACGCGGCCGTTTTGATCTTAGAGCCATCATTTTCCATTCTGCCTAGAAGCCTGGCCCGTAACCACTCACGCGCGGCAGCTCTAGACGCATGGACGGAGGTTTATTGCCAGGACCACTACAACAGACACCTGAGGAGAATAGCCCATACTCCAGACCGGCTGCTCCAATTCCTCCCTAAGGTCCGTCCTGGAGAAGTCACCACCACCTTACTTACAGGACATGGCCATGTTCGGGCAGACTTGGTTCTCTGGCGTCCTGGGGAAGACCCATCTTGCCCACATTGTATGGAGGAACAACAGACTGTGGACCACCTTCTATTCAAATGCCCTGCTTTCATGCAACACAGAATGAAGACAGATCTGCTGCTTGGGAAGACCTCCTTCGACCCAGTCTCGTTGGCTGGACTCCCGGGTTCTCTGCAGGCATGGAACTTCCTGACCAGCTGGTTCGGCTCTGCAATTGGCTCTATGTAAATATAATCTAGAGTAACTGGTTTCTACTAGTTAGCTTGACAGCCCGGGCAGTTGGCGTTTCTTGCGCTCCAGGGGCCTGGGTTATCCTTATTTCTCTCTCTATACTCTTGAAAGACGGGGCAATTTAGCAGCAGATGAATAGAAATTTGTTCCTCACATCCACAGAAGCATCTTGAATCCTGCACTGCTTTGATGAATTTTAAAAAGCTTCTAAAATTTCCGTGATTTGTAATAAATTGAGAGTTGTGGAAATTTGCCCGAAAATAATTCGGAATATTAGCGGGAAAGAAACTTTGAAATGTTTGGTTAGTATTTTTCTTCAATAGTGTAATTTTATATTTAATCAAATTTTCAATTATATCTGGAATATCCAAGTCGTATCGCTGTTGATCCTCGATCGATAAATATTTTATTCAAGCACGTTGTCGTTGATTTTTATTTGACAAATCCATGTTGTCTGGAGCTCAAAAGAATATTACTTTCATAAAATTCATAAATTCGATTTTTCAAAATTTTTTCGAAAATTTTTGAAAGATTTGAAATCAATGAGATAGGTCGATAACTTTTTGTTGATTCTAAATTAGATTTATGTGGTTTAGGAATTATCTTTAGAGCTGCTATTTTCAATTTCTCCGGATAATACCCCTTTTTGAATACATTTATTAAATAGTTTGCATGACATATGCTTAATTTTTGGGTAAGCACATTTGATCATATTGTGGCGAAGAAATATTTTAATATTTAATTTAATATAATTCAATGAAAATACCCAACAGATTATAAAAAAAATATATTACTCTGTATTTGTGAAATCATCTTTAAAATATTTCTTTGCTTGCTTGCTTAAGATTCCCTAGCTGTAGATAGTTTTGCTGACTTGTTAATAATTGTCGACTCGTCGTTGTGACGTCATCAATAAATTATTTTATATCTTAGGATATTTCAAGGCTTGATTTCTACGCTACAATATTGTTACTTATGTTGTCTAAACCTGGAGCTTTTTAAACATCAGAATTAGAAATGATATTCATTATTTCTTCTACTTCGATAATAATTATGCTTGGATTATTCATTCGTGGCTTAAAATTTCTAATTATTTGTTGTTGAAAATTGTCCAAATTAGGATCGTCTTCAGGAATTAAATCGTCCATTAATTTGGTCATTGTTTGCTCTTTCAGATATTCTGGTGAATTGTCAATTATGGGAATTCCATTCTTTACATTTGAGGATCTTAATTTATTGAAGAACTTATAAGCATTACCAAATGGATTATCTGTGTAATTTTCTTCAATAACGTTTCGCCAGTTGCATTATTGTGTATTTGTTTCTTGCCAACTTGAATGTATTGTAACTGATTGTTTTATGACGATAATACTAGTTTCTAATATAATGAAAATGATTTTTTATTATTTCCTGTTCATTAGTCCACCAGTCAATTCTGGAAACATGTTTATTAATGGGGGATTTAACCTTCGAAGATTTATATGCTGCTTCTCTCAATAAATTCATGAGCGCGTTCACTATCCCATCAATGTCTTCCTCATCTTTTACTCTGCTTATATCAATTCCCAGTTTTTTGTATCTTGTAATGATATGTTATTAGAAAAATTTGCCCAATTCGCATTTTTTTCAAAGTGGAAATTTGATTATTGAATAAATGACCATTCTTTAACCTGATATCAAATTTAACAGCAAAATGGTCGGAAATATTAGTCAAATCAGAGGTATGCCAGTTGTTTATTAAACTTAGTGAGTGTTTATTCGAGATTGTGAGATCAATTATACTTACTCTCCGCGGCAGGTGGGTGTTTTTTCAGGTTATGTATAAAGAGGTTACATTCGTCTATAATAGGTTGTAATCTATATCCATTAGAGTTTATAACATTGTCAAACCATATAGTATGTCTTGAATTAAAATCACCGCAAAGGATTACAGGTTGATTTATATACGTTTTGAGCAGATCTCTAATGAATGTTTGATGAACAGGTTTATAAGTATTCGGATGAATGTATAAATTAGAAATAATTAATTTTGCTTTAACTGTAGAAATAGATATTGTTGTACAGAAAATAATTTGTGAATTTTTCCTCTTTGCTGAACTTTATATTTTTATTTAAAATTATAGTTGCCGTATATTTTTCCCCAGTTTTATTCGAACATATAATTTGAGAGTCCATATCATAAATAACATTTTCATGTAAAACATATGGTTCTTGAATCAAAAGAATGTCAGGTGAAGGATATTCACATATCAAACAAAATGTTAACGCGGGATTCGATCCCGGTTCATGACTGTCTGGAAACGAGGGTGTTACCCACTCGTCCTTGTCAGGTGGGTCATCTCTAGTGCTGGCCTGTAGTTTACTTATCGCAGTAAAACTTTTTCTTACATTTTGTTGAATACATCTCACATTTTCAATCATATAGGATATTAATCTATTTAAGATTAAGCTTTAAATTGTATTTGCTACATCATTTCCCTCGTATATTTGTGAATATTGTGTCCTTTGGATAATTTTGTCTATTTGTGATTTGTAAATCGGGCATTCACTTGAATTTGATTTATGGTTTGTAGAAAGGTTTTTAAATTTAGGGTGCTTAGAGAAATTGTGACAATTTGGCGCTTCAATACAGTTGTGGCTACCCTGTACACCGCATATTTTACATATTTTAATGTTTTGGCAGTCTTTTGTTTTATGGTTCGGATTAAATTCAAAACAATTTTGGCATTGTCTTACAAATATTCTGTCTTGTGTAGAACATCGCTCAAAATCGGTGTATATCTCATTACCCATTTTTCTTAAAATTTGGTAAACTTTAGTAGTTACTTTTAATACTATATTGTGATATGCAGAGTTAAATCCCATTCGCGGTACGAGACAAGCGATGCCAAACACGTCCGCACAGTTGGCTTCAGAAGCCATATATCGATTATGCTTTTTTTAATTCATTTGAAAAATTCAACTATCCCTGATCATTTATTTTACTCTGGGATGCCGTCACTACAGGATAAAGTACTCTTGGTGAAATTTTATTATTGCAATTCAGAATCTTTACTGAAACTTTACGAGCGTTTCGTAACTTTAAAGGTATTCGAAGAGGTAAAGGACCCATGAGTTGCTACTCTCTAAGGAGAATGATAAAAAATTTTGAGAAGACTGGATCTCTGGAAGCAAAACCTCGGAGTGGAAGACCATCGACACGCAAGTCAGTGGCTGTTACGGTTTCGCAGAATGTTGAAGCTATTGAAACGTTATCCACGTATGGAGAAGTAAGTGCTCGACAAGTTTCTCGACAAACGGGGATTTCGTATGGAACAGTTTGGAGAGCTCTAAGAATTTTTCTTAAAAATACCCGTACAAAATTCAAAGATTTCACGAGCTAAAAGTCGGCGATTTTGAGAAGCGTCAAGAATTTGCTGCATGGGTTTTCCGGCAAATTGATATTGATGAAAACTGGCTGTCGAATGTTCTGTGGACAGATGAAGCTCACTTTTCTCTAAATGGAGAAGTCAACACTCAAAACAGCCGCATTTGGGCAACCGTTTAAAACCGTTTCTGTAACTGGTGAACGTTATGTTCAACTTTTGAGAGAAAAGGTTATCCCCATATTGCAGGACAGACAAGCACTGAGCGAAATAACATTCATGCAAAATGGAGGACCTCCTCATATCTCCCGCGGTGCCAAACAATTGCTGAAGGATACGTTCGGTGAAGATCGTGTGATAAGTCGCCACTTTATACACCAGTGGCCTTCAAGATCACCAGACTTGACGCCTTGCGATTTTTGGCTATGGGGGTACATTAAGTCGCGTGTTTATCGATGCCGGCCTACCACATTGGCCATGTTGAAGGCTTCTATCAGACGGCACGTTTCATCAATTTCAACAGATATGTTATTTAATGCTGTCCAATCTGTCATCTATCGTCTGCAGGCGGTGTTTGAGAATGAAGGGCGCCACATTGAGCAAGGATTGTGATCTAATACAAGAGACAAGGCCTCCAAGAGACAAGTTACCTCATGTGTTATATAAGCTGCCATGTATTATATTATCTACCAATATTTTGAAGCTCTTTGTGTTGGGTTATGGGTAAATAAATTCTGTCCTCATATCTTGTCTCTTTTTTATTTGTGAACAGTAATTTTTGTTTGTTTGTCATTTGCTCACATCTTATATTATGTCGTGCAGACCAAAGTGTTATAACTTCTCGAATAACACTGGTACACACAATTTTACCCCTTATGTTTAATTTATCGCTTTTCGCTCATTAAAAGAAATAGCATAAGGAATATTCTCTGTAACCCCCCACCTTTAGAAATTTTGGGCAAAAAAAAATAATACAAAATGATTTACTACCACGTTTTTCAACGCAAAAGGTTGATTTAAAAAATTATATTTATTTGAGGGGATACATTTTTAAAAATCGTGTACAGTATAATAAACAATGATAACATTTGACAAGCCCATAGGATATTTGGAATAAAGTACGACAAATGTATTTTGTCACTCCCATCTATATTTCATTTGTTGAATCATGACAAATTTCCAGTTAAATAGTCGAGTATCGCCAATTATTCAAGAAATTACACATTCCTTATAGCAAGAAATCCTATTAGTAGTACCATCATAATTTTTGGTACTATATTAACATTTCAAAAAATCGTGTATTGAATTCAGCTATGTTTTTCAAACATTCAATATATTTGACAAAACTCTATCAAAAATATAAATATTTTTTGCTACATGTTTTAATTTGCATATACCTATTTTACATATCTCAGATTGTATTTAAAAATCGTTAACCATTTCTTCTAACTTTTGGCGAAATGGTGCTTTATTAATTAACGATTTGATATTATTAGGATTCTTTCCTGGTATACAAAAAGGAAAAATACGTGTAGATCAGTTATATTTTTCAATTAATCAAACAATTTGGCCGCTGAATTTCTGATTCTGGTACAGCGCCATCTAGGGAATGAAATTGTAACTAAAATCAATTTCGAAATTTTCAATATTTGCCATAAAAAATCCCATTGCATTCTGAACACAATGGTGTTTACCGCATTGCTCTAGCGCAAATATTCGCGTAGTTATTAATTTTTAAAGTTGTGCGGGACTTTTGGATCACCCTGTAGGTTAGAAATTGAATATATTCACTAAAATAATCCCTTGTATTGAAAGAATGAGATTGAAACATACTTTATTTACTTCCAGTCAACATCAAAACAAAGTTACAACACGATTACAGCTATCAGCATTATAATAAAACTAGCCGAATGACCCGGGCAACGCCCGTGTTTTACCCGATTGAAATTCAAATACTATTTGTTACAATTATAAATTGGCGCCTTAAATAATTGCATATGTTAGTTAATAACTATAGCCTATGTGCTTTATCTGTCTATGTACTGTTGGCTTCCGTAGGCGTCTCTTACTGGGAAAAAGAAAGAGAGGATTCCACTTGGTTATTATCTAATATATGCATTTATTTAGGGAGCGACCCGCTCCAACACAATAGTACACGCTTGTTCGGCGGCACATATACTAAAATTGGAACGATACAGAGAAGATTAGCATGGCCCCTGCGCAAGGATGACACGCAAAATCGTGAAGCGTTCCAACACAATAGTTACAAAGACGAAATAGCGAGTGGGGGGGGGGCAAAGGTGGCGTGATCGTAGCCAACCAATAGGAGGGCGCCATTCCAAAAAAAAAAAAAAAAAGGAAACGGTGACAGAGGTGAATGATTAAGAGATGAAGAATTAAGAGATGAAGAATTGATGACGCTCGTAACTGTATATAGAATATGACATCAGACTCGAGGATTTCCCCGAGGGACGTCTAGATTACATCAAGGGCTACAAGCCTTCCTGAGTCCGGATAGATGCTTGGCCATAATGGAGTTGTTGTCACCAACATGTTCAATTGCCTTGTTGAGGAATTCGCACAGAATGTTTTCCTGCGAGAGCTGCCTGAGGTCCCTGTTGTTGTTGTCGTGTCCAAAGAAGAATCTCAGATATCTCCATGCATCTCCATCACAGCAGCAGCAATGTTCTCTATCTTGGGTGTGTAAAGCTGCTGCTCTTGGTCTGAGTCAATTTTCTGCAAGGCTGCGGCCATTGCTGGGCATGAGAATATGTGAGTAGGTGTTAGTTCCACACCAGGACAGTTGTTGCATGTCCTATAGTTTCTTGTGTCATCTGGATGTATTGTCATTCCTTTATAGTGTTTTTTTCCAAGTCTTGTTATAGTTTTTGTCAGTTTTCTCTCAGAGTTTATTTCAGAGTTGCTCCCTCTCAGGGAGATATAGGATCGCCCCCAGTACTATATGCTAAGTACCCTCCCCATAGATGGACTCCCTTGTATCAATGCTGAGTAAAAACATCAGGTCTCCAGGGAATATTATCTTTTCAAAACCTTTTAATATCTAGCTTCCGGCAAAGGACACCCTACTAGAGGAGTAAACACCGTGAGATACCGCGTATCCTTCCGTAGAAGGCCGTCCGTGCCCGAAAGCTAGAGAATAAAAGATTTTTTAAACTAGACCCATTATGTTCATTGATGGAGAAAAGGTTATCTGCTCAAAATGCTCCAACTCCACTCCAGCACATATCCTGGACTGTATTGGAGCTAAGACCTATACAACAGCCCCAAAACTATCGTAGAAAAATTATTGCTTTCAACAACTTCGCCTTTGCCGGTCCAAAGCCCGGATGAAAAAGGAGGAGGGGGAGCAGTAACAAGCTCGCTAAAAAAACCTGGGCTCAGCTGGCCATGCTGATAGTACCCTGTAAGGGCTCCTAATCCAGGGATACAGGATGAGCAGCGTTTGTACTCCATGTTAGGAGCAGCTGCACATGGTGTTTGTTCCTCATGTCAGAGACGGCCATTTCTTTTGGAGCTAAGTCAGCCTTCCACTGAGTAGTGCTCCCAGTCTTAATGACAAAGGCAGACACATTCTACTTCACCCAGTCATAATGGTTGTCAAACTTTACAAGCTTGATACCCTAATATAATTGAGTGGAGATAAGAAAGAAAGAAGAAATTGCTTTCAAACTTCATGACATGGTGTAATCTTACCCATGGAGATAATACCAAAAAAAAATGTTTTCCATAAAGTCCTGATATTATTACTCCATTAGAAATTGAGTATTGAAAATATTAAACTTTAATTTAAAAAAAAAACATGTTTTATTAATAGAAACTCGTAAGGCTTGCACTTCAGTGTCTTGTTAATTCTAAAAATATAGATTTTTTAATACAATATAATGCGGCTTGTGATTGTAAAACGACATACCTACCCTGGACACTTTTATTTTTCCGTTTATCATTACTCTTCACAATTCACCCTTTCATACCTCATCCCTAAGGTTAGAAATAATCATTATTTTTCCTTGGAATAAATTTTGATTTTTCGTTGAAAAGAAACTCATGCGGGATAATTTTCGAATGTCGTTTTACAATAGATTTTTTAAATAAAATTGTTCCATATAATATGGATCTCGAAACTTTCCAGTTTTGTAATCTGCAGAAATTATAGTAAAAACTTATAAATAATATAAGTTGGTCCCACGGAATTATTTCAAAAACTACCAGTGTGTCAAATAGGAAAGAAACCAGCCTTCGAATTGTTCCAAGGAGACCAGTTGTAAATTACACCTCGCCCCAAAAATTTCTTCTAAAAACTTCCTATTGTTTTTTTTTTAAACAAAGTCCCAACCTATTTTTGTTGGTTGATTTTAAGTAATGGTGAGGTTGGTTTTGTTATTTTTACCTCTTATATATATATATATAAGCGTATATACTAGTATTGTTAAACGTATTCACGCAAATTTGGCCTTAAATACCCATTTCTTGGTTTCTCAAGAAGCCTCTGGGACCAAAATTATTTTTGGTCGCAGTGATACAGCCTACTACATGCTGACGAGCGCCAACAGCGTGAAACGAGTTTGTGGATGGCTTTTCTTGATTTATCAAGAAATTGGGTTGGTCAAATATCAGGGAATAGGCTAAATCAATGTTTAGTTGATTTCTGTTCCACCAGATGGTGCTCTGCCTTCTGTAAAGTACATGTGCTTCTGGTCAGGATATGCTTTCTTTATTTTTAATATCAACAGCTGACCCACTTATTTTTTATTTTAGCGCTTTTTTCTCTAACAAGTATTTAAAGTTCAAACTATAAGTACTTGAATCCAACAAAATTTAAAAAAAAATGTTGTCTTGAGACTAAAAATATGGAAGAAGATCTTGTGGGGGAATGATGAAACATAAATCCATATCTACAAATTAAAATGCAAATCAATGTTGTTTTTTTTTGCACCATTTTTATATCTCTAGCTTCCTGGCTAACATCTTATTCAACAAGAGCATCTAGAAATATAACTTCCAGCTAACTCCACACGCCGCTGGAAGTCATAGTTGCTTCTTTTGAAGGACATGTTATGTCAAAATCTAGAGAAATAAAAATGTTTTGCGACACTAAATATTGAATTGATTATTGATATTGTTAAATAAGATATATATATAAATATATACTTTTCCCTATTTTCCAAAAATATAATTTATTATTAATATATATATGAAAAAACAATAGAAAAAAATAAAAGATAAGTGGGTCAGGTGTTGATATTAAAAATAAAAAAGGCATCTCCTGACCACGAGCACATGCGCTTTTTAGATGGCAGAGCGCCATCTAGTGGAGCAAAAATAAATTAAACGTTTATTTAGCTTGCTCCGTGATATTTGGCCAACCCAATTTCTTGATAAATCAAGAAAAGCCATCCACGAAAGCGTTTCGCGCTGTTGGCGCTCGTCAGCGTGGAGAAGGCTGTAACCACTGCGACCAAAAAATAATTTTGGTCCCAATGGCTTCCAAAAATATCTTTTATTTTTTTATATTGTTTTTTCATGTGTTAAGCGTCTTTACGCAAATTTGGCTTTAAATACCCATTTCTTGATTTTTCGGGAAGCCATTGGGACCCAAAATCTTTTTGGTCGCAGTGGTTACAGCCTTCTCCACGCTGACGAGCGCCAACAGCGCGAAACGCGTTCGTGGATGGCTTTTCTTGATTTATCAAGAAATTGGGTTGGCCAAATATCACGGAGCAAGCTAAATAAATGTTTAGTTTAATTTTGCTCCACTAGATGGCGCTCTGCCATCTAAAAAGCACATGTGCTCGTGGTCAGGAGATGCCTTCTTTATTTTTAATATATTTATGTGTTTTGAAAATAGAGCAATCCATATTTAATTCATTAAATAATAAAAGGCATATATTGGATTTAATAAAAGATTTATTTTGTCAATATTTCGGCTGGCCGAACGCCAACCTTTATCGAGGCATTACATCTTTGTATGTCGCCGCTATACAAACATGTAATGCCTCGATAAAGGCTGGCGTTCAGCTAATCGAAATATTGGCAAAATAAACTTTTATTCAATCCAATATATGCCTTTTATTATCATATATATGTGTATATTAGTTTAAACATTTCACTATTATAGGTTTTCATAGGTTAAGTAAAAAACGAAATTTTATAAACACATTCTTGTATTCTTATGGAAATGACTTTCTAAATAGAGAATTTACTCACTGCGAGTCCGAACCGACCTCTTAAACCCATTCCCATCTATGAGAGGAAGTAAGACACCCTAACATAAAGTCACACTACAAACTTTATAGTTTATGTATTACCAGTTTCAAACAAGACACGCTATATCCTATCTGGATAATTGCGCGTGAAACTATTTACAATAATTGTAGTAGAGTAGGTAACAGAATTGTCAAAAAGAAAATAAACAATTAAGAAAAAGAGCATTAAATAAACATATCCATTAAACAAATAAGCAACAACATAAGCAGATAGAAGAAACCGCATGGTAGTTATTTACAGTATGTTAAGCAATGATGGAAGTTGATTTAATGAAGTTATCTTTAATAATTAGTATCGTGGAGAGAGAAAGTTGATCAAGTTGAGTTATTCACAATGAGTTATATTCTAAAGTAACTTATTAATTATTTACCTTGATGTAAATCAAGTCACATAGTAGTGTAGTTCCTCAAGCTGCATGAAGTTGTCTATTTATAATAAAAAGTCTGCAGAACCCATTAAATTTCGTATATCTTTCCTTATTAGGTTTGACACCAGTTGCAATCCACACTATGCAAGCTTGTACTTATTGGAACAAGCCTGGGAGGCTTGCAGTACACCTTCTCTGAGATATCTTCTAAAAACCTTATACGACTTTAAACATAAAATAATTCACCAGAAACCAGCCAATAAGAACCATCACCTATGATATTAAGGTATTAAAACCACGCTAATAAAACAGGATCATTAAAGTGGTTGTAAAAGGCAGGTTGGTGGGCGTAAAGTGGTATTCCTCTGATCTAAGAATTGACCTGTTTTCTCTGCGCTATTAAACCCGCGGGTAAAAAGTAAATAAACAAGTGGAAATAGAATGATTTGGCGGGAAGCTCGGTGATTGGACGAAGCGGATCCCATAAAAATGGAATTTGGCGAAGTTTACAATTTATATTTACCTCAAATTGAGTTTGGCGGAATAGCCTCAGGGTGGCTCCAGGAGTTTGGTTCTCAATTCCGGGGGATTGGGGAGGGTCTGAAGAGATTTGCATATGCGACAAGAATGGTGCTCCCTCGCCTTTCTGTTCGGCGATATATTTTACATATTACTCGATCCCCAGTCTTTTGGAATAATTTTCTCTATTATATTTCACATTTTTATATAGGAATTTCACATACACCTATCCCCCGATTTACACGGTACTTTTTTTACACGTTTTCGCTTTTACACGGTTTTCCAAATAAGTTTTTGTTTTTTGTTTTTATTGCACTATACTAAATGCTACTGTGATTGAACACATGCGCTGTGTACACATCTCACGAGGAATCCCGAGCTTATGTGCTGACTACATATTTTAACCTGTCAATGCATTTTATTTTTATTTCTGTGTACACCTATCCCCTGATTTACACGTTTTTCTCAGGAACGTATCTACCGTGTAAATAGGGGGATAGGTGTATTCGTTTTATTTATTAAATCTTTCTTATTTATCTATTGTTGATAATTTACAGGATGAATCCAAGATAAACCGACATACTTTAGGAATATATAAAGGTTCTACACATAAATAATTCAAAATGTTCTAAGCACATTTCGTTATTTTTATTCTACATTTCAGCTTTGAGAATCTGTGTAAGACTAAAAGATATTGATAAAGATTTTTGTTGTTTCTGCATTTCGTTGTTTTTTTAAATATTTAATGTGAGGGTCGTCCCAAAAAAAAAAACACGAACATTTCAGTAACCTTACATGCTATAAAAGCCTAAAATTCAAATAGACATTAAAGTAAAAGGTATTATCTCTATTTAAAGTAACATATACGTTTTATAATAAAAACTGAATATTTATTTTTAGATTTAAGACCAAAAATCTCTAACACTAGAGAAAGAGAGACGAATACTGGTGATAATAAGTATAATTATTTCGTTTAATGATATTAGTACTAATAATAATAATAGAAATATGTAAAAACAATAATAATAAACCTATCCCCCGATTTACACGGTACCTGTTTTACACGTTTTCGCTTTTACACGGTTTTCCAAATAAGTTTTTTTTTCTTTTTATCGCACTATACTAAAATGCGATATTCTACTCTATACTACCTATGTTGAAAAGAATATTGGGAGGCTCTGATTCATGAGGGGGCGAACACCTATTCAGATTTGACAGATTAATATATCCCTCGATTTACACGTTTTTCTCAGGAACGTATCGACCGTGTAAATCGGGGGATAGGTGTATACAAATATTTATCCCAGAAACAGTGTTCGAAACTGAATCTAAACAAATTATTTTCTTTAAACCTAAAACTTAAAAATAAATGTGTCAATTGTTATATTGGTAATTATATTTTTCAATTTCATATAGAGAGATTTTTAAATTATTTTTATGAAATTTACATTTATAGTCATTTATAAAAATGAGGAAAATAGTATGTTAAGTCCGAGTTACTCGGAAAATAAACAATAATAGTTTGAAGAGAACTCCATATCAGACATATCATATACTTCATTAATATTTCTTGCCTCCAGCTATGGATTTGCATCTCTTTAAATTGTCCTCTATAATTATTATTTTACAAATAGTTAAATTACTCATTTTCATGCTCCTTTTCTATAGTTATGTAAATAATTTGTTTAAATATATTCACTTAAACTATTAGTTTCGTTCAGAGTGTCGTATTTATACTTTATTGCCTGTTGAAGGGTTTTTGCCCGAAAGCTTGCGTCGTCGAATAATTAAAGAAACTTGTCTTCTTTCATTTGGTAAATTCGCTACATATTTTACAAAGAAGAATCTTCTATATCTAATTTTATAAAGAGAAGGTATTTACATTAATATATATAAATACATAGAAATACATCTCTCCCTTTAAATATACAACAGATCGATGTATTATGGTGATCACCCTTGTAAATAAATTTACTAGAGATGGTAAAGAATGAATTACAACATCAGTTTTGGAAAATTCAGACAAAAACCAGCAACCTGTATACCTTGGTTTCAGGCTATGGCACTCATCAGTACAGGGACAGCTTCGATTTCATAGCATCCTAGGAAGATTATATAAAAGGGCGTACCTGGATCTGTAAAGAAAAAAAAAACAATCTTTTTCTCAAAATATTTCGAGAAATTGCTCCCTCTTTATCAATTTATTGCACAGTGAATTTAATTTACAAATTATTGTAGATCACATGAAAACAAATTTTTCATTGGTCAAAAACAATTATTGATAATAATACATTCAAAAATTATTATTAATAATAATACAATAAATATTTTATGAAAATTAAAGGCTTTTTAGAATGCAGTATTTTATAAAATGTTTTTTTTTTTCTTTTTCTTTACAGATCCAGGTACACCCTTTTATATAATCTTAATTAATGGATCGCCTTTTGACTCAAACAAATCCTACAAAGAGTTATGAAATCGGTTGAATTTAATAAACAGGAGTTTAAGCTGGTAAAGTGACAAGGGCCGATTTTCAGGCAAGAATACAACATAGAGCTATGGGAGGATTAGTCTTTCCTTGGAATCCATCTATCACCACTTCTAAAATTTTTACACATTACTAGATCGTTTATTTTGAAATCAATTGTCTGTTTTCGACGATGGTACTGTATCTGCCTGGCTTGTTGGTCCATAACTCGAGATGCCAAATTGGAATGTATTAAAGACACTCGGGTGCGAAGTAGACGCCTAATAAAAAACTCGAAAAGAATCTTTCCCATTGTTTCATGAATATAAGTCAGCAGAACTTTGGATAGTGCATCCTGAATGGTATCCCAAAATTTTTCTTTTATTTTTATCTAAATCTTCTTTTATCATTTTAACAGCTCTTTAAGCCAGGCCATTACTTTGAGGAGGGTGAGCGGGGATCAAGGTCCGTTTTATTCCATTTCCTTCCAAGATCCTTTTCATCTCACCACTTGGAAATTGCTGGCCATTATCTGACACGAATTCCTATGGTGAGCTATAAGCTGAAGAAAATCGTCTCAGTTGCTCACTTGTTTTTCCTGAAGTATTCTTTCTCTTTGGGCTTGCTTCAACCCATTTTGCATGACCGTCTACAAATATTTTTACATGTTAATATTGACATTGCTTGCAAAATCTACATGTATCCGCTGCCAAGGTCTTGTTGCCCTTTTCCAAGGTTGCCTATTCACCTTAATTGGGCCGTCATGTGCTTGTTGGAAATTTCTACACCTATTTATCAAAAACTCGATTATTAGCGTCTAAATTTGGCCACCAAAAATGTGATCGTAACTTCATTTTACTCATTCCGAAATGAGTTTGATGTAAAACGTTGAGCACTTTCGTTCATATAGATGATGATAATGTGACACGTATTCCTCACACCAAGCATTCCCCGTCCACCGTAATCTCTCATTTTCGTTTGAAATCAGGTCTGAGATTATCTGGTACCCTCTCAGCTCATCCTTTCTGAGTATAAACCTTGACCATAAATAACACCTCATCCTTTACAGTTTCAATTGCAATCTCATTGGTCGTTATTGGCAACTCCTCAACGTAAGACAAAGCATAGGCGTAATTCAATTCTAGTATTTCTTCGTTGTCAACAGGAGAACGCGACAGAAGTTCTGTATTTCTATGATCTTGGGTATTTCTAAACTTGTTTTCATGTGTATATGCTGGCAAAAGATACTCCCCACAACTGCTGTACCCTTGATGTAGATAAAGTTGAGATCCCTGATTTTGGATCCAAAATGTACATCATAGGCTTACGATCTGTAATCAAAATGAAACGTCTTCCATAAATAAACTGATATAATTTGGTTGTCCCATGAATAATTGTCAGAGCTTCTTTTTTAATCTGTGAGTATTTATGTTCCGCTTTCGATAAGGTCCCAGAGGCAAACATGATTGGTCTTTCCTGGCCTTCTATCACATTAGACAATACTGCGCCCACTCTAATCTGGGATACATCCGTGGCCAGATATAAAGGCAAGATAATGTCAAATATAACTAAAACCTTTAAAAAATATTTTTACATTTGTCAATAGTCTCCTCTTTTGTCCAAACTCACTGACTTTTTTTTCTGAAGAATTTCGTGATGAGGTCTTAGCAGTTCATGTAAATTTGGTATGAATTTACCCATTAATAATTCACTATTCCTAAAATTATATCGATTCCGAAATTATTTTCGGGGTTTTGAACTTCTGAATAGCTTGTACCTCTTTGTCAAGGAGCCTGATGCCATCTTCTGGGTTGCGATGTACAAAATGCTAAATTACATTTTGTATAAAATTACATTTCTTTCTTAAATTTAATATATCATACTTTATTAACCGAGAAAATACAGCCTCCAACACAGCTGTGTGTTTTTCATATGATGTATTTTCTATAAGTACATCATCGATATAACAAACAACCTGCTCTATTCTAGCCAAAATTCTATCCATCACAGATTGAAAATAACTAGGGGCATTTACCAGTCCAAATGGCATTCTCTTAAACCTAAAAAGTCTTCAAAAATGTATATTGATCGTCAGCGATGGTTGGAAGCTTTTGTCTCCCTACAGGCAAGCATTGCTTAAGTCCAACTAGGAAAAATATCTAATCTTGGCCAAAGTGGAGAATAATTCTTGTTGGGTGGGAAGCGGATATGCGGCTGTGTCCAAATATTTATTCAAATTTACTTTGAAATCGCAGTAGACTCTGAATTCCATATTTTTATTGGGAACTGGAGTTGCCAACTTGCTGCTCGACACTCGATATATGTATCCTTTATCCACCATCTTTTCCAAAGCTTCTGCCGTTCTAATGGCAAGAGGCACAAGGCGAGCTTTATCAAAAATTGAATTTACCTCACCCAGATTTCCCGACAATGTGAATCCTTTTATGGGGTCTGTGGTATCACTGAATAAGGATTGATTATCCTCAAAAGTTCCTCCATATTATTTTCCAAAGGTATCTTTTCCTTATTCCTTTTACCACAATTGCTCTAAGTCTAACATTTTCACCGTGAAACTCCACTTTAACAGTGATTTCCCCTATAATTGGTACTCTGATGCCACGTAAGTTTTGACAATAATACCTACAGGCTTCACTTCCACATGTGGTAAAAACTTTCTAAAGTCAATCTCTAATGGCAGTGTTGAACAACTACCTGTATCCATCACAGACTCAATGGATATTTTTCTCAAATATAATTTTCATAATATAAGGCGGGTCACTTGTGGATTATTTTATATTATATTCAGAAGTCTTTATGCAGGACAAATTCTGTATCAATTCTTCATATCTTCTTGATCTTCTAATTTATGCATTCTCTTTTGTTGATTACTCTTATTTTGACTTGAATGGTTTGTTTTTACTCCTGAAGATGGACGCAATGTGCCCCTTTCTTCTCCATCTGAAAAAGATATCCTTTCTAAATTTAAATAATTCTCTATTCAGATTACCACAATATTTGCATTTTTTTCTCGATAATTTCTATGTTCTGGTGTTCTTTTCACAATACATCCACACAGTGTTCTCTCTGTTCTAAATGCAATCATTTTGAATTTCATTCTGCGTACATTGACAATGCTATTTTCACAACTCTAGCCAAAGGAATATCTCCCTCAGACTAATTTATTTTTGTATCCTTTCATACATGAGATCACTCACAATCTTGTCTCGCAATGAATTTTCTAGTAAGCCTTAAAAATCATAAATCGACGTCAACCTTTTAATTTCAACTATAAAATCAGAAACGTCTTCTTTTCCTTCAATTGCATTCTCTTTTAAAATAAAATAAACCTTTCAACTTATCGGACGTTTCGGAGAAAAAAAAGCCTTGTTAGAATCTCGAATAATTCTTTAAAAGTTTTATGTTGTGAATTGGGCTATACAAATTTTAGAGAATTCCATAAACTTTAAAGCCAATTAGGGTTAGCAAATATTCTTTGTTCTTTTCATCCCTGCATTTTTCTCCAAAATAAGAAGTTGTTTACGTATTTCAATGAATGATTTAAGATTTAACTTCCTTCTTCAATCTTTAAAATAATAATGATATATTTTAATGGAAAAATATTAAATAATCTATCATTCTCAATACTCGTCACCAAATTACAATATGTTGAAATCAAAATATGAATAACTTTTTAGTTCTAAAATGTTACGCACACACACACACGAAAAAAAAAGGAATTACATCATGTCCAAAATCACAATCTATCTGCTTATGTTGATGCTTATTTGTTTAATGTATATGTTTATTCAATGCTCTTTTTCTTAATTCTTCATTTTCTTTTTGACAATTCTGTTACCTACTCTACTACAATTATTGTAAATAGTTTCACGCGTAATTATCCAGATCGGATATAGTGTGTCTTATCTGCAACTGGCTAATAAATAAATAATAAAAGAAATTGTTGTATATATATTAATTAATTGTTCCACAGAGTGTGTATAAGCTCACAGGTAAATAGGCGCTAACCAGAAGAAAAAAGTTCCTTTGTTTAATATTAGTTTCCCTTTTATATTTTTTTCTCTCTCTTGTAAATCAATAAATATAATTAAATTAAATTTTTATTGCCATCTATCGTTAAAATTTTGCACAAATAAATTTACTGGCAATGCGTTTCTTTTAAATATCATCAAATATTATCTCTACAGACCTTACTGCAATGATATGATTTATTGAATGAGAGGGCTTGGCTCATCAGTAGTGAACCCTCTCAGCGGTTGATTTGATGATATTTAAAAGAAACGCATTGCCAGTAAATTTATTTGTGCAAAATTTTAACGATAGATGGCAATAAAAATTTAATTTACTTATATATATTGGTTATGAAAACATATTTTGCGGAAGAGCTTTGCTCGATGCAATACCTTGAAATTATATGTATATAAGCTTATGTCCATAGTTTACTAAACACCCCTAAGCTGCCTTCCATAGAAAATGCAGGGTATATAACAAAACCAGTCCAATACAATAGTAGAGCGGTCTAGAGATTAATTTGGCGAAACCGCTGAGAGGGTTCACTACTGATGAGCCAAGCCCTCTCATTCAATAAATCATATCATTGCAGTAAGGTCTGTAGAGATAATATTTGATGATATTTAAAAGAAACGCATTGCCAGTAAATTTATAAATATAATGTTTAATTAATAATTATTGGAATCAATTTCATTAATAATTCTAAGCAAAGTCAACAGAAATGGCTAATATTTTTTCCAAAAATACAAAAAGAAATATTATAAAAAAAGTTTTTATGAATTACACAGTTTTAAAAAACATCTATCTTGATTACAAAACTTTATTTTTTCCTACTTTTTTTATATATATTATAAGATAGAAACCCGAATTGTTTAACCATGGTGGAAACAGAATAGTGTTATATAATGTGTTTAAGTTTTAATATTATGATCCATTTCTATGAATAAATATTAAGAAATACTCTGTGAGTGGATCATAATATTTTTGTATGTTATTGTGTTCTTTGTTGTTAAAAAGTAAACAATGTGATGTTCCCTGTAAAAAGTTATGTAATAAATATAACTAATAATTATATTTGGCTCATTTATTAATAAAATATTAATAACAAAAGGAAGACCAAAAATAATACAAATAATACCTGGTATATATATAATTGATAATACGTTTTATTTTGGATTTGATTGAAATATTTATTTTGCTCAAAATAAATATTTTAATCAAATCTAAAATACGCCATATTATTATAGTTTAATTCAAATCCAACATATATTTTCACATTTTGATTTTAAAAAGATTAATTAATCATTATTTAAGAAGGCTTATATATTTTTTTCTTTTAAAATATTAATAAATATTTTTAGATTAAACATTGCAGAAATATTTTTTAATGAATTTGATTCATTCACTTCTCTTTTTAAACCAAATATTTTCAATATATTAACACAAGAAAAGCTATAATTAAGCACTCTAATGAATGTTGGAAACTGCCAATATTTATTTTTACAGCATAGAAATTTTTAAAAAATAACGAAAAACAGTGAATTTTTGGAGAAGCAAACGAAGCATTTTCCCGCCTATTGACACGTGGGTCAATAATCGCTAAGCCTTGTCGATCGAAGCAGACGACGACGTGACGATCACAGAGTAAACTTCCTTAAGGAGATAATTTATCATAATATCTCTCTGGCAACACTGGTTCTCTGAAATTTGTGTGTATAATAGAGAATTATGTTCTACATTATCATTCAATATTTTTATTTAGACTTCATACTAAAATATAGGAGTATCAAACTTTTCAAAAAATATATATTTTTTATAATATTATTCAAGAATATATTTTGGTAAGTATATCAATGAAAAATCGAAATTAATATAGACGCGTATGACTCTTTTTAAAAAATAAACAATTTCTACTGCCCTTACTGCAATGGAAAATGAATGGGAGGATCTGGCACATCAGTGGTGAACCTTTCCAGCGGTTTCGCCAGTTTAATGCATCATAAAGTATATGTATATTTGAAAAAAAATACGTATATATATAATTGCAATTTAACAAAATCAATAAGAGATATTAATCTAAGGCTAGGATTCTTTTTAATTTTTTTATTTATTTCTCGAGCTTTCAGGTTAATATGTCCTTCAACATGGATACCCAGTAACAGAGTCCTATATTAAATATCTCTGAAAAAAAATCATTGAGTTGATCAACATATAATCAGATGAAACTAAGCGAAAAAGAAGCGAAGATGCGGAAGAATATTTTTGTCTGAGTGACTGAATAGTTTGATATATTATTCTTAGATTTAAAAACGACATTTGAAAACGATCCCGCATGTGTTTCTACAAAAAATCAAAATTTATTTCATGGAGAAATATCAATTATGTGAACACAGAGAAATAAATCTATTATACCTAAAAAAAGAGTCCTATATTCCGTATTAAAGTTATCAAAGTGTAAGAGCAGGAAGGAATCTTTATTACAAACTTGAAAGAGTATAGTATGAAAATAAGGTATTTCACACATATATGACGTTCACGTATAAAATTATTTATGCAACGGATTAATCATTCTATATTTACTTTCTGCGGTTATTCTATCATATCTCCATTATTATTCCCCTCTCTAGCCTTCCACCAAGGAAGTTGTACCTTTTAGCATGTATATCGGGATTCAGACCATAACTCTGAAAGATAAACTCATGGATAAAACTAAAGGAAGTTGTACCTTTTAGCATGTATATCGGGATTCAGACAATAACTCTGAAAGATACACTCATGGACAAAACTAAAGGAAGTTGTACCTTTTAGCATGTATATCGGGATTCAGACAATAACTCTGATGATACACTCATGGACAAAACTTAAGGAATTTGTACCTTTTAGCATGTATATCGGGATTCAGACAATAACTCTGAAAGATACACTCATGGACAAAACTAAAGGAAGTTGTACCTTTTAGCATGTACATCGGGATTCAGACAATAATTCTGAAAGATACACTAATGGACAAAACTTAAGGTATTTGTACCTTTTAGCATGTATATCGGGATTCAGATAATAACTCTGATAGATACACTCATGGACAAAACTTAAGTTCTACCTTTTAGCCTGTATATCGGGATTCAGACAATAACTCTGAAAGATACACTCATGGACAAAACTTAAAGAAGTTTTATCTTTCCGCATGTATATTGGTATTCAAACAATCACTCTGAAAGATATTACAGTGACCTTTTTTGAAGACACACGAGATAACCAAGTGTGTATACACTCATGGACAAAACCTATGGAAGTTGTACCTTTTAGCATGCATATCGGAATTCAGACAATATCTCTGAAAAATATATTACAGTAATCTTTATTGAAGACACACGAGATAACCAATATACACTCACGGACAAAACTTAAGGAAGTTGTACCTTTCAGCATGTATATCGGGATTGAGACAATAACTCTGAGATATATTACAGTGACCTTTATTGAAGATAAACCAAGTGTGAACAAAATTGCTTCTGCCTCCTTCCTTGAGTTTTGTCCATGAGTGTAAACAAATAAGGAGTGATAAAAATAGATTGAAACGGAATAATATTCTGTGTTTCTCAGAAACTATCTTCTTTTTATCTGCTATCTTGTTTACACACTTGATAACAGTAATTATTTAAAACATGCCGTGGTAAAATTTCTCATTCAGTATTTCTGTCTGAAGATGGTAACAACGTTGTTACCGAAACATCACACACTATTTATTTATTTGGATTTGGTCTTATTACATTGTGTTAATAATCTATAATACAAATTGTATCTTATCATTAGATTTGGTTTTATTACCTTGTGTTTATAATCTATAATCCAAATTGTACCTTATCATTGGAGATTTGGTCTTATAACCTTGTGTTTATAATGTAAAATCCAAATTGTACCTTATCATTGGAGATTTGGTCTTATAACCTTGTGTTTATAATGTAAAATCCAAATTGTGCCTTATCATGGTTAGAAAAAGGTATATTTTTACTCATCCTTATATCCTCTCATATATTCATCAACAGCTGTTACTTCGTTTTTAAGTTTAAGTATGTGATTAGCTGGACTACCACGGATTACCAGACTTAGGATTTTGCCTCATCTACTCAATGAAAATCATATATATTTTTTTATAATGGGTAGATACAGTTAAAATACAAATAGTAATATCCTGACCCAACTATCTTGACAAAGATAAACAATTTAATTTTCTAAAAATGATTTGGTTAAGTAATTTTGCCTAAGAAATAAAACAACATCGAGCTTTGGCAGAAAATCAAACATAGGAATGAATTATATAGAAACACCAAGCCTGATGTAACTTGAAAATGGCGTACAAATCAAAGTACCACCGGAAAAGAAAGGTTGGGTACCCAGTAAGGTGAATAACAGTTCATTGACATGTCCAAACTCAGAGAGAATGTAGACAGGCCATTCTAGTCCTTGATTGGACAAAAGAGTCCGCTATCTTTGATTTCACCATTTGCATATGTTGGAATAGCGATCAAAATTGGCATGGAGCATTGGGGGATCGACCAATCAACGGCCGCGGCGGCGCTGCGGTCGACGTCAATATATATAGTCTTTGTCTCTCGCCTTCCTACATATACTTGCCTTTAAAATTTTGCTACTTTAACATCTTGTTTTAAGTTACTTTTTTAATAAATAATCCTTTTATTCCTTGATTCAATCTCAAACTTCAACAGGTTATGGGCCCAGCACGCTTCCACTGCGCCTAAAAGGATTAACCGCCAGCAGTGAGTAAGCCTTTGTTTTGCTTGAAGTTTAGGCGTCAACCGCCAACCATAACCCTAGTTTCTTTTTGTCGTTGGCCGATTCCAAGACAAAGAAGATGAGCGAAGATTGTCTTTCAAGGATTAAAGTTTTTAATGGTGAAAACTTTTCACTATGGAAATTCCAATTCAGGCTTCTTTTGGAACAACAAAAATTACTAGAATTATTGGAAGGCTTAGAAATAAAGCCGAATGTTGTTTCCTCCGACAGTAACTCTGAAAGTTCACTACAGAATTGGAAATCAAAGGATGTTAAGGCAAGGATGTTATTAACACAGGCAATCGAATTAAAGTTTCTTCAGCCCCTGATGAACTGTACTTCCGCTTCACAAATGTGGCAGAAATTACTTGCTATTCATGAACAAAATTCCGAATTTACTATTGGCCTACTTTGGCAACAATTCTTCGATGCACGATTGACATCGGAAACAATAAGTGATTACATAGCAAAAATTGAAAATATTTCTGCACAAATTTCACAAATGGGTGGAACCATAACGGAAGATCAAAAGGTAGCAAAAATTTTAAATACTTTGCCTTCGAGTATGCGCTACTTTGTTGCAGCGTGGGAATCGTTAGATCCGAAAGCTCAAACTCTTAACAATTTAACTGCAAGACTTTTGATTGAAGAAACAAGGAATCAACAAAGCGGTTCTTCTAAACAAGATGAGGCCTTATTACACAGGCAAGCACGAACGAAGCCTAAAGATACACAACGTTCTTTTCAAGATGCCAAGAAGAACACTAAATGCCACTATTGTCACAAAATTGGACATTGGAGCAGCGAATGTAGAAAAAGATTAGCTAATGAGAAAAATAAATCCAAAAATCTTCATGATTCAAAAGGAAGTTCAAGTGATTATGGACTTATTTTGTGCGATAATCAAGTAGAGCCCAATGATATTTGGTATGCTGACAGCGGTGCAAGCTGCAGCATGACATTTCGACGAGAGTGGTTCAAGACCTACACGCCGTTCACCAGTGATCATCCAATCTACTTGGGAGACAACTCGACACTACTTGCAGAAGGCATGGGAGACATCGAGATTCAAGCCTACGTCGACGGTGGATGGTACAATACGTACATAAGAAATGTGCTCTACTCGCCGCAACTAAAGAAAAATTTGTATAGCCTTTCTACGTCCACAAGAAGAGGATTCAACGTCATTATCAAACATGACAAGCTACAGATCTTCATGGATAATGACCTAAAAGCCGTAGGAGTGCGTCATGACGACCTCTACAGGATACTCTTCAAGGTTACGTCATCATCACAAGGATACATCACCAGCGAGAACAAGCTTCAGTTGTGGCACGAGAGACTTGCGCATCTTCCAGTTGCTACACTTCGAGAGATGGCGACCAAAGGATTGGTGGATGGTCTGCAGCCTCAAGATTTGAGGGAGAAATTTTCTTCTGTGAAGGATGCCAACTTGGAAAAGCCCATAGAAAGTCGTGCTATCCCTCAGATGGCAAAAACTACCAGCTAGGTGAGTTTATTTATGCTGATATTTGTGGCCCAATGCAGACTCAATCATTAAGTAAATATCTGTATTTCTGCTTATTTAAAGATTACTTTAGTGGTTATCGCCATATTTATTTTATTAAAAACAAATCAGATGTGCTAGATATATTCAAAGAATATGCTACTCTAATCTATACTCAAACTGGAAATAAGATAAAAGTTCTTAGGACTGATAATGCGCTAGAATTCAAAAGCGATAATTTTGCAGATTTATGTAAAAGATTTGGGATAATTCACGAGTTCACTGCACCTTATGTGCACGAACAGATAGGACGTATAGAAAGAGACAATCGTACGATTGTGGAAGCAGCCAGGTCCATGCTAAATTCACGAAATCTTCCAGGATTTTTTTGGGCTGAGGCATGTAACACAGCAACTTATATTCTAAATAGAAGTGCGACTAAGCAAACCCCTGGAACGACACCTTATGAACTTTTCTTTGGCACAAAGCCTAATGTAGCTAACTATAAAATATTTGGCTGTAATGCTTATATGCATATTCCCAAAGAAAACCGTAAAAAGTGGGATAATAAATCGATAAAACTTATGTTTTTAGGTTATGAGAATACAAGCAAAAATTTTAGATTATGGGATTGGAAAACTAGAAAAATAAGAATTTCTAAAGATGTCACATTCGATGAGAAAGCTACTCCACATTCAGATAGAGAATCTACCTAACCGAAAGAAATAATATTTCAGATTAACAGCGCTCCGGATGAATCACCAGTTGCAACAACAAACTTCCCAGTGCAGGAACTGCTGCCAGTATCCGATATCAGTTCGCATCCAATGATAACACTCTCTAAAGTTTCGAATAGCCAATGTAACTTTGCGCTCGCTGATGAACCCAGTAACTATATAGATGCAATAACAAGTTCAGATTCAGAAAGATGGAAATTAGCCATGGATGAAGAGATTGATGCATTAAATAAAAATAAAACATGGACTTTAGAACGTCTGGCAGATGGTCATAAACCTATCGGTTGTAAATGGGTTTATAAAATTAAAACGGAGTCCGATGGTACAATTCAACGGTTCAAAGCCAGATTAGTTGCAAAAGGCTATTCTCAAATCAAAAATGTTGACTATTTCGATACGTTTAGCCCAGTAGTCAGGTATGATTCGTTACGCATTCTTTTATCACACGCTGCTTCTGAAAGGATGTTTCTTAAGCAATTCGATGTAAAGACAGCTTTTCTCAATGGCGAATTAGAGGAACTTGTTTATCTTGAACAACCAGAAGGCTACAAGAGAGATGATAATAGCTGCTATAGATTACATAAAAGTCTGTATGGTCTGAGACAATCTTCTAGAAATTGGAATAAGAAATTTACCAATTTTTTGTATAGCCATAATTTCAAAACATCAGACGCCGACCCGTGCATTTTCATTGGAACACACAATGATTCAAATGTTATCTTAGCTCTCTATGTTGATGATGGAATTATTCTATCTAAAGATAAAGAGGCAATAGCTATTATAATGGATGAGTTAGAACACGCATTTGATATTACATCTGGAAGTGTTAACTTTTTTGTTGGGCTACAAATAGAGCAGTCAGAAGATAGGGCAAGTATTTTCATTCACCAGTCATCATATATTGACAAAATTTTGAGTAAATTTAATATGGCTGACTGTATTCCTGCTTCGGTGCCTATGGATCCTTCTGTCATCTTAACAAAGCAGGACTGTCCTACTCCAGAACAAAAGGAAAAGATGCCTAAATTCCCTTTTCGAGAAGCTGTTGGATCCCTTATGTTTGCATCCTGTGTTTCACGTCCAGATATCACTTATGCAGTTTCACAAGTGAGTAAATTCCTAGAATATCCAGGACCTGCACATTGTACAACAGTGAAGAATATTTTCCGTTATCTGAAAGGCACTACACACATGGGAATTCTCTTCACTGGACAAGACCAACTTGTTGGCTACTCTGATAGTGATTTTGCTCGTGATGTTGACTCCAGAAAAAGTACGACTGGTTATGCCTTCATGATGAACGGAGGAACTGTTTCTTGGGCAAGCCAACGACAACCAATTATCGCACTTTCAACCGCCGAAAGTGAATACATCGCTGCCTGCAGTGCTGCTAAGGAATTGATTTGGATCAGAAGACTTCTACAGGACATCGGCTGTGATATTACTAAAGAAACTGAACTTTATATCGACAACCAAGCAGCAATAAAACTTGTTGAAAATCCAGTATTCCACTAACGAACGAAACATATTGATGTTCGCTACCACTTCATTAGATCCAAACATGAAGAAGGTGAACTTAAAGTGCATCATGTTTGCAGCTCAGAACAGCTAGCTGATATAATGACTAAACCTCTTCCACGAAACAAATTCCACTACTTAAGAGGTCTACTGAACATTTTGGATCGAGAGGGAGTGTTGGAATAGCGATCAAAATTGGCATGGAGCATTGGGGGATCGACCAATCAACGGCCGCGGCGGCGCTGCGGTCGACGTCAATATATATAGTCTTTGTCTCTCGCCTTCCTACATATACTTGCCTTTAAAATTTTGCTACTTTAACATCTTGTTTTAAGTTACTTTGTTTAATAAATAATCCTTTTATTCCTTGATTCAATCTCAAACTTCAACAGCATATAAGCTGGGTTCCTCTTGAGAACAAATACACAGGGAGAAGTCAAGACAGTAGTATCAGGTCGTCATGCTGTCTGATAGACCAGTGTCCAAGAATTCCAATAGTCCATCTTACCTTCCCGGATGCTGCCCCCTCTAAACCGATGTAACCATATTCCTATGTGTATGGTCTTCATTTATCTTCACGCTAGTGCGCTCCCACTCTGGCCCCATGACTGCATGTTGGATGAGAAGACCGCTGCGATCATGTCGGCTCCACATATTGCAACATATATATGTGGTCATTTACTATCAGTTATGCAAATATAAAAGGCAAATATATATACCTTTTTACAAATTATATATATAAAAATGCTTTCACATCACATATAATAAAGCGTCTGTTCGTTGAAGCCGAATAGGATTGGTCCATTCTGTGTGACGTGTTCAATCCTGATTGGCTTGCCCCCCCCCCCACTTAAGTGACGTGGCCGGCTGAGATGGTACTGACCACGGGATGAGATGGGACTGACCACGGGTTGAGATGGGACTGAGCACGGGATGAGATGGGACTGAACACGGGATGAGATGGGACAGAGCACGGGATGAGATGGGAATGATCACGGGATGAGATGGGAATGATCACGGGATGAGATGGGACTGAACACGGGATGAGATGGGACTGAACACGGGATGAGATGGGACTGAGCACGGGATGAGATGGGACTGAGCACGGGATGAGATGGGACTGTGCACGGGATGAGATGGGACTGACAGCGGGATTAGATGGGACTGACCACGGGATGAGATGGGACTGAGCACGGGATGAGATGGGACTGAGCAAGAGATGAGATGGGACTGAGCACGGGATGAGATGGGACTGACAGCGGGATGAGATGGGACTGAGCACGGGAAGAGATGGGGCTGAGCTCGGGATGGGATGGGACTGAGCACGGGATGAGATGGGACTGACCACGGGATGAGATGGGACTGAGCACGGGATGAGATGGGAATGATCACGGGATGAGATGGGAATGATCACGGGATGAGATGGGACTGAACACGGGATGAGATGGGACTGACCACGGGATGAGATGGGACTGAGCACGGGATGAGATGGGACTGAGCACGGGATGAGATGGGAATGATCACGGGATGAGATGGGAATGATCACGGGATGAGATGGGACTGAACACGGGATGAGATGGGACTGAGCACGGGATGAGATGGGACTGAGCACGGGATGAGATGGGACTGAGCACGGGATGAGATGGGAATGATCACGGGATGAGATGGGAATGATCACGGGATGAGATGGGACTGAACACGGGATGAGATGGGACTGAGCACGGGATGAGATGGGACTGAGCACGGGATGAGATGGAAATGATCACGGGATGAGATGGGAATGATCACGGGATGAGATGGGACTGAACACGGGATGAGATGGTACTGAGCACGGGATGAGATGGGAATAATCACGGGATGAGATGGGACTGACAGCGGGATGAGATGGGACTGACCACGGGATGAGATGGGACTGAGCACGGGATGGGATGGGACTGAGCACGGGATGGGATGGGACTGAGCACGGGATGAGATGAAACTGACCACGGGATGATATGGGACTGAGCACGGGATGAGATGGGAATGATCACGGGATGAGATGGGAATGATCGCGGGATGAGATGGGACTGAGCAAGGGATGAGATGGGACTGAGCACGGGATGAGATGGGACTGAGCAAGGGATGAGATGGGACTGACAGCGGGATGAGATGGGACTGAGCACGGGATGAGATGGGGCTGAGCACGGGATGGGATGAGACTGAGCACGGGATGAGATGGGACTGACCACGGGATGAGATGGTACTGACCACGGGATGAGATGGGACTGAGCACGGGATGAGATGGGACTGACAGCGGGATGAGATGGGACTGAGCACGGGATGAGATGGGAATGATCACGGGATGAGATGGGACTGAACACGGGATGAGATGGGACTGAGCACGGGATGAGATGGGACTGAGCACGGGATAAGATGGAAATGATCACGGGATGAGATGGGAATGATCACGGGATGAGATGGGACTGAACACGGGATGAGATGGTACTGAGCACGGTATGAGATGGGACTGAGCACGGGATGAGATGGGACTGACAGCGGGATGAGATGGGACTGACCACGGGATGAGATGGGACTGAGCACGGGATGGGATGGGACTGAGCACGGGATGGGATGGGACTGAGCACGGGATGAGATGAAACTGACCACGGGATAATATGGGACTGAGCACGGGATGAGATGGGATGATCACGGGATGAGATGGGAATGATCACGGGATGAGATGGGACTGAGCAAGGGATGAGATGGGACTGAGCACGGGATGAGATGGGACTGAGCAAGGGATGAGATGGGACTGACAGCGGGATGAGATGGGACTGAGCACGGGATGAGATGGGGCTGAGCACGGGATGGGATGAGACTGAGCACGGGATGAGATGGGACTGACCACGGGATGAGATGGTACTGACCACGGGATGAGATGGGACTGAGCACGGGATGAGATGGGACTGACAGCGGGATGAGATGGGACTGAGCACGGGATGAGATGGGAATGATCACGGGATGAGATGGGACTGAACACGGGATGAGATGGGACTGAGCACGGGATGAGATGGGACTGAGCACGGGATGAGATGGCACTGAGCACGGGATGAGATGGGAATGATCACGGGATGAGATGGGAATGATCACGGGATGAGATGGGACTGAACACGGGATGAGATGGGACTGAGCACGGTATGAGATGGGACTGAGCACGGGATGAGATGGGACTGACAGCGGGATGAGATGGGACTGACCACGGGATGAGATGGGACTGAGCACGGGATGGGATGGGACTGAGCACGGGATGGGATGGGACTGAGCACGGGATGAGAAGGGACTGAGCACGGGATGAGATGAAACTGACCACGGGATGAGATGGGACTGAGCACGGGATGAGATAAAACTGACCACGGGATGAGATGGGACTGAGCACGGGATGAGATGGGAATGACCACGGGATGAGATGGGACTGAGCAAGGGATGAGATGGGACTGAGCACGGGATGAGATGGGACTGAGCAAGGGATGAGATGGGACTGAGCACGGGATGAGATGGGACTGACAGCGGGATGAGATGGGACTGAGCACGGGATGAGATGGGGCTGAGCACGGGATGGGATGAGACTGAGCACGGGATGAGATGGGACTGACCACGGGATGAGATGGTACTGACCACGGGATGAGATGGGACTGACCACGGGTTGAGATGGGACTGAGCACGGGATGAGATGGGACTGAGCACGGGATGAGATGGGACTGAGCACGGGATGAGATGGGAATGATCACGGGATGAGATGGGAATGATCACGGGATGAGATGGGACTGAACACGGGATGAGATGGGACTGAGCACGGGATGAGATGGGACTGAGCACGGGATGAGATGGGACTGACAGCGGGATGAGATGGGACTGAGCACGGGATGAGATGGGACTGAGCACGGGATGAGATGGGATTGACAGCGGGATGAGATGGGACTGAGCACGGGATGAGATGGGGCTGAGCACGGGATGGGATGGGACTGACCACGGGATGAGATGGGACTGACCAGGGGATGAGATGGGACTGAGCACGGGATGAGATGGGAATGATCACGGGATGAGATGGGAATGATCACGGGATGAGATGGGACTGAACACGGGATGAGATGGGACTGACCACGGGATGAGATGGGACTGAGCACGGGATGAGATGGGACTGAGCACGGGATGAGATGGGAATGATCACGGGATGAGATGGGACTGAACACGGGATGAGATGGGACTGAGCACGGGATGAGATGGGACTGAGCACGGGATGAGATGGGACTGAGCACGGGATGAGATGGGAATGATCACGGGATGAGATGGGAATGATCACGGGATGAAATGGGACTGAACACGGGATGAGATGGGACTGAGCACGGGATGAGATGGGACTGAGCACGGGATGAGATGGAAATGATCACGGGATGAGATGGGAATGATCACGGGATGAGATGGGACTGAACACGGGATGAGATGGTACTGAGCACGGTATGAGATGGGACTGAGCACGGGATGAGATGGGACTGACAGCGGGATGAGATGGGACTGACCACGGGATGAGATGGGACTGAGCACGGGATGGGAAGGGACTGAGCACGGGATGAGATGGGACTGAGCAAGGGATGAGATGGGACTGAGCACGGGATGAGATGGGACTGAGCAAGGGATGAGATGGGACTGACAGCGGGATGAGATGGGACTGAGCACGGGATGAGATGGGGCTGAGCACGGGATGGGATGAGACTGAGCACGGGATGAGATGGGACTGACCACGGGATGAGATGGTACTGACCACGGGATGAGATGGGACTGAGCACGGGATGAGATGGGACTGACAGCGGGATGAGATGGGACTGAGCACGGGATGAGATGGGAATGATCACGGGATGAGATGGGACTGAACACGGGATGAGATGGGACTGAGCACGGGATGAGATGGGACTGAGCACGGGATGAGATGGGACTGAGCACGGGATGAGATGGGAATGATCACGGGATGAGATGGGAATGATCACGGGATGAGATGGGACTGAGCACGGTATGAGATGGGACTGAGCACGGGATGAGATGGGACTGACAGCGGGATGAGATGGGACTGACCACGGGATGAGATGGGACTGAGCACGGGATGGGAAAGGACTGAGCACGGGATGGGATGGGACTGAGCACGGGATGAGAAGGGACTGAGCACGGGATGAGATGGGACTGAGCAAGGGATGAGATGGGACTGAGCACGGGATGAGATGGGACTGACAGCGGGATGAGATGGGACTGAGCACGGGATGAGATGGGGCTGAGCACGGGATGGGATGAGACTGAGCACGGGATGAGATGGGACTGACCACGGGATGAGATGGTACTGACCACGGGATGAGATGGGACTGAGCACGGGATGAGATGGGACTGACAGAGGGATGAGATGGGACTGAGCACGGGATGAGATGGGGCTGAGCACGGGATGGGATGAGACTGAGCACGGGATGAGATGGGACTGACCACGGGATGAGATGGTACTGACCACGGGATGAGATGGGACTGACCACGGGTTGAGATGGGACTGAGCACGGGATGAGATGGCACTGAGCACGGGATGAGATGGGAATGATCACGGGATGAGATGGGAATGATCACGGGATGAGATGGGACTGAACACGGGATGAGATGGGACTGAGCACGGGATGAGATGGGACTGACAGCGGGATGAGATGGGACTGAGCACGGGATGAGATGGGAATGATCACGGGATGAGATGGGAATGATCACGGGATGGGATGGGACTGACCACGGGATGAGATGGGACTGAGCACGGGATGAGATGAAACTGACCACGGGATGAGATAGGACTGAGCAAGGGATGAGATGGGACTGAGCACGGGATGAGATGGGACTGACAGCGGGATGAGATGGGACTGAGCACGGGATGAGATGGGAATGATCACGGGATGAGATGGGAATGATCACGGGATGGGATGGGACTGAGCACGGGATGAGATGGGACTGAGCACGGGATGAGATGGGAATGATCACGGGATGAGATGGGACTGAGCACGGGATGAGATGGGAATGATCACGGGATGAGATGGGAATGATCACGGGATGAGATGGGACTGAGCACGGGATGAGATGGGACTGAGCACGGGATGAGATGGGACTGAGCACGGGATGAGATGGGACTGACCACGGGATGAGATGGGACTGACAGCGGGATGAGATGAAACTGACCACGGGATGAGATGAAACTGACCACGGGATGAGATCGGACTGAGCACGGGATGAGATGAAACTGACCACGGGATGAGATAGGACTCAGCACGGGATGAGATGGGAATGATCACGGGATGAGATGGGACTGAACACGGGATGAGATGGGACTGACCACGGGATGAGATGGGACTGAGCACGGGATGAGATGGGACTGAACACTGGATGAGATGGGACTGACCACGGGATGAGATGGGACTGAGCACGGGATAAGATGGGACTGAGCACGGGATGATATGGGACTGAGCACGGGATGAGATGGGAATGATCACGGGATGAGATGGGAATGATCACGGGATGAGATGGGACTGAACACGGGATGAGATGGGACTGAGCACGGGATGAGATGGGACTGAGCACGGGATGAGATGGGACTGAGCACGGGATGAGATGGGAATGATCACGGGATGAGATGGGACTGAACACGGGATGAGATGGGACTGAGCACGGGATGAGATGGGACTGAGCACGGGATGAGATGGAAATGATCACGGGATGAGATGGGAATGATCACGGGATGAGATGGGACTGAACACGGGATGAGATGGTACTGAGCACGGTATGAGATGGGACTGAGCACGGGATGAGATGGGACTGACAGCGGGATGAGATGGGACTGACCACGGGATGAGATGGGACTCAGCACGGGATGGGATGGGACTGAGCACGGGATGGGATGGGACTGAGCACGGGATGAGATGAAACTGACCACGGGATGAGATGGGACTGAGCACGGGATGAGATGGGAATGATCACGGGATGAGATGGGAATGATCACGGGATGAGATGGGACTGAGCACGGGATGAGATGGGACTGAGCACGAGATGAGATGGGACTGAGCACGGGATGAGATGGGACTGAGCACGGGATGAGATGGGACTGAGCACGGGATGAGATGGGACTGAGCACGGGATGAGATGGGACTGACCACGGGATGAGATGGGACTGACAGCGGGATGAGATGAAACTGACCACGGGATGAGATGAAACTGACCACGGGATGAGATGGGACTGAGCACGGGATGAGATGAAACTGACCACGGGATGAGATAGGACTGAGCACGGGATGAGATGGGAATGATCACGGGATGAGATGGGACTGAACACGGGATGAGATGGGACTGACCACGGGATGAGATGGGACTTAGCACGGGATGAGATGGGACTGAACACTGGATGAGATGGGACTGACCACGGGATGAGATCGGACTGAGCACGGGATAAGATGGGACTGAGCACGGGATGATATGGGACTGAGCACGGGATGAGATGGGAATGATCACGGGATGAGATGGGAATGATCACGGGATGAGATGGGACTGAACACGGGATGAGATGGGACTGAGCACGGGATGAGATGGGACTGAGCACGGGATGAGATGGGACTGAGCACGGGATGAGATGGGAATGATCACGGGATGAGATGGGACTGAACACGGGATGAGATGGGACTGAGCACGGGATGAGATGGGACTGAGCACGGGATGAGATGGAAATGATCACGGGATGAGATGGGAATGATCACGGGATGAGATGGGACTGAACACGGGATGAGATGGTACTGAGCACGGTATGAGATGGGACTGAGCACGGGATGAGATGGGACTGACAGCGGGATGAGATGGGACTGACCACGGGATGAGATGGGACTGAGCACGGGATGGGATGGGACTGAGCACGGGATGGGATGGGACTGAGCACGGGATGAGATGAAACTGACCACGGGATGATATGGGACTGAGCACGGGATGAGATGGGAATGATCACGGGATGAGATGGGAATGATCACGGGATGAGATGGGACTGAGCAAGGGATGAGATGGGACTGAGCACGGGATGAGATGGGACTGAGCAAGGGATGAGATGGGACTGACAGCGGGATGAGATGGGACTGAGCACGGGATGAGATGGGGCTGAGCACGGGATGGGATGAGACTGAGCACGGGATGAGATGGGACTGACCACGGGATGAGATGGTACTGACCACGGGATGAGATGGGACTGAGCACGGGATGAGATGGGACTGACAGCGGGATGAGATGGGACTGAGCACGGGATGAGATGGGAATGATCACGGGATGAGATGGGAATGATCACGGAATGAGATGGGAATGATCACGGGATGAGATGGGACTGAACACGGGATGAGATGGGACTGAGCACGGGATGAGATGGGACTGAGCACGGGATGAGTTGGAACTGAGCACGGGATGAGATGGGAATGATCATGGGGTGAGATGGGAATGATCACGGGATGAGATGGGACTGAACACGGGATGAGATGGGACTGAGCACGGTATGAGATGGGACTGAGCACGGGATGAGATGGGACTGACAGCGGGATGAGATGGGACTGACCACGGGATGAGATGGGACTGAGCACGGGATGGGATG
>CP092866.1:120297525-120530412 GCA_030710605.1 Cordylochernes scorpioides | reverse complement strand
GATGGGATGGTACTGAGCACGGGATGAGAAGGGACTGAGCACGGGATGAGATGAAACTGACCACGGGATGAGATGGGACTGAGCACGGGATGAGATAAAACTGACCACGGGATGAGATGGGACTGAGCACGGGATGAGATGGGAATGATCACGGGATGAGATGGGACTGAGCAAGGGATGAGATGGGACTGAGCACGGGATGAGATGGGACTGAGCAAGGGATGAGATGGGACTGAGCACGGGATGAGATGGGACTGACAGAGGGATGAGATGGGACTGAGCACGGGATGAGATGGGGCTGAGCACGGGATGGGATGAGACTGAGCACGGGATGAGATGGGACTGACCACGGGATGAGATGGTACTGACCACGGGATGAGATGGGACTGACCACGGGTTGAGATGGGACTGAGCACGGGATGAGATGGGACTGAGCACGGGATGAGATGGGACTGTGCACGGGATGAGATGGGACTGACAGCGGGATTAGATGGGACTGACCACGGGATGAGATGGGACTGAGCACGGGATGAGATGGGACTGAGCAAGAGATGAGATGGGACTGAGCACGGGATGAGATGGGACTGACAGCGGGATGAGATGGGACTGAGCACGGGAAGAGATGGGGCTGAGCACGGGATGGGATGGGACTGAGCACGGGATGAGATGGGACTGACCACGGGATGAGATGGGACTGAGCACGGGATGAGATGGGAATGATCACGGGATGAGATGGGAATGATCACGGGATGAGATGGGACTGAACACGGGATGAGATGGGACTGACCACGGGATGAGATGGGACTGAGCACGGGATGAGATGGGACTGAGCACGGGATGAGATGGGAATGATCACGGGATGAGATGGGAATGATCACGGGATGAGATGGGACTGAACACGGGATGAGATGGGACTGAGCACGGGATGAGATGGGACTGAGCACGGGATGAGATGGGACTGAGCACGGGATGAGATGGGAATGATCACGGGATGAGATGGGAATGATCACGGGATGAGATGGGACTGAACACGGGATGAGATGGGACTGAGCACGGGATGAGATGGGACTGAGCACGGGATGAGATGGAAATGATCACGGGATGAGATGGGAATGATCACGGGATGAGATGGGACTGAACACGGGATGAGATAGTACTGAGCACGGGATGAGATGGGAATAATCACGGGATGAGATGGGACTGACAGCGGGATGAGATGGGACTGACCACGGGATAGGATGGGACTGAGCACGGGATGGGATGGGACTGAGCACGGGATGGGATGGGACTGAGCACGGGATGAGATGAAACTGACCACGGGATGATATGGGACTGAGCACGGGATGAGATAGGAATGATCACGGGATGAGATGGGAATGATCACGGGATGAGATGGGACTGAGCAAGGGATGAGATGGGACTGAGCACGGGATGAGATGGGACTGAGCAAGGGATGAGATGGGACTGACAGCGGGATGAGATGGGACTGAGCACGGGATGAGATGGGGCTGAGCACGGGATGGGTTGAGACTGAGCACGGGATGAGATGGGACTGACCACGGGATGAGATGGTACTGACCACGGGATGAGATGGGACTGAGCACGGGATGAGATGGGACTGACAGCGGGATGAGATGGGACTGAGCACGGATTGAGATGGGAATGATCACGGGATGAGATGGGACTGAACACGGGATGAGATGGGACTGAGCACGGGATGATATGGGACTGAGCACGGGATAAGATGGAAATGATCACGGGATGAGATGGGAATGATCACGGGATGAGATGGGACTGAACACGGGATGAGATGGTACTGAGCACGGTATGAGATGGGACTGAGCACGGGATGATATGGGACTGACAGCGGGATGAGATGGGACTGACCACGGGATGAGATGGGACTGAGCACGGGATGGGATGGGACTGAGCACGGGATGGGATGGGACTGAGCACGGGATGAGATGAAACTGACCACGGGATAATATGGGACTGAGCACGGGATGAGATGGGATGATCACGGGATGAGATGGGAATGATCACGGGATGAGATGGGACTGAGCAAGGGATGAGATGGGACTGAGCACGGGATGAGATGGGACTGAGCAAGGGATGAGATGGGACTGACAGCGGGATGAGATGGGACTGAGCACGGGATGAGATGGGGCTGAGCACGGGATGGGATGAGACTGAGCACGGGATGAGATGGGACTGACCACGGGATGAGATGGTACTGACCACGGGATGAGATGGGACTGAGCACGGGATGAGATAGGACTGACAGCGGGATGATATGGGACTGAGCACGGGATGAGATGGGAATTATCACGGGATGAGATGGGACTGAACACGGGATGAGATGGGACTGAGCACGGGATGAGATGGGACTGAGCACGGGATGAGATGGCACTGAGCACGGGATGAGATGGGAATGATCACGGGATGAGATGGGAATGATCACGGGATGAGATGGGACTGAACACGGGATGAGATGGGACTGAGCACGGTATGAGATGGGACTGAGCACGGGATGAGATGGGACTGACAGCGGGATGAGATGGGACTGACCACGGGATGAGATGGGACTGAGCACGGGATGGGATGGGACTGAGCACGGGATGAGAAGGGACTGAGCACGGGATGAGATGAAACTGACCACGGGATGAGATGGGACTGAGCACGGGATGAGATAAAACTGACCACGGGATGAGATGGGAATGACCACGGGATGAGATGGGAATGACCACGGGATGAGATGGGACTGAGCAAGGGATGAGATGGGACTGAGCACGGGATGAGATGGGACTGAGCAAGGGATGAGATGGGACTGAGCACGGGATGAGATGGGACTGACAGCGGGATGAGATGGGACTGAGCACGGGATGAGATGGGGCTGAGCAAGGGATGGGATGAGACTGAGCACGGGATGAGATGGGACTGACCACGGGATGAGATGGTACTGACCACGGGATGAGATGGGACTGACCACGGGTTGAGATGGGACTGAGCACGGGATGAGATGGGACTGAGCACGGGATGAGATGGGACTGAGCACGGGATGAGATGGGAATGATCACGGGATGAGATGGGAATGATCACGGGATGAGATGGGACTGAACACGGGATGAGATGGGACTGAGCACGGGATGAGATGGGACTGAGCACGGGATGAGATGGGACTGACAGCGGGATGAGATGGGACTGAGCACGGGATGAGATGGGACTGAGCAAGGGATGAGATGGGACTGAGCACGGGATGAGATGGGATTGACAGCGGGATGAGATGGGACTGAGCACGGGATGAGATGGGGCTGAGCACGGGATGGGATGGGACTGAGCACGGGATGAGATGGGACTGACCACGGGATTAGATGGGACTGAGCACGGGATGAGATGGGAATGATCACGGGATGAGATGGGAATGATCACGGGATGAGATGGGACTGAACACGGGATGAGATGGGACTGACCACGGGATGAGATGGGACTGAGCACGGGATGAGATGGGACTGAGCACGGGATGAGATGGGAATGATCACGGGATGAGATGGGACTGAACACGGGATGAGATGGGACTGAGCACGGGATGAGATGGGACTGAGCACGGGATGAGATGGGACTGAGCACGGGATGAGATGGGAATGATCACGGGATGAGATGGGAATGATCACGGGATGAAATGGGACTGAACACGGGATGAGATGGGACTGAGCACGGGATGAGATGGGACTGAGCACGGGATGAGATGGAAATGATCACGGGATGAGATGGGAATGATCACGGGATGAGATGGGACTGAACACGGGATGAGATGGTACTGAGCACGGTATGAGATGGGACTGAGCACGGGATGAGATGGGACTGACAGCGGGATGAGATGGGACTGACCACGGGATGAGATGGGACTGAGCAAGGGATGAGATGGGACTGAGCACGGGATGAGATGGGACTGAGCAAGGGATGAGATGGGACTGACAGCGGGATGAGATGGGACTGAGCACGGGATGAGATGGGGCTGAGCACGGGATGGGATGAGACTGAGCACGGGATGAGATGGGACTGACCACGGGATGAGATGGTACTGACCACGGGATGAGATGGGACTGAGCACGGGATGAGATGGGACTGACAGCGGGATGAGATGGGACTGAGCACGGGATGAGATGGGAATGATCACGGGATGAGATGGGACTGAACACGGGATGAGATGGGACTGAGCACGGGATGAGATGGGACTGAGCACGGGATGAGATGGGAATGATCACGGGATGAGATGGGAATGATCACGGGATGAGATGGGACTGAACACGGGATGAGATGGGACTGAGCACGGTATGAGATGGGACTGAGCACGGGATGAGATGGGACTGACAGCGGGATGAGATGGGACTGACCACGGGATGAGATGGGACTGAGCACGGGATGGGAAGGGACTGAGCACGGGATGGGATGGGACTGAGCACGGGATGAGAAGGGACTGAGCACGGGATGAGATGGGACTGAGCAAGGGATGAGATGGGACTGAGCACGGGATGAGATGGGACTGACAGCGGGATGAGATGGGACTGAGCACGGGATGAGATGGGACTGAGCACGGGATGAAATGGGACTGACTACGTGATGAGATGGGACTGTGCACGGGATAATAAAGCGTCTGTTCATTGAAGCCGAATAGGATTGGTCCATTCTGTGTGACGTGGCGTGTGACGTGACGTCGGCAATTTATTCGGTGAATATTTGAGGAATAATATTTTTTAAATAATTTTATTTTTTAATTTAGCTTGATTATTTTATTTTTATAAACAGTGTCTCCTAAAAGAGCCCTTTCTATTGTTGAGGCCATCGAAGCAAAGCAACGTCGTATTGAACAGCAGCGACAAAGACGTTTAAATTCACCCGTAAGAGAACGGCATAATGAACAACAAGGGCAATACCGAATGAATATGAGCGAAAATCAAAGAGCCCTTCAAAGGGAAATCAGTAGGCTGAGGATGCAAAGAATTCGACAGGGAGATAATCTACCTTTGCCAACAGGGACATGTTTCGAGGAAGATCAAATTCCCCTGCACTTTTGTGGCCAATTTGATCAGGTTTGCCAAAAATGTAGAGCAAAGTATTTCGAATTGGAACAAACGACATACAGTAAAACTTTCATAAATGCTGTTCCAAAGGAAAAGTCGAACTTGAACCGATTCAAACCTCTCAATCCACCTGCTCTAGCCGATCCCGTCCTTGGACGGGCTTTTTCTACTAGTACTTATATAATATATTAATACTATGATACATTAGAGCGCCATCTGTTATGAATATTCGAAACTATTATAGACCCGTATGATTCTTTTGAAAATTAAACAATTTCTACTGCCCTTACTGCAATGAAAAAATAATCACTTTAAAGGAAGTTCCAAAAATGCAATATAACAGCAGTAAGTTTGTATTATGTATAAAAGAAACATTCGTACTTTTAAATCCTTTCATTTTATAACAGCAGTATGTTAGATTAAACTGGCCAAAACGTTTGGGAGGTTTCACCACTGATGAGCCAGGCCCTCCTTTTAATTTTTCCATTGCAGTAAGGGCAGTATAAATTGTTTAATTTTCAAAAGAATCTTACGTGTCTATAATAGTTTCGAAATTTTATATTAATACTATAAAAATCTATTTTTCCTACCGTTGTTTACTTTGGATATATTTGAAATTTGCATTGATGCAATTAACTATACCAGTGAATACACACCGACCACGTCTATACTTTACCTTTTCATATCTCGGAACTTTCAATTTCGAATTAAAACTCTTCGAAAGGACGACAGTAGGTACCTTGAAATGTGAGAGATAAAAATATAAAAGGTTAAAAGAGATAATTAATTATTTATATATTATAAATTCCAATTTATACTCAAAATAATATACAGTTGCCCAGCCATCCTTGCAGCCCTCTATATGGCAGACATCAATCCAGAAGAGGAAATCCATACGGCACCTCAGTTGGCTGGTATTAGGGTGCATGGACCGAGCTGATCTGCTCCATGGACAAGACACCACAACCACCATCAATCCAGAAGAGGACATCCATACGGAAAAAGCATCTCAGTTGACCGGTATTGTGATCAAGGTGCACGGACCGATCTGATCTGCTCCATTGACAAGACACCAACACCCTACTTAAAATACCTAGGGAGCTCATTTATAATGACCATATTTATCTTTTAAGTAATACTTATGTGCATATATGCTAGAAATTGCATACTCTGACAGCTTACATGAGCTTTTTAGATAGCCAAGCGCCATCTAGTGGAATAAGACTTTTTTAGACTTGTTCCGTGACATTTGACCAATCCATTTCTGATAAATCAAGAGAAGACAAACTCGAAAGCTTTTCGGGCTGTTTTCTATCATCAGTATAATGCAGACTGTACCTCAAGGACCAAAATTTCGGTGCGAGAGGCTTCTTGAGAAATCAATAAATGCGTATTTAAGGCCAGATTTGCGTAATTACGCTGATCATTTAAAATTAAAAAAGAAAAGTATGAAAAATTGTCTAGTGTTGATATTAAAAAACATAAATTTTGTTATTAAAATCAACACCTGATTATTTTCTTTTAATTTTTTTTTTTTTACATCTAAATATATATATGTAGTACCATTTGTATTCTCCGAGGATTGATTGGATGACCGAGACGGAAGCTCTGGGGAACAATTCTGCGCAGATATTCAGTTAACTTTGTAAAATAAATTACGGGAGTTAAATTAAGATGGAGTTAATGAACCGTTGAATTCCTGACTTTTTTAAACAGTTTTGTTTTTTATTGTTCGTTTTTCGCCGTCCGTGCGATCTCTTGGGCTTTCTTGGCGTGTGGGGTCGTGGTAATTATTTTAGCTTTCTCTCTTCTGTACACGGAGACACAATTAAAACCTAGTTACGTTCCGCTCTTTTTATCTACTAATAGATTTGAGATTGGAAGTATGTTTTTTTTATCCACAGGTATCCACTTTTCCTCTACAATGTGTAAAAGGACAATGGAATTTTAAGGAAAATTAAATTTTTGAAGTTTACTCTTAAATTGTAACTTCTTTATTTTTTAGTGTTTTTTTCCAATTGTATATTTGGGAGAGTGATGAAATTGATTGGAATTGTGTTTTAGTTTATTTACATTCTGATAAAAATATGTTTGTAATTGTTTTTGGTGTTTTAAATAGGAATTTCGTTGCCAGGTTTAAATACCAGAAGGGTTTTAATATTGTGCGTGGTTTATATATTTGTTATTTGCATAATTTTAAGTATTAGATTGTATTATATTTACATATTATGACTTGAATTGTGTCATTGCTGTATAAATGTACATAGCTTCAATTTTAGACCGTTGTTACTGATAATAAAGTGTGTTTATAATATAATATAATACGGCTTATGATTGTAAAAAACGACATTTTAAAATTATCCCGCATGTGTTTCTTTTAAACGAGAAATCTAAATTTATTTTTAAAGAGAAATAACGATTATTTCTAACCTTAGGAATGAAGTATTTTATTATTATTTTTTTTTGCTTATCCCTAGTACACGTGGTACAGGCCATGATAATCATGGTGGGTAGTTAGCGACTGCTTTTTTTACTGTAAGCGCACCACATGTCTACACATGTGAAAGCAGTTCGACTTTGCACTTACAAATGTGCCAGAGCCCCGTTTGGTTACTTGCACTCGCTGGTGGGGTTGGACTTTTGCAAGAATCGGGGGTCCATTGGAGCATTTTTTTTTTAAACAGAAAAAAGTGTCCAATGCGGGGATCGAACCCGGGTCGTAGTGGTCGTAAACCAAAGGTTTAACCAGCCTTCCACCGACCCCCTTGAATGAAGTATGAAAGGATGAACTGTGAAGAGTAATGATAAAAGGAAAAATAAAAGTGTCCAGGGATGGGAATCGAACCCACAGTGTTCCGCTTACCGGGCAGATGCTATGTCCACTAGGCTACCCTGTAGACATATTTTTCCGTTCGTAAATAATATATGAGGTAAGGTTTGTTTATGTTCACTTCTCCTGGCGACTCAACGAAACAATATGGAGATCTAGACACAATGTCTTCAACCTATTGATCCAGGCATATCAACTTTGACCTTTTTTCAATGTCGAATACACCGAGAATTATCGTATTGTACATTTAATGCATTAACTGGGGTGAACATGCAACGTTAATATCATAGGTGTAACCCTTACAATATTTATATGTCGTATTATTTTTGTTGTACATATGTATGTAATTCTGCTGTCCTAAAAGCTTATGCCCATAGTTCATCTAAAATACCCATTCCAAGAGTCTAGCATCAGTACCAATATAAAAGGAAGATCGAAAAATGCAATATAACAGCGGTATGGTATATTAAACCGGCGAAACCGCTGAGAGGGTTCACCACTGATGAGCCAGGCCCTCCTATTAATTATTTCATTGCAGTAAGGGCAGTAGAAATTGTTTAATTAAAAAAAAAGAATCATATGTGTCTATAATAGTTTCGAATTTTCATAACAGATAGGGCGCTAATGTATCATACAATGTTGTATTCAGGAATGGCCTTTTTGTTGTAAAAACCTCTTTGTTGTTGTTGTGCATAGGAATGTTCTACAGCCTGAAGTAACTTAAAAATGGAGTCAATAATATCTACAAACGGAAAAAAGGGAGCGGCATCTAGTAAGATCAAATAAAAGGCTATTGACCTTGTCCAAGAAGTTCAGAGAATATAAACATCTATCAGCCCGGTACTTGATTGAACACGGACACCTAAAATGTCCGCCCTCTCTGATGTCACCATATAAGCTAGCTTCCTTCTGAGCCCACAGGAAGGAGCACAGTATAGACAGCAGCCAGGTTGCCATGGTGCCAGCTTAACCAGCGATCCCAGGACTTCCCCAAAGTCCGTTTTCCTGGGTGCTGCCCCCTCTGGAAATGAGTTTCTTTTCATTTTATTAATGCAATCTCAATACAACACACAGAATAAACTGTTACGTCGTACCCAGACACTGTACTTTGTCTACTCAGGATGTCACAAAGATACACGTGTGAGTTCGAAGGGATTGCAGCTAATGTTAGCGCTTTATTGTGTCTCACTTAACAGTGGAACTTGCCTTCAACCTCCCCGTCAGAAGAATCCTTGGCGCCGTGGACGTCCTCTTGTGAAGCTTCCCGCTCCACACTATACACGTCCAGCCTGGACTACACCATCTTGTAGGCCGCTCCGATGTCAGGCTCTCCTGGCACCGCTTTACAAGATTATCCACACGCCCGGAGGCAAGTCGCCACGTCTTCTCCTTGCCGCAGACTCTGTCCTCCCCCACACAGGAATGCTGTTTTTGACGCCTGCCACATGGCAGCGGGGGTAGCTGGAGCCCACCCCTCTTTCCCCAACTTTACTCGGTATCTTGGCCTTGTCGTCCACGTTACAATATGAACATCAACATTATGTAGTGAATAAGGATAAAAGATCATTAATATTTCAAAAATTGCAAAGACACTGCAACACCTTTACAATAGAACAGCCCAGAAAGTCCATTACAATAATATAAGCCACAAATACCAAAGATTTATCATTGAATCACCATTACAAGACAACAGCACATCAATATAAAATATTACTTGTCAGATATGTACAACATAATGTATCCTGATAATATATAATTGTGATATCTTGGGACCTCTGGGACCAGTGTTACCTGATGCTCGACGAACCTCGATGTCAACTCTCCCGTGCAGTCGTGGTGGAAGGCGACACAGCTGGGCCAAAGGTGAAATAAACAAACAAAGATTCCACTAAAAGCGTCTGACGTCAAGAAGGAATGGGATGAGGAGAGAGAGATTTTAGAGCAAGTGTTACCGTTGAGTTCCAAGCGAAGACTGACAATTCTAGGTCCTTGATTTAACACCAAGACTCAGTTTCTCTCTGATTGGTTGAGAGATGATCACATGCTTTTTCCCTATTGGTTGACCTATTTAGATGCTTCTTTCCTAATTGGTGGGACTTTTTCACGTGGCCGTAGGCTATTGGTTGACCTACTTAGGTGATGTCTTCTCGCGGCTTTCTTTGATAGAAAATACGTCCTGTCTTGGCCCGGAAATTGGGCGTCACTCTTAGATTTTATGGTTTCCTCGATATCAGATACGCCCTGTCCTGTCAGGAAGTATTGACTTGTAAATTATTTATAGTTGGGCTGGTTTTAAGCCTCTTTTGCTAGGCCTTGCTTCGACTTCTGTCCTAAACCTGATTTGTTTTAACCTTAACTTTCTCCTGTCTCTCTCCATTCCTTCTATCTGTACAGTTGCAATACTTTATTAGATTCTTACGCGGTACAGATTGATGTTAGTTGAGGTTTTCTATGTGCAGTACATAAGAAGTTATATACAGTCATGGGGTGGAACATGTGGTAGTGGATACTTAGACTATTTACAACAATTCCATGGTCTTAAATCATCACATAATAATACCAATAGGGTGTATATTCTAATATATTCTCATATATCCAATGTAATATAGATATAGTATAATAACCAAAACTGTAAAAACAATATAAATCGCCAGTTTGGCCATCATGTATTACCAAAACGACTAAATAAAATACGATTGAGTGGCAACCGGCGCCAGGACAGGAAACAGGTCCGAAAAACATGTCGGGGTTACCAGGTGTGCCTCCTTCTTGCTCAAACAGAGCAGTCCGTCTGAGACACGATGATTGACAGACCCCTCTCTACAGATCTGCCCTGACCGGTGTCGGCTACACTCACTCTCTCGCCATCTCTATGGTGACATCCAACATGTCTCATGCTTTTGTGTAATCCCAATCACACCTGAACCCACTCTAAACATTGTGGCCACCACGACTGCAACCAACATGCCACACTACATTCATCCTACAGAATAACAATCTAAATTACTACATATATATATATATGTGTGATAAGGTCCTGTCGACTTATCTGTGATGATAAGGTATCCTGTCGACTCTCGCTATAGCTGTGGTAACCGAGGGTCAAACCTGTAGTAACCGAGAGGGACAGTCAGGGCGTGGAGAGTTTTCCAGTACCTCTCTGCACCTTGTAGGACCTTTAACAGTTCTCACAGAGTACAGGCAGTCGTGGTCGAGGCAGAGTGGAAAGCTTGGGAATGTCCACACACACACAAAAACGAAGAGACACAGTTGTAGTAGGAAAGTTCCATGAACAGATAGGAGTCGAGCTAAGAGCAAGATGGAGTTAAGAAGTCTTACTGTTTTACATGGTCGATGAGATGGACCTGGCTACAACCAACAAGGACTCACGCCGACGGTGAAGTGACTGTCTCTCTAGGGCTAAAACCGAGGTTTTTTATATACCATTCCCGAGGAAGGGGAGAGACATCTGAGAATTTGGACTTTGAACGTCTGCTGCATCCTGCACCCTTTGACCTTGATGGCAACGACTCGCCAAATTCTCTTTAGGGTTGATTTCTATTTCTCTATCGATCTCTTGCTTAGCTCAGCTCTTAATCTATTACATGGTTTTATTTATTCATCCTCAGTTTGTACAAAGTACATTACATATGGTGATGCAATGACACATCTCAATCATGCGTATAATAATTTATAGATGTGTTTCTATATACAACCCGACAATCTTGTTATAAGTATTATACAATATAGGGTTGTTGGTTTAAATTACCACACATATATATATATAGTGTAAAAACTATATAATAAAAATATAACAGTGATTCTACATTTAAAGCTAAAGGAGCAAACTGATAAGAATGATAAATCATATCAAGTAGATTTGGTTAGATTAGCAAGCTAAATCTAAATTAATTATAAAAATAAATAGTTGTATAGTTTTATAGTTAAGTATTTTATTAAAATTATCTTCATTATTTTGATTATTTAAATTCAAATCATAAAATTTGTAAAATGTTATTATTTAGTATAGATAGAGAGAAAAAAAATCCTTTACTTCTAAAACATCATCTAGTTAATTATTAAGTGCATGGTTCTGTCTTTCTCTCTTTTTTATAACTATCATATATATTCTCACTTCTATTATTCTATATATAGGATTAGAGTATGTCTAAATGACGTGTAAAAGCCGATACAAAAGACGTTACGTTGTTAAATTTTATTGTTATTAATTATAAATATATATTTAACTAGATTATGTTTTAGAAGTAAAGGATTTTTTTTTCTCTCTATCTATACTAAATAATAACATTTTACAAATTTTATAATTTGAATTTAAATAATCAAAATAATGAAGATAATTTTAATAAAATACTTAACTATAAAACTATACAACTATTTATTTATATATATATATATATATATATATATATATATTTATATATACATATATACATGTAGCGACCGCACTTTGCTTCAGCGAACTGGGACAAAGATTCAAAACACATACGGGCAGAAAAATGGCGGCCTCACTATGCCTCGGCAAGCACGTGTTTGGAGAGCACGTCACTACGCATGCGCGGGCGTCATCCGGAACTTTCTAGCGACTGTCGCTTCCGACACTTGATCTGGCACTCAGCGGTAAACATCTAGGCTTGCTCCAACGGCCATTACTTCAACCGTTGCTTCTTTTCTCTTTATAATTTCTTGCTTTAAATAAATTAATTTTAATTATAATTTTATCAGCAGCCTTTCCACAAGCCATACCAATACTTCACGATCAAACAATCCCACAAATTGGTGAGCCGGACGACTCGAATGAAGAATTAACGGCCAACGTCAAGGGCAAATCAAGGAAGCTCAAACATTCACGATGGAACTCACCCCATCTCAAATATCAAGATTGATTTTTCGTGCTCCACCCTTCTTGCCCAACGACATTCCATTGTGGCTCAACCAACTGGAAGCTGCCTTTAATTTTGCAAACATCGCCAGCGACGACAATTTCAAGTATAACACAATAATCGTTAATTTAGATAGACTAGCTCTCATCTGCGTCTACGACATTGTAGAGAACCCAGCAGTTTCAGGAAAATATGCGGCGCTCAAAGAACGACTTCTCCTGCGATTTGGCCGGTCACGCCAGGTACGAACAGCTCAAGTCTCAGAAACTAAGTCCATTGCTGATCAGAGGCCCTCGATTATCCTGGTTGAATTGTCCAAGCTACCGCCATGTCAGCACTGAGGTCCCTGTACTCCCACCTCCAATAGCCTCCAACACCTGGAGCAGACGGATTTACCCCGTGACATGAATGTCACAACAACTGCCCCGGTGACTACAGTCCATAACGTTGAAGACACCAACTCAAGCTCCACCTTGCTTTCTCCCACCAGCTCTCTGAGTAACTCTTCATCCCTGGACTCCTCATCGTTCTGCTCCAACCCTCCTTCAAACACCATCTTGTGCCCCCCTGAAACTGTTTTCTCCACCCCAGTGCACAGTGACAATCCCTTGCCCCAGCAGCCGCCATCTCATGAAGAGCCCTTGCCCCAACAGCAGCCGTCTCATGAAGAGCCCTTGCCCCAACAGCTGCCGTCTCATGAAGAGCCCTTGCCCCAGCAGCCGCCGTCTCACGAAGAGCCCTTGCCTCTATCCTGCGAGCAGAAACATCCACTCTTCCTAAAAGAAACCAATAACGCGGCTGAAAGGACTCCTCTCCACTTGCAGCCCGCCCAAACGTCGGTAACACAACCTCTCCAACCTCAAAACTCTCTCCAACAGTCATCACCTCCCATTGAAGCAAGAGTCACTACTTCCCCAATACCAATAGCTCCTCTGGTACTCACGGCGACTATCCCTATCGCTGAGCAATCCATCGTGTCCCTGCAACCTAACAAGATGGTCGCCACCCATTACATCCGGATAACATTTGAAAAAGACAGATCCCAATACCAGATCCCAACCCAACAAGGCACCCTACCAAGAGTTCCCTCTTCGACTACATAGGGAGTAGTGTGGCGACCGCACTTTGCTTCAGCGAACTGGGACAAAGCTTCAAAACACATACGGGTAGAAAAATGGCGGCCCCATTATGCCTCGGCAAGCACGTGTTTGGAGAGCACGTCACTACGCATGCGCGGGCGTCATCCGGAACTTTCTAGCAACTGGCGCTTCCGACACTTGATCTGGCACTCAGCGGTAAACATCTAGGCTTGCTCCAACGGCCATTACTTCAACCGTTGCTTCTTTTCTCTTTATAATTTCTCTTGCTTTAAATAAATTAATTTTAATTATAATTTTATCAGCAGCCTTTCCACAAGCCACACCAATACTTCACGCAACAACAATCCTACATACATATTATATAATCTAAAATACAAATATTTTATTTTTTTAAAAAACATATATTTTATTTTTTCATTCATTGACTGTTCTGCATTTTTGACCATATATTCAAAAAAATATCACTTTTAATTATTATTGTTGTAAATATGTATATTTAACCCTACCTATCTTTTATTCCCGATTATAGAATTCATTATATAAATTCTATATTCCTGTGATATAAATAATTTTATGTATATTTTTACTTCAAGAGATTCAAAATAAAATCTGCTTAAAAGGTAAATAATTATCTTTACTTTTCCACGACTGCACCTCTTTTCAACAATCAAACACACAAAAAATTTCTAATCTATAACATACATATATATATATATTATGTATAATAAACCATGAGAATTAGAAACTATTATAGACGGGTATGAATCTTTTAAAAATTAAACAAATCCTACTGCCCTTACTGCAATGAAAATTAATGGGAGGGCCTGGCTCATCAGTGGTGAACCCTCCCAGCGTTTTTGCCAGGTAAATAAAAATTGTATCATATTATAATAAACTATAACATAAATTATAAACTATTATAGAAGCTTATGATTCTTTTAAAAATTAAACAATTTCTACTGTCCTTACTGAAATGGAAATATTAATTATTTACAGTAAGAGTAGTAGAAATTGTTCAATTTTTAAAAAGAATCATACACGTCTATAATAGTTTGGAATTTTCATAACAGATGGCGCGCTAATGCATCATAATATAACATAAATTCAAAATAAATCGAATTTCAGCCAATAATTTCTAAAATAAAATAAACACATTAGTCAATAATGAAAAAGGCATCTCCTTATCGTGCAACTGAAAGTTACTGATGGCGCAAGCCAAATTTTCAGTTGCACGATAAGGAGATGCCTTTTTTATAATTTATGAACCTTATCCCAGTACAATATCACATTTGTACTATTTTTTTTAACTATAGTCAATGTTTTTAAATACAAATTAACTGGATAAAATATTCGAGAGGGCTTCAATTAAGATACAAATACTAGACAAATATATACACATTAATATACATTCTGAAAATAGAGCAATCCATACTTAAATCATTAGATAAAAAAAAGGCATATATTGGATTTAATAAAAGATTTATTTGTCAATATTTCGGTTTGCTGAATCCCAAACCTTTATCAAGGCATTACATTTTTTTGTATAAACAAACTCAGCGCCGCATAGTGTTATAATATTGCACTATGTTATATTATAACACTAGGCGGCGCTGAGTTTGTGTATACAAAAATGTAATACCTTGATAAAGGTTGGCGTTCAGCCAACCGAAATATTGACAAATAAACTTTTATTAAATCCAATATATGTCTTTTTATTATCTAATATATCTTTAATTAAAAAGGCATATATTGGATCAAAATATCATTTATTTTACCAATATTTCAGTTGGCTGAACGCCAACCTTTACCAAGGTGTTATAACATATTAAAGTGTGTCAACAACAAACTCAGCGTCACATAACGTCAACAGAATTAATTTTTTAAAATATTTTTTATATTCAATGGGGAGAAAATATTTTAAAAACTTAATTCTGTTGACGTTATGTGGCGCTGAGTTGTTGTTGACACACTTTTATTTATTTATGCTTATGAGGTGATACAGCAACGTCTTTACAATTAAAGAGAAGACAAAATTGTCCGTGAGGCCAAGAGACGTACGGACCTCTATGGTGTTGATCTCTTGGCGGAACGACATGGAAGTCGGACTCGGGCCCCCCCACTACGGCAAAGTGGATCAACTTCGGGGGGGACACACTTTAAAATGTTATAATACCTTGATAAAGGTTGGCGTTCGGCCAACTGAAATAATGGTAAAATAAATTATATTTTGATCCAATATATGCCTTTTTAATTAAAGATTTATTAATAAAAATAAAAATACAACCTTTCGCAATGAGTTTCTTTTATTACAATATACGCGAGCTTTCGGGCTGGAGCCGCCCGTCTACAGGCAAAAATGAACTATTTGATTTTTTGAGAGACAGTTATATACATTTAATTTGTTACAAGTGTTACATATATATCAGAAAGAAAAGTATTAAATCTACATAAATTATTGCTATTTTACTATGTTTAACAATTGGAAGTAAATTAACCTTAAATTTCAATATTTTAGTAAAGTTAAGTTTTAGACTATAGATTGGATAAGCGAGAAATCTGATTTTTGTGGAATGGAATATGACAAAATTATTCTGGGATATCTAATTAATGGATTGCTCTATTTAAAAATCTAATATATACACATATATACATAAAGTTTATCCATACTCCCGTAGAAGGGCAGAAATGCCAAAAAAACTTGAACTACATAAAAATAATGAGAAGAAAGCCATCTCCAAGAAAACCTGTTGTATTACTTTAGCAAATTACTTCATTGAATGATGTTTAGAAAGTTTCTTTCTCGCTGTAGCAAAGTCCAACTTTCTGTCATAGTTCTTTTTTTTCTTAGCAATATAAGCCATTTCCAGGACTCGAGACACCTACTGCTGGAAAACCCACTCTTCTTCACCGCTAGACAACAGACAATAAATAATGTTGTAGATCTATATCAATTTGTAAATAGCAGAGAGAATTATCATATATTTAACTATCTTTGTAAATATATTTATGGTTATCTTTCTAACCTGAAAGGTTCAGGTTCCTAATATATATTATTGTTTTTCTTTATATTTTGATTACTTTTTCTTGTATAATATGTTTATAACTGTTTCTGTTTTAAAAAAGTGTAAATCGACGCAATTATCCCTAGCCGGGATATCGCGTTTTGTGTGTTGAAATAAATAAATATAAGCCATGGACTCATAGAGTTTAATACGTAACATAAATGGTCAACCAGCGGGTATTATACATATGGAATTATGGAATTTTGTCTTTTCTAAATCTCAATGTTGGGTGTTGAATGATCATCAGAGCTCTTGATTTATTTTTTATTTATTCTATACTAGCCGAATGACCCGGGCAACGCCCAGGTTTTACCCGATTAAATGTTTTTATTCAAATACTATTCGTTACAATTATAAATTGGCGCCGTGGATGTCACTCTTGTGAAACGTCCCGCTCCAAACTTTGTGTCAGAGAAGCGATATTTTTATAAAGAGATGATCTGGCTTTGTGTCTTCTGCTCGAATGAATGTTTTTCTGTTAGAATTTTGTTCCTGCACACTAAAAATGAACTGGCTTCACCCGTGGTCTCAGCTTTTTGGAATTTTTCCCGATATAATTTTGTATCTGATAATCAAACATGATACAGCAATATTGTCATCATCATTTTCTGACTAAAAAAACAGCTATTTTTGCCCAGAACCTGTCAATTTTATTTTTTATTGGCTAAAAATCCGATAAATATATTTTCCAAATTTTTCTCTATGCCCTGTCAAAACACGTTTTACATGTACATTAGGTTAGCTGATATTACCTCCCATCTTCACCGCTAGAGGCGCTGCTTGCGAGCGAAACGGCAAATTTGCAACGCAATTTGCAAATAACTCGAAGAATATTCGGGATAGAGACCTGAAATTTTCACTATAAGTTTTTCCAGATTCTACTCTATATACTGTTAAAATTTCAGTCAGATTAGTTACGTATTGTGGACGTGTATAGCCGACATAGGTACCCATATACATACATACACTGACTTTTATATATATAGGGATTTTGTAATATATTATTTATTATTCAATATGTCAACAGATTAAATTTTGATATTTCGTAACTCGGGTGTCGTCGTGTCTCTCCAATCACCAACACATGGGTAAATAAGGCTTTTTTTAAACGGAAAATCGAAATTTATTTCAAGGAGAAAAAACGATTATTTCTAACCTTAAGGATGGAGTATGTGCCGTATATTTATATTTTAATTATATAATATAATCTTGTATATAATATATTAATATAATAATAATATTAAATCCACAGATTCTGCGATATCTATATATATAAAAATGAATGTTTGTATGTTTGTCTGTTGGTCTGTTTGTTTGTATGTCTGGTATACAAATTCGCAGTAGTTCACTAATTCAAACCAAAATTTCCATACATAGGTAAAAAAATACGGGGAAGACGATAGGCTATTTTAAAAAATATATAAATCAATTATTAAAACTATATATTTTTAGTCAGAAAATGATGATGACGATATTGCTGTATCATGTTTGATTATCAGATACAAAATTATATCGGGAAAAATTCCAAAAAGCAGAGACCACGGGAGAAACCAGTTCATTATTTTGTACGCAGAAACAAAATTCTAACAGAAAAACATTCATTCGAGCAGAAAACAAAAGCCAGATCATCTTTCTATAAAAATATCGCTTCTCAGACACAAAGTTTGGAGCGGGACGTTTCACAAGAGTGACATCCACGGCGCCAATTTATAATTGTAACGAATAGTATTTGAATAAAAACATTTAATCGGGTAAAACCCGGGCGTTGCCCGGGTCATTCGACTAGTATTGTATATATCATAACATATAATTTATCATCATATAATTCGATTGTTAACTTGTAATTCTTGAGTTTGCATCTACTACGGTGTATTATAATAAAAGCCATTTAATTAAATAAAGCCTAAAATATATTTCTACTTTTAAATCAACCTAAATACAGCACAGTATGAAAAGATGAATTGTGAAGAGTAATGATAAACGGAAAAAATAAAAGTGTCCAGGGATGGGAATCGAACCCACATGCTTACCGGGCAGATGCCATGTCCACTAGGCTACCTACCCTGGACATATTTTTCCCTTCGTAAATATTATATATTGTGGCTTATGATAAAATAAAGCTTTTATTGCCAACACACGGTACAAGACTGACTTAACGTTCTAATAGACTGTCACTCTAAAACTGACAACGGTATTTATATTGTAACATTGTATTTATTAATTTTATTATTTTTTATTAACAGAGTGGTCGTTTTTATGTTTATATCTTGCGACTCTGTAAATTTCCCTCGTGGCTTATCTTTTGTTTACCATTCATAGTTTTGTCCTTGTCTGAAATAAATTTTGTTTCCTCCTGAAGTTTTTGTCTTCCCTAATTTTCCACGTGGCAATATCTTCAAAAAGCATACCTAACAACTATGTAAAATAGTGCATATACGATAGTTAAATATGTTAATATACAACAGTAACTTAAAAAAAATCTCTAATTGCTTCTCTGTTTCTTTTTTCTCAACTAATGATAAATTATAGATAGAGACAATATATATATATATATATAGTCACTACCCACAACCTTTTAAAACTTTATTCCGCTGTCTCTCTTTTCAACTAAATATTTTTGTCAATGTTGAAGTCAAAGTATTAAATGATTTGATGTATTTCCGAACTTTAGAAACAAATTAAGAAAAAGTCATCAACTTATCTTGCAACTAAAAGATGTTGATAGTTTGCGCCATCTATCGGAATAAATATCAACAAATCGTTTTTTTCGACGATCATTCATCAACGATTAGATGATATTTATTCTGATAGATGGCGCAAGCCATCAACAAATTCAACTGCCCGATCAGGAAATACCTTTTTCTTAATTTATCTACCTGATCCCAATACAATTTTACTTGTATATCATTTTTTCACTTCGGAATAAATTTTCAAAATATTGTCACGGTAATGATAAAAATAATTAATATTTCAATTGATTTAAACCTCCAGGAAATTAATTAAATGAAAGCTATGAATTTGCATCTCTTTGAAAATTTATCCTCTCTATGATTATTATTTTACAAACCGTTAAATTACTAATTTGCATGCTTCTTTGCTATAGATATGTAAATAATATGTGTATATATATTCACTTCAGTCATTAGTATCTACGGCCGGGACCATTCCAACAGACACCTGAGGAGAATAGCCCATACTTCAGACCGGCTGCTCCAATTCCTCCCTAAGGTCTGTCCTGGAGAGGTCACCACCACCTTACAGGACATGGCCATGTTCGGGCAGACTTGGTTCTCTGGCATCCTGGGGAAGACCCATCTTGCTCACATTGTATGGAGGAACAACAGACTGTGGACCACTTTCTATTCAGATGTCCTGCTTTCATGCGACACAGAATGCAGACAGCCCTGCTGCTTGGGAAGACCTCCTTCGACCCAGTCTCGTTGGCTGGACTCTCGGGTTTTCTGCAGGCATGGAACTTCCTGACCAGCTGGTTCGGCTCTGCAATTGGCTTTATGTAAATATAATCTAGAGGTTTCTACTAGTTAGCTGGACATCCCGGGCAGTTGGCGCTCCAGGGGCCTGGGTTATCCTTATTTCTCTCTGGTATCTACGTTCATAGTGTCGTATTTATGCCTTAGCTTGCCTGTTGAAGGGTTTTTGCCCGAAAGCTTTCGTCGTTAAATAATTAAAGAATCTTGTCTTCTTTCATGTTATTAAATCGCTACATATCTTACTGAGAAGAATCTACTATATCTGAGTTTATTTTTATTAAAACCATTTCAGGCTTTTGGTCATCTCTGTCTATCTACAGGAGAACATGTATAATGAATAAAACGTCGCCTGATACCAAACAGTTTAGCATATAGCAAAAGAAAATCTCTAATATCTTAGGATATACAAATAGTTAAATTATATACTATATATTGTGTGTATATCTGCAACACGATGATGAGGGATAACAGACCGAAACGTGTATATGGTTGGCTTTTCTTGATTTATCAGGGTTGCCTAAATATCAGGGAACAAGTTGAATCAACGTTTAGTTGATTTTTGCTCCAATAGATGGCGCTCTGCCATATAAAATGTTCTTGTGAGAGGTCAGGATATGCCTCTTTTTGTTTTTAATATCAACACACACACACTTGTTCTTTTTATCTATTTTTCACATACTATATTATATATAAAAGATGAGAAGTAATTTTGCGCTATTTATTTTTATACAAGTGTATATAATGAAGAGGACTTTCAGAATATTTTCCTTCATCTACTCAGAAGTACAAAACTTTAATATACAAATAGGTTTGTACTTTTAAGCATATGAAGAAAATATATTTCGAAAGCTCCTTATTATTTGCATACAAATAAATAGAGTAAAATGTCTTTTAATTTTTAATATAATATAAAAGCGCTAATTTTGAAACTAGTCTATGACATACAATATGTATCACACTCTAATTAAAAAGACATATATTAGATCAAAATATCATTTATTTTACCAATATCTCAGTTGGCTGAACGCCAACCTTTATCAAGGTATTATAACATTTTAATGTGTGTCAACAACAAACTCAGCGCCACATAACGTCAACAGAATTAAAATAAAAAATATAAATATTTTGTTATATTCAATTGGGAAAAAAATTGAATATAACAAAATATTTATATATTTTTATTTTAATTCTCTTGATGTTATGTGGCGCTGAGTTTGTTGTTGACACACATTAAAATGTTATAATACCTTGATAAAGGTTGGCGTTCAGCCAACTGAAATATTAGTAAAATAAATGATTTTTTGAACCAATATGCCTTTTTAATTGAAGATTCATTTATGGATTGTTTTATCTTCAAAATATTAAAAATATATCAACTCATACAATATATAAACACCCCTTGTTTCATTTCCCCAAAAAAACATATTAATATATATTTGCATATTACTACGTAGAATTGATGGTTAAAATTCCTTTATGTAAAATTTACTTAAGAAGTTGAGCTAATTCCTTTTAAAGAAATTGTATTTATGTTTTTAAAATATATTTTTTACGTTAAAAAAGAGTTTAAGATTAATGAAGAAAATGTTAAAGATTGTCACTTTACTGATAAAAAATTTCTAATATATAGACAGAGTTTTTTTGGGGAAAGTTTTTCTTTTTTATTTCAAGTAAAAACTGATTAATTAGAAATCTATAGCGTCGCCGCGGTGTGCAAATTGGATAGGATGGATGAGACTCCCAGTCAACATGTCAGTGTACTGGAGGTTTTTTACTTTTTTACTGGAGTTTATCTTCTAGTCATGTAACGACATAGGATTCAGGCCCTGTACGCTACCTTGACGTTCTAATTGGTATCGCTTGGTTGGTAGATCGCACTCTGTGATGTATCATCAGGATGCTCAGATGACAGAACTACGCTCCACACACGCACATATAGTAGATTGTACTCTGTGATGTATATCAGTAGGATTTTCAGATCACAAAACTACGCTCCTCACACGCACATATAGTAGATTGTACTCTGTGATGTATATCAGTAGGATTTTCAGATCACAAAACTACACTCCACACACATACATATGGTAGATTGTACTCTGTGATGTATATCAGTAGGATTTTCAGATCACAAAACACAACTCCACACACATACATATGGTAGATTGTACTCTGTGATGTATATCAGTAGGATTCTCAGATCACAAAACTACACTCCACACACATACATGTGGTAGATTGTATACTCTGTGATGTATATCAGTAGGATTCTCAGATCACAAAACTACACTCCACACACATACATGTGGTAGATTGTACTCTATGATGTATATCAGTAGGATTTTCAGATCACAAAACACAACTCCACACACATACATATGGTAGATTGTACTCTGTGATGTATATCAGTAGGATTTTCAGATCACAAAACTACACTCCACACACATACATGTGGTAGATTGTACTCTGTGATGTATATCAGTAGGATTCTCAGATCACAAAACTACACTCCACACACATACATGTGGTAGATTGTACTCTGTGATGTATATCAGTAGGATTCTCAGATCACAAAACTACACTCCACACACATACATATGGTAGATTGTACTCTGTGATGTATATCAGTAGGATTCTCAGATCACAAAACTACACTCCACACACATACATATGGTAGATTGTACTCTGTGATGTATATCAGTAGGATTTTCAGATCACAAAACTACACTCCACACACATACATATGGTAGATTGTACTCTGTGATGTATATCAGTAGGATTCTCAGATCACAAAACTACACTCCACACACATACATATGGTAGATCGTACTTTGTAATATATCAGCAGAATGTTCAGATGACAAAACTACACTCCAAGGTAGATCGTACTCTGATGTATAAGGAAAATGCTCAGATCCCAAAACTACACTACACACACAATATGGTAGATCGGACTCTGTGATATATCGGAGAATGTTCAGATTACAAAACTACACTCCACGGTAGATCGTACTCTGATGTGTCAGCAAAATGCTCAGATTACAAAACTACACTCCATTCTCACACTGTGATCTAATGATTCAGTAAAATTCTCAGATGACAAAACTACACTCCATGGTAGATTTCTCTTTATGATGTATCCGTAGAATTTTCATATCACAGAACTACACTTTATAGTAGGTAGTTACAGTAAATGTTCAGTGACAGTCGACACTAGGTTCTTGAAGTCCAAGCGGTAGCAGGTCAGAGCATGGCCGAGAATTGACGTCACTGTTGTTTTATTCATCCTGCCGCCGCCAACTTAAACTGTATTACCCTCAGGAGGTACTTAAGTCCCATTTATATTCGGTACCAGGTGTAATTTCCAGGCTGTGGTTGAGATAATTTCTTGTGGTTAATGGTGTGGTATTGATTGTCGGGGTCACACAGGAATGATGTCTGACTCTAACAGCTTGACGTTTCACATTGATGTAGCAAAATGGAAGTTCTACCAGGAGAGTGTCCTACCATAGGTGACACATATAGTAATGTCGCAGACAGAGATAGTGAAGACAGTAATGTCGCGGCTAGATAACTGGCAATGTAAACATCTTCATTGACCCTTAGTTAGCATTTATCTGCATGCTGAGTAAGTTCTAATAAAGGCGTTTACAGTTATATATCCACGACACTCCTCTCCCATTCCTATATTTGTATATATACCAAAGTGATTGGTATCTGCATTTTTTCTAAGCGAGGGAGACTTACCCAACTTGAGAGAGTCACGTCCAGAGGTATTGCACACAGACATAAATGTACAGAGATATATTATAAACAGAAATGTCACATCCAGAGATGTTACAATAAGAAATGTCTAGAGATATATTAAAGACAGAAATGTCACATCCAGGGATGTTACAAGAAGAAATGTCCAGAGATATTCAGAGATTATACAGACATAAATTTCCAGAGATATTAAATACAGAAATGTCACATCCAGGGATGTTACAAGCAGAAATGACCAGCGATATTAAAGACACAAATGTCACACCCAGAGATGTTAAAAGCACAAATGTCAGAAATATTCAGAGATACTACAGACAGAAATGTCCAGAGATACTACATACAGAAATGACAAGTCAATATATTTATTACATTCACAAATGTCACGTACAGAGAGAAATGTCATACCAGATGTCCCATCCTGTCAGAAATGTCCCATCAGGGGTGCCCTAGGTTACATTCCAGGCCCAGATTACAGCATTCCAAGAACACCGACTTTCTTAATTGAAGACAGAATGGCCACAATTAATTGCTGCATTATTAAGCCCGGGGAGCAATTACATAATTAGCTCTAAATTATTTACAGAGACTAAATTAAGTGCAAACTGTTAATTATATTAATCAGGTTTCTAGCACCGATTATACTATTCCCCTGGAGTTAGATAGAACCTTCCAACAATGGAGGGAAATTTGATGGAGTCTCAGAACTGTAGTCGAATACCCGCGGATATTCGGTTCTCTAACTCCACCCCACGGGGCTTCCTTTACATCTGGAATACGATGATTGTGTATTCCAAGGACCATCCTTAAGCTTATTTTAAAATGGCACATGTTATTGTTGTTGTTTCTTATCCCTTTGTGTACAGATTACACGAATTCCATGAGCCATGCTCCTCGAGCTTGGAATGGGGTGTAGGGATGCAGCTATCTTTTATCATGGTACCAGGCACACTTTGGTGAAAGTCTGACTTTGCCTGTAATTTGAGGCCGTTCCTAACATGGAAGTCTTTTCTGCTAACTCTAACATGAGTACAGACCTCCGTATCCCTGGAGAGGATTCCTTGCTGAGGTCTATCAAGAGAGTCAGTTGAACTCAGAAGTTTTAAAGAGGTCTTTCTCCACTTTCTAACAATGCTGCTGTTGGTCTACGACTGCTTATTCGTCAGAGTTATTCTGCTTGTTTCGCAGCTGGCCTTCATATCTGAAGGTCATTGCCCTATCCGTCACCTGAGGACGCATCCTGTAGCAGTCAGCTCTGCCGAGAGGGATATGTTCTTTCGACGGCTAACCGGAAAAAAATTCCTTCATTCTCTTGTACCAAGTTGTGGTCAGGCAGATTTATCAACCTTGAATTTCTCTTCAGACATGTAAGGTATCTTTACAGAGTGTGTTTCAGCCTACAAGGTTAGACAGGAAATTAGCATGCATCTCAATACATGCACATTCTGCATTATTTTAAATATATAATTATATATATATGGTAATTTGAACCAACAACCCCATACTGTGTATATAACTTATAATAAGATTGTCATGTTGTATATAGAAACACATCTATAAATAATTATGCGCATGATTAATCTGTGTCATTGCATCGCCATATGTAATGTAATTTGTACAAAGTGGATAAATAAATAAAATTTGTAATAGATTTAAGAGTTGAGCTAAAGCAGAGATCGAGCATAGTATTGCCAAAACAACAAAGTCTAAAGATGGAAGTCATAAATCAGGTCGATTTACAATTCCCACAAACAAGGCCACCCACACTGTCACATGTGGTGGAATGCAGAGACCCCTCTCACACCTGGACAGGTAAAGGCGCCCTTTCTCAAACGCCCCTGTCACATAAGGTCCCCCCCCCCGTCTTTTAACCTATAAATACATCACTTTTACAGGGACTTGACAGTTCAGTAGAGTACAGTTTAGTTCACCCTTAGTGCAAGCCGCGTCGGTCGTATGTTATGTCGATCTCATCCAACATGTAATTAGGAAGAACTCGTCTATCTCCATCTTTGCGCTACTAGCTCAACTTTTATCTGTTACGGAACTTTCTTAGTGCAACTGTGTCTTCGTGTTTTGTGTGGATATCCCCAGCTTTCCACTCTGCCTCGACCACGACTGCCTGTATTTTGTGAGAACTTTTAAAGGTCTTCCAAGGTGCAGAGAGGTACTGGAAAACTCTACATCCTGACTGTTCCTCTTGGTCAACACAGTACAACAAGAGCTACCAGGACTTCAAATATCATTTCAGTAGTCGACATCAAACTCAACAAATTATTACAGTGAGTCGACAGGAGATCTCTTATTACATTAGTCGACAGGATTCTACAAGAGTCAACAGCAACTCAACAAATCATTACAGTAGTCGACAGGATCTCTACAAAAGCTACTGGAATTCTCATCTCATTACATGAGCCGACAGGATAACCAAAACGAAGGATACCAAACGAAGAAAGCTAGATAGTCCAGATAGAAGCGAGAAAGTGCAAAGATGGAAGAGCAAACCGAACAGTCCAACGATGCGACCGGGCTATCTGTTCCCCAACAAGAGACGACATTTGAAGAGGAGGAAACGTCGCCGCCCCAAGGGACCTCCGCAGACCCGCTGACACAGATCGCCGATGCCCTGAATAAGCTGCTGGTCGCCCGATCTCCGAGGGAGATAGATGTGAGTCCATACGATGGTATCTTTGAAGCCCAGAGCTTTTTCGACAACTTCGATGCCCAAGCAGACCGAGCTAAGCTGACCTACACGGACCGCCTACGCAAGTTACCCTGCTACCTGCAAGGTAAGCCCCTACAATATTTCCGAAACCTACGGTTAGATAGGTTATTTTATATTGATGTCCGCCAAACCTTGATAGATTTATTCCCAACAGCGACAGAAGCGTCGTTTTCACGCTTCCTAGCCATAAAATTGACACCCCAAATGCCCCTAGAAGACTACTACCAAAACAAAACGGTAATGGGCATGAAATTAAACCTACCCGCCGACATATTAATAGATTCTCTGACCGAAGGACTACCCGTCGCAGATCAGCGATTAATCGCCACGGTGCAGCCAAACACCATTAAAGAATGGTTCGACCTAGTGTCGAGAATAAGAAGAACCCAGTGTGCCACCAGTGCAGTGTACCAGCGCCAAGTAGACAAGGCCCCACATCCAACCTACCACAACCCACCACCGCGGCACAACAACCAGCGGTCATCACGTGTAACGTACCAAGTTGCACCCCCACCCTCGCCTTGCAAGTATTGCAATGCTATGCACTGGCACTCCCAGTGTGAACAACGGTTCCAACGGGACCGAACAAGCCAAGTCTACAGCGCCAGACCACGCACAACCACTGTACCAAAATCTGGTACCCGGCCCAAGGTCCAATCTCGGAGCCCTGTTCCCCAAGTCCAAGCTGCAAGCCGAGACGACTCTACAAGCCCCGCGAGCAGCTCAACGGTAGGAAAACCTGAAACTTATTTTCGTTGAACAGCTTATAATATGGACTGAATTGTCACCAAATGTAAATTTGCCCTTTTTAATAGACACGGGAGCATCTATAAACCTACTTAACTTAGATATTTTAAGAACCATAGAAAATAGATTACCATATAAAATTATTATCCATCAGTACAGTTTAACTATAAACGCAATAGCCCACAATGTAAATACCCTTGGATATATTTTTTTAAAACTTAAAATAGGTAACCTCACCCAAAAACTAAAATTTTTTATAGTAGAAGCTTCACTACCTTTTGGTATTTTATCTATTAATACCCTTAAAATATTTAAATTAATTATAGATTTTAATAATCTCCAAATTTATCAAAATAATGATGCTCTCCCAACGAATGTCTATAAGTTCACCAAGTGCAAACAGGATTTATGTCCCACTCAACCGAGAGAAACGGATATTTTTACCACCTTCCCCTCGAACCAATCCTGTTTACACGTGGCGGACCCTACCCCAATTATATGTTCCCCCACTATTGTTTCACCCACTATATCTCCTACCCATGATATTGAGATTTCTATACCTTCTAATGCGACACCTCAGTTAGAACATTGTCCACACGAACTCCACCGAATTCTATATGAATTCTCGCATGTGTTCTCTACTAATAAATACAATGTGCCCAAATTGAACATACCACCGGTAAAAATCAATACCACCACAGATAAAATAATAGCATTACGCCCATATAGAGTGCCACTACACGACCAACAAGAAATACAAACCCAAATAGAGCAAATGCTCCAACATGGAATTATTGCCCCGTCAGTTTAACCTTATGCCAGTCCAATAACTCTTGTTACAAAACGTGACAAAACGAAACGTTTCTGTATTGATTACAGAAAACTTAATGAAATCATCGCTCCAGACGTACATCCTTTACCTTTAATAGAAACCATTCTTGACAAATTGTCAAAAGCCAAATACTACTCTTCTGTAGATATAGCATCCGCATATTGGCAAGTGGAAGTAGAACCTAACTCACGTAATCTACTAGCTTTCGTGACGTTAGATAGTCAGTACGAATTTTGTAGACTTCCTTACGGATTTAAAAATTCGCCACAGATATATTATCGTGCCAGGTCATGGAAATGCAGGTCATGGAAATATAAACTAAATTTTGTTACCCATTACTTCGACGATTTCATTATTTTTTCTGACACCTTAGAGGATCATCTACAACACCTACAACAATTTCTAACGGTATGTCAACACGAAAACATCAAACTCAATTATAACAAATGTTCGTTTTTTAAAACAAATATAGATTTCTTAGGATACACTGTGCCATCAAACCACCTACCAATCAAAAGACATTACAATCATTTTTAGGAGAAGTGAACGTGTATAATAAGTTTATACCAGATTATGCCCGCTTACGAGCACCTTTAAATAAACTACTTTAAAAATATGTGAAATGGAATTGGGATCCAGATTGTCAACAAGCTTTCACCACTCTCAAAGAGAGTTTAACCAGTAAACCAGTACTACACTTGTATCAAATCGGTTTACCCTGCCGCCTTTATTGCGACGCATTCACCCAAGGGATCGCAGGCATACTCAAACAGGTACATCCAGACGGACAAGTACATCCTGTACAATATTTCAGCCGCGCCCTTAGAGCACATGAGAGAAACTACGCCGTTTCCGAACTCGAGTGCCTCGCCATCGTCGAAAGTGTAGACAAATTCCGAATATACTTCACCGGTATAAAATTCACCATATACACAGATCACCAAGCTTTACAATGGCTTAAAACTATAAAAAAATCCGTCAGGACGACTCTTTAGATGGAGCCTGAGACTATCTACCTATAATTACGAAATTCACTACCTCAAAGGCAGCCAACAGTACGAAGCAGATTTGTTATCGCGAAACCCCTTTGTAGGATTTGTCAGTGCTGATATTATCAAACAGCATCAACCAACAGCATCCCCCTTCAACATTGATACAAACGGCTTACATACCATTACCCGAAAAGGTGTAATTAAAATAATAATTCCCGAAACCCTGCAACATACTCTAATGAATAAAGTTCACCAAGAATATAACCACCCAGGCATCTCTCAGATGACCCGCATAATTACTGCCCAGTACTACTGGAAAGGTATCTCTAAATCTATAGAAAAATTTGTCAAGTCGTGTCACACCTGCCAAATCATTAAAAGGCCCAAAGGTAAACCCTATGGTGCCCTCGGACAAATTCCACCACCTCAACAACCATTCGACTTAATCTCTATAGATACCATAGCTGGAATTTCGAAATATGGACACTCCAAGACATATCTACACGTAATAGTGGATCATTTAACGCGATATGCTTGGACCTTTCCATCGAAGTCCACCAGTACCCTAACATACATTCAAACCCTCAAAACGGTACTACAGCAAGGATCTCCAAAACGTCTGTTATCTGACAGAGCGCCCGCTTTTACCTCAGAAAAATTCCGTAAATTTCTAATAACGCATGGTATACAACCTCTACTAACTACCAGCAATAACCCACAGGCAAACGGTTTAATAGAACGCTTAAATGCGACCATTACAGGCAAGCTCAGACTAGCTTATCTAGAATATCCGAAAGCTTCCTGGACTCAACTAGTTAAACGCGTCACTCAGACGTACAATAACACGCCCCATTCTGTCACAAGTTTTCCACCTACCTACTTAATGTTCAATGTTATCCCCCCAGATCTAAGAACTCATCTTGACCCATACCCCGAAATAAATATAGCTCGAGAGATAGCAAACTCTCGTACTCAAAATAAGCATAAAAAAGATAAAGAAACATTTGATAAGCAGCACAGAACACCACACTTCGAAGTGAATTATCTTGTTTTGGTAAAAATTACAGACATCCAGACACAGGTAAATTAACACCATATTTTACTGGACCATACAAAATAATTGAAATAATATCACCCAATGTCGTTCGAATAGATCGCCCCAATCAGCCTCTCAATAGAGACAGTGACACCATACATGTCAATAAATTAAAATATTACACAGAGAATGTTCTGTACATTACACCTCCACAAACCCGATTTGCTCAAAACCCACAGCGATTGTCTCAAGATGTATATTTCAGTGAATTCAATCATTTGACTCCAGATATCTTCGAGACGCAACTAGTCCGAATTATACCGCCTACAAGCTCACAACCCTTTTTGCATTTAAACCCCAGTATTTTCAAATAGGCAAGAAATATGCCAAACTCAACAAAAGAAGAGAGAGAGAGAGAAAGTCAGTTTCGAGTAAATCTCAAACATAGCAAGCCATCCCACATGTGTGACCACCCCAAAAATAGAATTTCCGTGAAAAAAAAAGGGGGGGAAGTGGACGCCCTTTTTGACGTCACTCCCTTGGTCACTACTATCTTTTGAGAATATCTTTGGACATGCCCTCTCTTCCCCCTCAAGGCAGATCTTCTTGACCGCTAGCTTCATGACGCCATTTTGAACACATGTGTCACACTACTCATTTAGATTTCCTCGAGAATCTCACAAATCTCACCAACGAGATATCACAACACAACATACTTTAAACATTTTACATGTTAATTGATAACACCAATTAAAACAATTTGGTTAAGTCTTATATAGACTTTTTAACGCGAAAGAGAAATCATTCTCTACATACCAGCATTGAGGACAAACGAAAAGATCATTTCACATATTCCCAGTTTCAGAGTCATAGAAACACCGATGTTACCAAAGGGATATAATCTAGTCACACACCACAACTGTAACTTTTCGTCAAAAGAGACAATTTTTGTTCAATATTTTACGCTACTTAAAATTTATCCAATCATTAATAACCTTCAATTATATTATAAATTTTGTATAAAATCTTGAATAATTATTCTTATTCTTTCCTTTCAATTATATAAACAAATTTTTTAATCCAACATTTAAAAAAAAAAAAACCTTTAATCAAATTTACTTTTATTTTTCATGAAATTATTTTAGTATTGTAAAACATCTAATTGTTTCAAAAATTATTTTTATTTTATTATTTATTATATATTTTATATATTACAGGTTTAATTTTGTCCACTTACACTTTTTGTACCCGCAATCATATTTCTATATTTCTATTCACTATATTTTATTTGTTTAAATACCTTTATTATCTGACAAAGTTTATCATCCACTATCGGGCATCTACAACAATCGTTTTCAACAATCATATTCTTTAACCAATTCCCTATATTTTTCATCACTATCTTTTCAGTCATTGCGTCACATCAACGTAGAAAAACGACAGCACTGCTTGACAATTTATTTTTTGATTTCGTAATTCAACAAACTCTTTGAGAACACAGTTCCCCAGACTTACAAATCCAAACTTCTGGTCTGAACACGCTTCAAGAGTTTATTTCATTTCATCCGCAGAGCAAATCACCAACGCATACACAAAGCGTTCACTTTTTCAACTTTCAACTTTTTTTTTCAGCTCTAGCGGACCACATTCAACCTTTGATTTCGAGTCAAGTCAGATCACCTACTGTCGCTACAATTCTACTTATCGCATGGCTCTATTTCACTCCTTTCTCAATCATATTAATAAGCAACTTTTCTTCAACAACTTTTAACCCAATAATCCTAAAATTGTGACAAAACACTGTAACCCTTATATAGGATCGCAAGTGAAACATTGCCAAGGAAGACAGCTCAAGTCTATATCCTCGCTTTGCACCTGGATCTGAGTATTTGGTTTACATGGGCACTTCTAACAATTACATATTCTTCAACAACCTTTCAACCCAATAACACTACAATTGTGACAAAGCACTGTTACCCTATACAGGATCACAGGTGAAACATTGCCTAGGAAGACGCTCAAGTCCATATCCTCGCTTTGCACCTGGACCTAAGTATTTGATTGCATGTGTAAATCTCACAATTGCTTATTCTTTAACTACTAACCCTGTCCAACGCCCACCAATATTCTCTTAGAATGTGAATTTTTATGTCATCATTTTATTTTAATCATCTTTTTTGTTAATCAAACAAAATGTCATTTTTATTTCACTTTTATATATCCAACAAATATCATCTTGTTATAGCCCTTTTTAACCCTCACAGTTTAAATTAATTAAAAGAAATTTTAATTACTTACCTGTGTTAGAGAGGCTTTACCCGCCTAAACCCGGATAAACCCTTTCACTCCCGGGGCCCATCTATGGTAATTTGAACCAACCACCCCATACCGTGTATATAACTTATAATAAGATTGTCATGTTGTATATAGAAACACATCTATAAATAATTATGCGCATGATTAATCTGTGTCATTGCATCGCCATATGTAATGTAATTTGTACAAAGTGGATAAATAAATAAAATCTGTAATAGATTTAAGAGTTGAGCTAAAGCAGAGATCGAAAATAGTATTGCCAAAACAACAAAGTCTAAAGATGGAAGTCATAAATCAGGTCGATTTACAATTCCCACAAACAAGGCCACCCACACTGTCACATGTGGTGGAATGCAGAGACCCCTCTCACACCTGGACAGGTAAAGGCGCCCTTTCTCAAACGCCCCTGTCACATAAGGTCCCCCCCCGTCTTTTAACCTATAAATACATCACTTTTACAGGGACTTGACAGTTCAGTAGAGTACAGTTTAGTTCACCCTTAGTGCAAGCCGCGTCGGTCGTATGTTATGTCGATCTCATCCAACATGTAATTAGGAAGAACTCGTCTATCTCCATCTTTGCTCTACTAGCTCAACTTTTATCTGTTACGGAACTTTCTTAGTGCAACTGTGTCTTCGTGTTTTGTGTGGATATCCCCAGCTTTCCACTCTGCCTCGACCACGACTGCCTGTATTTTGTGAGAACTTTTAAAGGTCTTCCAAGGTGCAGAGAGGTACTGGAAAACTCTACATCCTGACTGTTCCTCTTGGTCAACACAGTACAACAAGAGCTACCAGGACTTCAAATATCATTTCAGTAGTCGACATCAAACTCAACAAATTATTACAGTGAGTCGACAGGAGATCTCTTATTACATTAGTCGACAGGATTCTACAAGAGTCAACAGCAACTCAACAAATCATTACAGTAGTCGACAGGATCTCTACAAAAGCTACTAGAATTCTCATCTCATTACATATATGCATGGTATTATATACAAAGAATATGACGCCTCTGCCACCGCTGCAGATTTTGGTGGAGAATCTGTCAAATTATATTGACAAATATTTGCAATTTAATCTTATCTCAAGTTTCAGTGGGAAGAATGTTGTTTTCGTTTGTTAGTGAACCAATCTCTCCCGCCTTCTCATTGGACCAATGTGGCCATGTCTGTATATATAAGGGGGCTATGGTATTGCGAAGAGAGTGGGGTATATATTTGGTGTGGAGACGCTTAAAGTGTTCTCTGCGTGATTTGTCCGTGTTTGGTGATCTCCTCGCATCCCTGTGAAACTCCGGTTCGCTCCTTATCAACGCTGCAAATAAAAGATAAGTACTGTTTTTTTTATTTAATTTAACAAATCGTGCTTTTTTACCCCCTTTTTGTAGTTGGTGTTGTACTCTTGAGTGTACCTTTTTCTGTGTTTAAGTTACTCTTACTGTAGTCCCTAGTTTATTGTTTTTTTTTTTTGTGTGATTTGACCCGTAATAGTAATTTTTGTCAGTCGTCAGAAGCAAACAAAAATTAAAACATTTGGCAAGGTGTTAAAAATATGTTTGCTCCTGACGAAGACAAAAGATTTTTGTCGAAACGTCGAGGTAATAAAAAGATTTACTGGCCGAAGTATCTTTATTTTCAAGAAATATTATTTTGTATTTCATTTTGGTTCTGGTGGAATAGATTCTATTGTGAAGGCCATATGTGTGCGTTTTTTAAACAAAACTAATTTGTTTTCAAAATTTGAAACTATTTTAAACGCGTATGATTCTTTTTGAAATTAAACAATTTCTACTGCCCTTACTGCAATGGAAAAATTAATGGGAGGGGCTGGATCATCAGTGGTGAACCCTTCCAGGGGTTTCGCTAGTTTGTTTGTTTTTATATCAGCTGGGTTTATCTATTATTTGATAATGACGATTAAATCCTATTTATAATAAAATGTTTACATTTTACTTTCAAATAAAAGACAAAACATCTTCTAATGATAGGTTTTTTGTTTTATCTTATATTCTTCTCAAACTTTCAGGTTTCACAAACCTTTCTCGCTACAGTAGCATATTATAAATAGTCAAAATTAGTATCAATTTCCTAAAACAGATGGCGCGCTAATGCATCATATCATGTGAGTTGTGTGATTAAGGTGAAATATTGATGCGAGAAAGCTTCGGTTATATTTGACACACCAAAAGTGCATCTCTCCCTCTTTAATATATTCATCATAATGAAAAAAACGAAAAAAAAAATCTACTTATATAATTGCCTTATTCTGTCTGTGTGAAGTTCACTGTGTGAAGTTCACGGATAGATTTTGGTCAGAATGGATAAAATAAAAAAAAAGTGTCAAGGGATGGGAATCGAACCCACGACCTTCCGCTTACCAGGCAGACGCCATGACCACTAGGCCACATGACCACAATTTATAATTGTAACAAATAGTATTTGAATCAAAACATTCAATCGGGTAAAACACGGGCGTTGCCCGGGTCATTCGGCTAGTAAAATATAAAACATAAAAAGCGCGAAACACGTTCGTGGATGGCTTTTCTTGATTTATCAAGAAATTGTGTTTGCCAAATATCAGGGAACAGGCTAAATCAATGGATAGTTGATTTCTGTTCCACCAGATGGCGTTCTACCTTCTGTAAAGCACATGTGCTCCTGGTCAGGATATGTCTTTTTTATTATTGATTTATCATTATATAATCATATTTATTCATATTTATATTTATTCTGTATTTAACCTTATATAATCTTATATGGACATTGTAATAAATCAGTTTCAATCTCTCTCTCTTCCTCTTTAAATACACAAAAATAATGCATTTAGTCTATCACTCCAGAATAGAAAGTACTGGTGATGATAAAAGAATAAGCCACAACACCAGTTTTAGCAAATTCAGACAAAAGCCAACCTGTATACCGTGGTTTCGGTATACAGCCTTTATCGGTAAATGGCCGGTGTCTTTTTGCTAACATCCTACGAGAGAAGGTATAAAATCGGCCAAAAATCTCGATTGTGCTATGCAATTGTTCTCACAACTGAATATTCAACACGCTTTTTCAGTAGGAAAACAAGACTAGTTTAACCCGAGTTACAATGTTCTAACCTACCCAGAAGTCCAACCCCTCCTCTATGTGGCGGGCGGGAGAAGCACCACAAGTAAGGGACTGCCCTGTAAGTACGGTGTCGTGAGCCTCAAGCCGCTACGGTAACCGTGAATCGGAAACTCTGTGGCGGAATAACGTTGCAATGGCAACTTCCCCTTTCCATGGGGACAAGACACCACCACCACAATATCCTAACCTGCCCAGAAATCCTCCTCTACGTGGCGGACGGGAGAAGCAGCACAAGTAAGGGACTGCCCTGTAGTACGGAGTCGTGAGCCCCAAGCCGCTACGGTAACTGTGAACAGGAAACTCTATGGATGACATACGGGGCCTTTCCATGGTGACAAGACATCACCACCACAATATCCTAAAGATATGTCGCGGAGATAAATAAAGCAAGGGCAAATTTGTGTATAATTAATTTATTATAAAGGTGGGTATTTACCATCTAGTTCTCTAATAAAATTATATACAATAGGTATTTATAGGGAGAACAACTTATCCCAAGGTAAAGATAATAATAATGAGAATGGTCAGCCACCGTCCCGTTTTCCTTATTTGTCGATAAGATTCCGTGAACCCCTCACACCTGTGGTCACCCCCCCCCCCCCCCCCCCCCCCGGAGTCCAGTCATTATTGACAGGTGTCCCATGGAGCTTCTTGTGACCGGAGTTGCAGAGCTACTTGACAATCAGCTCATACATGGCGTGAATCAGGAGGAACATCTTCCCAGCTGTAGCCGCTGCAATACAGAAGTCTGTGTAATGTAGGTTTTATATGTCAAGGGATTCAGGAAGTGTTGAAGATGTTTGTTCAAGGAATGGACAACTTCGCCGTCTATTCATCTCTGTGACAGCAGCGGAGGTCATATGTCACCTTCATCATCTCAAATGTACACACTCCATGATCTATGAGTGTACAGAATCTTACAACTTCCTAATGGTAATGTTGGGGCGACTTTTCTCTTTCTGTTTGAGATATCAGCATGGTCTATGCTGTTATGATGATTTACTGGGAAGAGGTTTGTACGGTAGAGTTTAATAAAACTGCAGAATTATTTTAGAAACATTGTGCGATTTTGAATAATTTATCTGAATGATAGAAATATATCAACATTTTACTGAGGTTTTGGTGACCCACTGACAACATTTTCAGGGCAAAATGTGCTTCTGCTAATTTGCTGTTGCTGCCCCCCCCCCCTTTTTTTTTTCAATCACCTTGAAAATGGCGGCTGGTCACCGAAGTATCGTTAGGTAAAATTGAAAGGTTTTAATGAGTTTTTAACTTTGATTTTATATAAGCCCAATCTAAAAAATTGCTTTTATTTTGGCTTGATATATAGGGTTATCCCAAAAGTTCGTAAACACTTTCAAAAAATTGAAATACCAATATTATTCGCCGTTATGTATAATGTCTTTGTATTATGTATAAAGTAATTGTATTATGTATTTTTATGTATTCGCCGTAATAATATTATTCGCCGTTATGTATAATGTCTTTGTATTTATGTATTATATATTATGTATTTGCCGTAATAATATTATTCGCAAGGTAATAAAAAAAAATAACTTTTAAAGAAAACAACGAACTTTTGAGACACCTAATATAATGCTACAAGCAGCTTCTTAGAACGTTTAATGTCTTAAGCTCACAATATCCATTTTAAAAATTTGTCATTTAAAATAAGATAATTAAAATAATAAAGGCAGTGCCTGCTGGATAAAACATTTGTCTATAAATATTTAAAATTTTCAAGGCGATTGATAAAATGAGGGAAGAAGCGTTCAATTCCACGGACAACGGCTGATTGCTCCCCCTCCCTTCTAAATTTATTTTCCTCCTCACTCATGTACATATATAACCTTTTAGGGGAATCCCCTTGTAAGACAATAGTGTCTTAATAAAGGTTGTTGTAAATAAGAAAGGTAGTGCGTTTATTGCGAAGGTGAATAGGAACAATATACACTCGATCTTTTTCCTTTTCATCAAAAGTTCTATTTTACTAAATGCATGATATCGCTCCCCAGATTATCTGGAACGATGCGTTCTCTTGAATATGTTCAGCTTTTACTCTGTAGAAGAGATAAAAAGAAGAATAATATGATCTCTGCACAGTAGAATCATTAAAATCCATTCCGAATTCATAAAACACCGATATACGCATGTTCGGTAATATATCTACTACAAAGGTTAAGATACAAAGAAGAAAAGTATGACCTCTACACATACTGGAAGCATGATAAATCATTCTGGATTCAGAAAACCCCTATAAATCTATGTTCAGTGGTGCATCTAATACAAAAGGTTACGATACAAAAAAGAAAAGTATGACCTCTACATACTGGAAGCATGATAAATCATTCTGGATTCAGAGAATCCCTATAAACGTATGTTCAGCGGTGCATCTAATACAAAAGGTTACGATACAAAAAAGAAAGGTATGACCTCTACATACTGGAAGCATGATAAATCATTCTGGATTCAGAGAATTCCTATAAACCTATGTTCAGCGGTGCATCTAATACAAAAGGTTACGATACAAAAAAGAAAAGTATGACCTCTACATACTGGAAACATGATAAATCATTCTGGATTCAGAGAATCCCTATAAACGTATGTTCAGCGGTGCATCTAATACAAAAGGTTACGATACAAAAAAGAAAAGTATGACCTCTACATACTGGAAGCATGATAAATCATTCTGGATTCAGAGAATCCCTATAAACGTATGTTCAGCGGTGCATCTAATACAAAAGGTTACGATACAAAAAAGAAAAGTATGACCTCTACATACTGGAAGCAGGATAAATCATTCTGGATTCAGAGAATCCCTATAAACGTATGTTCAGCGGTGCATCTAATACAAAAGGTTACGATACAAAAAAGAAAAGTATGACCTCTACATACTGGAATATTGGAAAATCATTCTGGATTCAGAGGTGTTCAGCGGTGCATATAATACAAAAGGTACAATACAAAGAGTATCAACATGATCCCGACAAACAGTGTAGATGTAAAATCACTATTGAATCAAGAAAGACTTGTATATCAATGTTCGATGGTAGAGCTGTTATATTACCACAGCATGGTCCCTACGGCAGAATAACATGGAGAAACTGTTCTGGAATCAGGCAGGATCATAGCGACTCTCGTATATCTGACCGTTTGTTTCTGCATGGTGAATTCTGTCACATGGCTCTTCCATCCTGGATGGAACCTAATCCTCATTTCTACCTCATTGCCCTGATTTTATTAAATACTTCGCCTCTAATTCACGTTTCTTCTTCCCCTTGTGTTCCTCCTCTACAGGTTTTGTCTTCTATAAGTAAATCACACACCCAATTTTACTCATGACTTCATTTAAAGTGGTCTTTTTTCACGTCTGTATAAGGTATTTTATTCATGATTGTGAGCTTCAAGGGGATTATGAGATTTACAAAACAAAAAAAGGTAGAAGAAAACCGCAACTTTCTTTTAGTAAACAATTAATTTTAAAAAAGTCTAGGGTTATTTACACAGGCACTCACTCGTTTTTGAAGTGACTTTTTCTTTAGTAAGTACTTGGGAATGGGAGATGGCGATACTTTATCCTAGTGGAGACTGCAGAGCTGGAATAGAGAATAAATACTTCAATATGTTCTCTGCAGCAAGATGACATTACGTGTTCTGGAATCAGACAGGAACATAGCGAACAATTATCTGCAAGATTCTAGAGATTTCCAAAAGCTGAGGATAGTTTTGGGTCTATATTGTCAAGAGAGATAGAGCTTTTTTCTTTTCACAATATTGGAATTATGTTTCTGGAAGAGTACAAAGTAGGAACTCTCTATGATTAGAGATAACAGGTTGAATAGAATTTAAGAAGAAAGAAACTAAAATTATTCATAGTTCTCTTAAAATTAAAGATATACTTTAGTCAGTAAATCTTTTTATTACTGGCTGAGGTATCTTTGATTTTAAGAAAAAATAATTCGAAACTATTATAGACTCATCAATGGTGGGGCCAGGCCCTCCCATTAATTTTTCCATTGCAGTAAGGACAGTAGAAATTGTTTATTTTTAAAAAGAATCTTACATGTCTATAATAGTTCCGAATTTTGATAACAGATGTCGTGCTAATGTATCATAATATAAGGAGAGATAATAAAAAGATTTACTGGCCGAAGTATCTTTAATTTTAAGAAAAAACAATAAAAATATTTACTGGCCGAAGTATCTTTAATTTTAAGAAAAAACAATAAAAAGATTTACTTCAGAAGTATCTTTAATTTTAAGAAAAAACAATAAAAATATTTACTGGCCGAAGTATCTTTAATTTTAAGAAAAAACAATAAAAAAACTTAATGCCGAAGTATCTTTAATTTTAAGAAATAGTAAAAAGATTTACTGGCCGAAGTATTTTTAATTTTAAGAAATGACAATAAAAATATTTACTGGCCGAAGTATCTTTAATTTTAGGAAAATATAATAAAAAGATTTACTGGCCGAAATATCTTTAATTTTAGGAAAATATAATAAAAAGATTTACTGGCCGAAATATCTTTAATTTTAGGAAAATATAATAAAAAGATTTACTGGCCGAAGTATCTTTAATTTTAAGAAAAGACAATGAAAATATTTACTGGCCGAAGTATCTTTAATTTTAAGAAAAGACAATGAAAATATTTACTGGCCGAAGTATCTTTAATTTTAAGAAAAGACAATAAAAAGACTTACTTCCAAAGTATTTTTAATTTTAAGAAGAAATAATAAAATACTTACTGGCCGAAGTATTTTTAATTTTAAGAAATAATAAAAATATTTACTGTCCGAAGTATTTTTAATTTTAAGAAGAGACAATAAAAAGATTTACTGGCCGAAGTATCTTTAATTTTGAGAAAAGACAATAAAAAGACTTACTTCAGAAGTATCTTCAATCTTGAGAAAAGACAATAAAAAGATTTACTGGCCGAAGTATTTTTAATTTTAAGAAGAGACAATAAAAAGATTTACTGTCCGAAGTATTTTCAACTTTAAGAAAAACAATGGTTGCCTGTAAAGTCGGTTTTACGGGCGAAGATTTTACGTGACAACGGTAGAATATTTATTGATATGAATATAATTAAATTGCACAATAAGAACAAGGAATTGAATGAAAATAAGAATTGCACATATTTTAACTATATAAATATATTTTGTTTACTAAAACATTGTACATGTAAACTTAAACTTAACTAATTCCTATTTGAGTGATTTTGTTGAGGATAGGACGATGATAGGAGAAATATGAAATGAAAGGAAGTGTTTCTGCTGTAATGTGTCTTGCGAAAGTCAAGTCGATAGTTGTTCCTTTTAACGTAGTTGACTTAGAAACGTTTGATACGCAATTAAGATTATACGTATTTATAAGAAGCGAGTTGTCAGGCTTTACGTTTTTGTTAAAATCACCACACAGAAGAATCGGTATACTAGAATCAACTTGCACGAACGGTGGCACGTACTGGCTGTTGTGAATGTACGGACCGAGTCCTTGCCATAGTAACATTCCAATATCCTGCATACTAGCTCCTGGATGAATATATACAGCACCGAGTATAAACTTGAAGCTAGTATTAGCGGCGAAGCAAGTAACTTCAGTCATGCACATGTCACCCTTGGTTTTAATGACACGAGTTACATCTGTAATCGCAACTTGGAACACTTCCGCCGTAGATGTCGATGATAATTTACGATAGATCGCCACTCCACCAGCCGCGTTGGTATTTGAAAATCAAAACACTTATTCAGATCGAAGGTTCAAATTTTTGCTAAATAAATTTGAAATTAAATAAAATTTGTAATTGTAAATGATGAAGTTGAAAATTAAAACATTTACTTAAATTAGATGTTAAAATTCTTGCTCAACACAGTTTAAATAAAGTTTTCTTATATCTGCCACTTTTTCTTAATATTTGTAATTTTAAAGAATCAATTCGAAAATCAAAACATTTATTCAGATCGAAGGTTCAAATTTTTGCTAAATAAATTTGAAACTATTTAAAATTTGTAAAATAATAATTAATTAATTAATTAATTTTAAACTAATAATTTACTTAACACTATCAACATTTATCAATAGTATGACATAACCTATAAACTCAGTTTCTCAACTTTTGTGTCAATCTAACAATTAATCAATCAATCATAGTTTACGATAATGAAATATCAGTGTACAATTATTTACCTTTATTGTTGTAGTTGTTGTAAATGACGAATCTAAGCACTCCACATTTTCACTACAGACACAGCTGACGATACTTTAACCACACGTGTGAACTTGTATTATGACGCTTTCTTGTTTTTCCAACGCCAAGAACGTTCGAGAAAGACAAAGACAGAGACAAGCATGCGCCGATTCAATGCGCCTAATTCTCTAGCGCTGCGCGCGCAGCACTCTCGTTCGGTGACTCATCGTAACGTTACCGGGCGTTACACTTTTTCATAAGTGACTCCCAGCCGCAACCTAATTTAAGACGTTGTCACGTCAAAAATGATAAAAAATACTTACTTATGAAGTATTTTTAATTTTAAGAAAATACAATAAAAAAATTTACTGGCCGAAGTATTTTTAATTTTAAGAAAAATACAATAAAAAGATTTACTGGCCGAATTATCTTTAATTTGACGAAAATACAATATAAAAGACTTACTGGCCGAAATATTTTCAATTTTAAGAAGAAATACTAAAAAGATTTACTGTCCGAAGTATTTTTGAGAACTATGAATGCCGGCAAAACAGCCTCTATCTTTACGTTAAACTTATTCAAGGTATAGTGGGTAATAAGGTGGAAGAATGGAAGGAGATTGGAAGAGAAATGGACCAAAGTTTGGACAAAGAGCAATCCAGGTAGCCCAGGTGGAGCCACGGACCCAGGAGACTAGGCCCTCCGTAATGAAGTCCAGCGTAGCCAATTTGGGAGGTAATTATTGACGATTTAGAGGCGCCGATTGGCCGCCTTTGTTTCTCTGCCGTCTGATTAGAACTCTCCTGGAATAAACCAGACTTTCTTGGACTTGACTTGTCCTTGGCTTGCCCTACTCTTTCCTGGTTCGCTTGCTCCGGTTTTCTCTATTTTCCTGGAACGTCCGGGTAGTCTTAGTTTTTATGGATTACCCACGATCTTCCAGGTTTACCCTGGAATTTCTTTCTTGACGTCATTTTTTACTTCTTTGACTTTCCCTATTTTTTTCTTTCTTACCTTGGCCTGAAATTAATTATCTTGTCTTTCTCTAGTCGATATGACCTGGTTCTTTCTATTTCTGGTTATTCTCACTTGATCGGTCTCTTTCTCCAATTTATGGAGATATGTGGGGGAGACAGGGAGAAAGTTACATAATAGAATCACAGAACACAGAAGATACATAAACAAAAATGACCCATTATCATTAATAGTATAGCACTCTAATTCAACAGGACACACTTTTAACTTGAACCTAAAGTACATTACAACAACATCAATAACAAATATCAAAGATTAATAATTGAAGCAATAGTTTCCAAATAATATAGGAGTATAAATCGCAGAATCGATTTACCAGAAGCATATGAATCAATAGACCTAAATAAAATAAGATAAAACAGTTACATTCACAATAAAAGATATCACAAGTCTGATGGGATCCCTTGCAAGTGTAAAATTTGCAAAATTTAAAATTTAAAATACAAAATGTGATTGCCTTAAACAAAAACATAAAATATTACCGCATATTAATTAGATTTAGTTTTTCCAAATCATTACACCTGTATGTGAATTTAAACATTTTAATAATTTTCAATTAAGCCGATATGCAAAACAATAGTTACGTGTATAAAAATCCTATTTCAGACTAGTTGTATAATTGTTTTATTAATTCCTGTAGAAGGGCGTATGTGCCCGAAAGCTCGTTTTATATTCGTTCTAATAAAAGATACGCAGCCCTTGATGCTTTGTTTAACTCATTTATAACCACATATCTCCTTCTTTCTCATCTTTATCTCCTATACCTATGATATATAGCTTATTATATGAAATTCTGTGTCAATGGCTATTTATTGTCTTGCTGCTGTTTCTTGGTATTCTTCATCTTTTTTTTTTTAATAATAGAAATAACTGACTTTAAAAATATAATTTAATAGTCTTGCATTCGTTTCCATGAATATTAAGACCACCGGTCTTATACAGATTCAACCCAGGAAGAAAGGAATCATAGATGGAGCTCCTATACTCCAGTCAGCACAGAACCCAACAACAGCCTCCAGATCCGACGTTATAACAGAATACACACATACAGCTTTATTAAGACCACCAGTCTTATACAGATTCACTACAGGAAGAAAGGAAGCATAGATGGAGCTCCTATACTCCAGTCAGCACAGAACCCAACAACAGCCTCCAGGTCCGACGTTATAACAGAATACACACACATACAGCTTTATTAAGACCACCAGTCTTATACAGATTCACTACAGGAAGAAAGGAAGCATAGATGGAGCTCCTATACTCCAGTCAGCACAGAACCCAACAACAGCCTCCAGGTCCGACGTTATAACAGAATACACACACATACAGCTTTATTAAGACCACCAGTCTTATACAGATTCACTACAGGAAGAAAGGAAGCATAGATGGAGCTCCTATACTCCAGTCAGCACAGAACCCAACAACAGCCTCCAGATCCGACGTTATAACAGAATACACACACATACAGCTTTATTAAGACCACCAGTCTTATACAGATTCACTACAGGAAGAAAGGAATCATAGATGGAGCTCCTATACTCCAGTCAGCACAGAACCCAACAACAGCCTCCAGGCCCGACGTTATAACAGAATACACACACATACAGCTTTATTAAGACCACCGGTCTTATACAGATTCACGACAGGAAGAAAGGAATCATAGATGGAGCTCCTATACTCCAGTCAGCACAGAACCCAACAACAGCCTCCAGGTCCGACGTTATAACAGAATACACACATATACAGCTTTATTAAGACCACCAGTCTTATACAGATTCACGACAGGAAGAAAGGAATCATAGATGGAGCTCCTATACTCCAGTCAGCACAGAACCCAACAACAGCCTCCAGGTCCGACGTTATAACAGAATACACACATATACAGCTTTATTAAGACCACCAGTCTTATACAGATTCACGACAGGAAGAAAGGAATCATAGATGGAGCTCCTATACTCCAGTCAGCACAGAACCCAACAACAGCCTCCAGGTCCGACGTTATAACAGAATACACACATATACAGCTTTATTAAGACCACCAGTCTTATACAGATTCACGACAGGAAGAAAGGAATCATAGATGGAGCTCCTATACTCCAGTCAGCACAGAACCCAACAACAGCCTCCAGGTCCGACGTTATAACAGAATACACACATATACAGCTTTATTAAGACCACCAGTCTTATACAGATTCACGACAGGAAGAAAGGAATCATAGATGGAGCTCCTATACTCCAGTCAGCACAGAACCCAACAACAGCCTCCAGGTCCGACGTTATAACAGAATACACACATATACAGCTTTATTAAGACCACCAGTCTTATACAGATTCACCCCAGGAAGAAAGGAATCATAGATGGAGCTCCTGTACTCCAGGCAGCACAGAACCCAACAACAGCCTCCAGGTCCGACGTTATAACAGAATACACACATATACAGCTTTATTAAGACCACCAGTCTTATACAGATTCACCACAGGAAGAAAGGAAGCATAGATGGAGCTCCTATACTCCAGGCAGCGCAGCGCCCAACAACAGCCTCCAGATCCGACGTTATAACAGAATACACACATATACAGCTTTATTAAGACCACCGGTCTTATACAGATTCACGACAGGAAGAAAGGAATCATAGATGGAGCTCCTATACTCCAGTCAGCACAGAACCCAACAACAGCCTCCAGGTCCGACGTTATAACAGAATACACACATATACAGCTTTATTAAGACCACCGGTCTTATACAGATTCACGACAGGAAGAAAGGAATCATAGATGGAGCTCCTATACTCCAGTCAGCACAGAACCCAACAACAGCCTCCAGGTCCGACGTTATAACAGAATACACACATATACAGCTTTATTAAGACCACCAGTCTTATACAGATTCACGACAGGAAGAAAGGAATCATAGATGGAGCTCCTGTACTCCAGGCAGCACAGAACCCAACAACAGCCTCCAGGTCCGACGTTATAACAGAATACACACATATACAGCTTTATTAAGACCACCGGTCTTATACAGATTCACCACAGGAAGAAATAATAGATGGAGCTCCTATACTCCAGTCAGCACAGAACCCAACAGCCTCCAGGTCCGACGTTATAACAGAATACACACATATACAGCTTTATTAAGACCACCGGTCTTATACAGATTCACCGCAGGAAGAAATAATAGATGTAGCTACTGTACTCCAGTCAGCACAGAACCCAACAACAGCCTCCAGGTCCGACGTTATAACAGAATACACACATACAGCTTTATTAAGACCACCGGTCTTATACAGATTCACCACAGGAAGAAAGGAATCATAGATGGAGCTCCTATACTCCAGTCAGCACAGAACCCAACAACAGCCTCCAGGTCCGACGTTATAACAGAATACACATATACAGCTTTATTAAGACCACCGGTCTTATACAGATTCACCATAGGAAGAAAGGAATCATAGATGGAGCTCCTATACTCCAGTCAGCACAGAACCCAACAACAGCCTCCAGGTCCGACGTTATAACAGAATACACACATACAGCTTCTTTTAAGACCACCGGTCTTATACAGATTCACCATAGGAAGAAAGGAATCATAGATGGAGCTCCTATACTCCAGTCAGCACAGAACCCAACAACAGCCTCCAGGTCCGACGTTATAACAGAATACACACATATACAGCTTTATTAAGACCACCAGTCTTATACAGATTCACAATAGGAAGAAAGGAAGCATAGATGGAGCTCCTGTACTCCAGGCAGCGCAGCACCCAACAACAGCCTCCAGGTCCGACGTTATAACAGAATACACATATACAGCTTTATTAAGACCACCAGTCTTATACAGATTCACCACAGGAAGAAAGGAAGCATAGATGGAGCTCCTATACTCCAGGCAGCGCAGCGCCCAACAACAGCCTCCAGATCCGACGTTATAACAGAATACACACATATACAGCTTTATTAAGACCACCGGTCTTATACAGATTCACCACAGGAATAAATAATAGATGGAGCTCCTATACTCCAGGCAGCACAGAACCCAACAGCCTCCAGGTCCGACGTTATAACAGAATACACACATATACAGCTTTATTAAGACCACCGGTCTTATACAGATTCACCACAGGAAGAAATAATAGATGTAGCTACTGTACTCCAGTCAGCACAGAACCCAACAACAGCCTCCAGGTCCGACGTTATAACAGAATACACACATACAGCTTTATTAAGACCACCGGTCTTATACAGATTCACCACAGGAAGAAAGGAATCATAGATGGAGCTCTTATACTCCAGGCAGCACAGAACCCAACAACAGCCTCCAGGTCCGACGTTATAACAGAATACACACATATACAGCTTTATTAAGACCACCGGTCTTATACAGATTCACCGCAGGAAGAAATAATAGATGTAGCTACTGTACTCCAGTCAGCACAGAACCCAACAACAGCCTCCAGGTCCAACGTTATAACAGAATACACACACATACAGCTTTATTAAGACCACCGGTCTTATACAGATTCACCACAGGAAGAAAGGAAGCATGGATGGAGCTCCTATATTCCAGTCAGCACAGAACCCAACAGCCTCCAGGTCCGACGTTATAACAGAATACACACATACAGCTTTATTAAGACCACCGGTCTTATACAGATTCACCACAGTAAGAAAGGAAGCATAGATGGAGCTCCTATACTCCAGTCAGCACAGAACCCAACAACAGCCTCCAGGTCCGACGTTATAACAGAATACACACATATACAGCTTTATTAAGACCACCAGTCTTATACAGATTCACCACAGTAAGAAAGGAAGCATAGATGGAGCTCCTATACTCCAGGCAGAGCAGCACCCAACAACAGCCTCCAGGTCCGACGTTATAACAGAATACACATATACAGCTTCATTAAGACACCGGTCTTATACAGATTCACCACAGTAAGAAAGGAATAATAGATGGAGCTCCTATACTCCAGGCAGAGCAGCACCCAACAACAGCCTCCAGGTCCGACGTTATAACAGAATACACACACATACAGCTTTATTAAGACCACCAGTCTTATACAGATTCACCACAGTAAGAAAGGAAGCATAGATGGAGCTCCTATACTCCAGGCAGAGCAGCACCCAACAACAGCCTCCAGGTCCGACGTTATAACAGAATACACATATACAGCTTCATTAAGACACCGGTCTTATACAGATTCACCACAGTAAGAAAGGAAGCATAGATGGAGCTCCTATACTCCAGGCAGAGCAGCACCCAACAACAGCCTCCAGGTCCGACGTTATAACAGAATACACATATACAGCTTCATTAAGACACCGGTCTTATACAGATTCACCACAGTAAGAAAGGAATAATAGATGGAGCTCCTATACTCCAGGCAGAGCAGCACCCAACAACAGCCTCCAGGTTAGAGCGATGGTCTTAATAGAGCTGCGTGTGGTAGACCTAAACCTTCAATTACCACAACTATTTTGTTACAAACCACGGAAATTTCAAAAGTTTTTTAAATAGAATAAAGGTAGTGGAGGATTCAAGTTGCTTTTCTAGTATTTTGAGGAACAAACCTCAAGACATCTACAGATCCATTTCCCAGCATTTCAAGATTATAAAATGAAGAATGAACTAGTTGTTTGTGAACTTAACAATTTGATTTCCGATAAAAAATCATATTTAAAGTTCAATTCATTTTGTAAATACATTCTAAACATTCTACAAAATCTGGATCTCTAATGTTTTCATGCGTTGAATAATGTAAATAACTTATGAAAATATACTTTTCTCCTTGTTTGACGCAAGTATCCCTTGCAGGATATGGCGCTTTGGAAATAAAATAATTGTAATAATTATATTGAATTATTTTAAATTTGAATCTGAGACTATAGATAATTATATATTTCTATAAATCTTTATTTCAAATTTTCAATTATAATCTAAATTACAAAGAAAACTAATATTTTAGTTAATATTCTTTAAATGAAAGAGAAATTATTTTAAAAATTGTAATCCAATCTTATTAATATAAATAAAAATATATTCATTGATATCATTATTCATTTATTGGAATTTGACCATGGGAAATTTCTGATTGGCATAACTATATTGAAAGATTATAAACTCAAAAGGAGCTTCTTCTATAGAAAATGTTTATCTTGTAGCTTTTGAACAACACCCATCTTCAACGGGCGTAAAACACATCACATTTCACACCTTGTCTTTACGCCCGTTGAAAAACGATGTCGTTCGAAAACTAGCAAAATAAACATGTTCTATAGAAGAAGCTCCTTTTGAGTTTATAATCTTACAACAAAGCTGTGTATTTTTTATAATACAATATAATGCGGCTTGCGATTGTAAAACGACATTTGAAATACTATCCCGCATGTGTTTTTTTTTTTTTTCAACAAAAAATAAAAATTTATTTCAAGGAGAAACAATGATTATTTCTAACATTTTGAATGAGGTATGAAAGGGTGAATTGTGAAGATTCCCATCCCTGGACCCTTTTATTTTTCCCTTTATCATTACTCTTCACAATTCACCCTTTTATACCTCATCCAAAAGGTTAGAAATAATCGTTATTTCTCCTTGAAATAATTTTTTATTTTTCGCTGAAAAGAAACACATGCGGGATAGTATTCCAAAAGCTATGTGTGTTTTCGTGAATATAAATCTTAAAATCCTAGGTTTCCAGTGAAGATGGCAATACAGGTAACACGAGATAAGGACAATCCTGATTGAAAAGTGCTAGGACGTAAGTTGGGACAACTGGCCAGCCAACTGGAGTTAATGATCAATGCTGAGGCCAACAATGTAAGTCCTGACTCCCCGGCCCACAATAGGCCAGAATTACCTAACTGTTATTGCTGGGACCGCTGATTGAATGGAATGGGACACGCACCTATCCCCCGATTGGCCAGCGCGGCTATTGGAAGGTTAGGATAGTGAGAACCACTGCGTGTAAAGTTGCTTAGCTGCACGGAATGATCCAATACTTCAATACTTTCTGTTATGTTCTCTATACCGCCATGCTTTGTCTGTGGATGGCACAGTTCTGTTTGTAAATTATATCTAGTACATCTAGTATACGTGGTATAGGTCATGATAATCATGGTGGGAGGTAGTAAGTGACTGATTTTACTAGGTGCACCACATATCAATATATGCGGCGCTGAGTTTGTGTATACAAAAAGATGTAATGGCTCGATAGAGGTTGGCGTTCAGCCAGCCGAAATATTGGCAAATAAATCTTTTATTCAATCCAATATATGCCTTTTTACTATCTAATGTATACATATGTGAGAAACAGACTTTTGTATTTAGAAATATGTTAGAAAGCGCATTTGGTTACTTTTATTAACTGGTGGTGTTGGACCTTTGCAAGAATCGGGGGTCATTGGAGCATTTTTTAAAATTATAAAAAGTACCCAATGCGGGATTTGAACCCAGGTCGTAGCGGTCGAAAAACAACGATTTAAACCATCCTTCCACCGACCCACATAATCATGGTGGGAGGTAGTAAGCGACCGTTTTTACTACCAATGCACCACATGACTACATATGTGAGAAACAGACTTTTGCATTTACAAATATGTCAGAAAGCGCCGTTTGGTTACTTTTATTAGCTGGTGGTGTTGGACCTTTGCAAGAATCGGGGGTCATTGGAGCATTTTTAAAAATATAAAAAAAGTAACCAATGCGGGATTTGATCCCAGGTCGTAGCGGTCGAAAATCAATGGTTTAGGCCATTCGTCCATTGAACCCATAATGGTCCAGTTAAACTTGGTGGTTTGTATCTACACCCGAACACAATGATGTATATAAAAACAACATTTGAAGTTACACCGCATGAGTTTCTTTTCAATGAAAAATCAAAATTTATTTCAAGGTGAAATATTAACTATTTCTAACCTTTTTGGATGAGATATGAAAGGGTGAATTATGAAGAGTAATGATGAACGGAAAAATAAAAGTGTCCAGGGATTGGAATCGAACCCACAATGTTCCGTTTACCGGGCAGATGCAATGTCCACTAGGCTACCAATGAACAACCTCCCAACAGAAAGACACCAAGAATGACCCTGTAAAAACACGATGATAGAGACCAGAGAGATGTAAACATCAACATTACCATAACTATAATATACGTTTATAAACTCAAAAGAAACTTCTTCAATAGAACATGTTTATTTCGCTAGCTTTCGAACGACATGTTCTTTAACGGGCGTAAAGACAAGGTGTGATGTGAGATGTGTGCAATTATAGACTATATTGAGACCCAATATATATACAAATTTAAAGAGACAAAGTTCGCCTCTCCCGTCATAATAGACGTCTAAAACCAAACGCCATCTATTGACCGTCGCCGCAACTAACGGCTTCGGGTCGGTGACAAAGCTACAACACCAGCATAGATGGCGTCTTGGTTTTAGACGTCTATTTTAACGGGAGAGGCGACCCTTGTCCTTTTAGATCAATTTCCTCCCGGCAAAAGTTCCATCCATATACAAATTTGTAACTCAGGTAGAATTACAATCTTACAATGGAGACTAGAGAGTTAAGACAAATATTCCTTTCGATGAGCATGGAATAGTTATTACAGGTTTATATACTCATGGACAAAACGTAAGGAAGTAGAAAGTCTTTAATGTTGCCTGTCCTCTGTTCTTTTGAAGGAGACAGAAGTAAATTTTGTCCACATTTGGTTATCTCATGTGTCTTTATTAATGTCACTGTAATATCTTTCAGAGTTATTGTTTGAATCCAGATATACATGCTAAAAGGTACAACTTCCTTAAGTTTTGTCCATGAGTGTATCTTTCAGAGTTATTTTATGAATCCAGATATAAATGCTAAAAGGTACAACTTTCTTAAGTTTTGTCCATGAGTGTATCTTTCAGAGTTATTGTTTGAATCCAGATATACATGCTAAAAGGTACAACTTCCTTAAGTTTTGTCCATGAGTGTATCTTTCAGAGTTATTTTATGAATCCAGATATAAATGCTAAAAGGTACAACTTTCTTAAGTTTTGTCCATGAGTGTATCTTTCAGAGTTATTGTTTGAATCCAGATATACATGCTAAAAGGTACAACTTCCTTAAGTTTTGTCCATGAGTGTATCTTTCAGAGTTATTTTATGAATCCAGATATAAATGCTAAAAGGTACAACTTTCTTAAGTTTTGTCCATGAGTGTATCTTTCAGAGTTATTGTGTGAATCCCGATATACATGCTAAAAGGTACAACTTCCTTAAGTTTTGTCCATGAGTGTATCTTTCAGAGTTATTTTATGAATCCCGATATACATGCTAAAAGGTACAACTTTCTTGAGTTTTGTCCATGAGTGTATCTTTCAGAGTTATTGTGTGAATCCCGATATACATGCTAAAAGGTACAACTTCCTTAAGTTTTATCCATGAGTTTATCTTTCAGAGTTATTTTATGAATCCAGATATACATGCTAAAAGGTACAACTTCCTTAAATTTTGTCCATGCGTGTTTCTTTCAGAGTTATTGTGTGAATCCCGATATACATGCTAAAAGGTACAACTTCCTTAAGTTTTATCCATGAGTTTATCTTTCAGAGTTATTTTATGAATCCAGATATACATGCTAAAAGGTACAACTTCCTTAAATTTTGTCCATGCGTGTTTCTTTCAGAGTTATTGTCTGAATCCCGATATACATGCTAAAAGGTACAACTTCCTTAAGTTTTGTCCATGAGTGTATCTTTCAGAGTTATTTTATGAATCCCGATATACATGCTAAAAGGTACAACTTCCTTAAGTTTTGTCCATGAGTATATCTTTCACAGTTATTGTCTCAATCCCGATATACATGCTAAAAGGTACAACTTCCTTAAGTTTTGTCCATGAGTGTATCTTTCAGAGTTATTGTCTGAATCCCGATATACATGCTAAAAGGTACAACTTCCTTAAGTTTTGTCCATGAGTGTATCTTTCAGAGTTATTGTCTGAATCCCGATATACATGCTAAAAGGTACAACTTCCTTAAGTTTTGTCCATGAGTGTATCTTTCAGAGTTATTGTCTGAATCCCGATATACATGCTAAAAGGTACAACCTCCTTAAGTTTTGTCCATGAGTGTATCTTTCAGAGTTATTGTCTGAATCCCGATATACATGCTAAAAGGTACAACTTCCTTAAGTTTTGTCCATGAGTGTATCTTTCAGAGTTATTTTATGAATCCCGATATACATGCTAAAAGGTACAACTTCCTTAAGTTTTGTCCATGAATGTATCTTTCAGAGTTATTGTGTGAATCCCGATATACATACTAAAAGGTACAACTTCCTTAAGTTTTGTCCATGAGTGTATCTTTCAGAGTTATTGTGTGAATCCCGATATACATGCTAAAAAGTACAACTTCCTTAAGTTTTATCCATGAGTTTATCTTTCAGAGTTATTTTATGAATCCAGATATACATGCTAAAAGATACAACTTCCTTAAATTTTGTCCATGCGTGTTTCTTTCAGAGTTATTGTCTGAATCCCGATATACATGCTAAAAGGTACAACTTCCTTAAGTTTTGTCCATGAGTGTATCTTTCAGAGTTATTTTATGAATCCCGATATACATGCTAAAAGGTACAACTTCCTTAAGTTTTGTTCATGAGTGTATCTTTCAGAGTTATTTTATGAATCCAGATATACATGCTAAAAGGTACAACTTCCTTAAGTTTTGTCCATGAGTGTATCTTTCAGAGTTATTGTCTGAATCCCGATATACATGCTAAAAGGTACAACTTCCTTAAGTTTTGTCCATGAGTGTATCTTTCAGAGTTATTGTCTGAATCCCGATATACATGCTAAAAGGTACAACCTCCTTAAGTTTTGTCCATGAGTGTATCTTTCAGAGTTATTGTCTGAATCCCGATATACATGCTAAAAGGTACAACTTCCTTAAGTTTTGTCCATGAGTGTATCTTTCAGAGTTATTTTATGAATCCCGATATACATGCTAAAAGGTACAACTTCCTTAAGTTTTGTCCATGAGTGTATCTTTCAGAGTTATTGTTTGAATCCCGATATACATGCTGAAAGGTACAACTTCCTTAAGTTATGTCAATGAGTGTTTATATTTGTATTTGTAAAGTAAGTCAAAGGTTTTACAATATTAACAGCCCTTCAGTCACGCTCTCAACGTTTCTGTCATACGACAAATCAATTTTCTAACACCAGCTCTTTATTAAACGTAAATGGAACATTATTCCTTTAATAAACATTAAATATTTCGGTTAAGCCATCCATCGGTTTCTGTTACTCTATTGATTGTTTCAAAATTAATCTTTTTTCTGCATTTCCTTGGTAATAAGAGGAAGATTGGACATCGTCTGTTTTTTGTTACATGTATTTGAGGTGGAAAATGAAACTGCTGAAGCATTTTTATGAATATTCATAGTACAAGGAGTTAACATTCTGTTGATCACACTACCTTTAACAGATTGTTCAAAGATTAATGGTCTGGTTGCAATTGAAACATGGCGTTCAATTGATATCTGGAACCTCAAAACAATATATATTCAATGTGAAAAATTGCATCCTCACGGAATTCAGGCCTTAACTACCAGATTCATAATTTTTCAGGATACCTGAATGATCAGTTTTTCTGTCGTTGAGGTACAGCTTGCACCACACTGATGAGGGCCAACAGCCCGAAACACGTCCGTGGTTAGTTTTTCTTGATTACTCAAGAATGGGTATTTGGCCAATTCTGGAATAATTAAAAATAAACGAATAGTTAATAATTATTCCGATAGATGGCATAGGCCTTCAGAAACGTTCAGTTGCACGATAAGGAGATGCCCTTTTTTATTTTTTAATAAATATTCAGTGATGCAGTTAAATATTTAAAATATTATTTTAGCACACAAAATTTAGCAGTGTAGGCTAGCTCTAATGCACATAGGAAACTGTCACTGTAACTTCGCCTCAGCTAGCTCTGACATACTCAGGAAATTGTCGCCTTAGCTATATCTAAACGAACAAAGATAAATGTCGCTGTATCTATGCTTCAGCTGAACTTTAACTCATATGAAGTATTGCTGATATAATTACAGATTTATCTATATTAATAAAATGCAAATTTCATAAGAGGACACACTAAAAACTTTCGTTACAATGCAACAATTTCGACCAAATTTTCAACATTTATGTAAAACGAGATGGAGCAGGTTTTGCTTAACGTCAAAATATTTTTCCCTAACATTAACATACGTAACTTCGCTGTTATCGATTAAATACAAAAAAATCAACAGAGTTAATTTTATTTATATATAAATACAAAATTAAATTTCAACAGAGTTAATATTTTTACATACTAGCTAATAATCTCAATCTAAAAATATAATATAAAAAGCCAACAATAAAGAGTGAATGTAAGATAAAAAGCCAACAATGAAGAGTAAATGTAATATAAAAAGCCAACAATGAAGAATGAATGTAAGATAAAAAGCCAACAATGAAGAGTGAATGTAATATAAAAAGCCAACAATGAAGAATGAATGTAAGATAAAAAGCCAACAATGAAGAGTGAATGTAAGATAAAAAGCCAACAATGAATAGTAAATGTAATATAAAAAGCCAACAATGAAGAATGAATGTAAGATAAAAAGCCAACAAAGAAGAGTAAATCTACTTATATAATTGCCTTATTCTGTCTGTGTGAAGTTCACAGATAGATTTTGGTCAGAATATAATATAAAAAGCCAACAATGAAGAGTAAATATGATATAAAAAGCCAACAATGAAGAATGAATGTAAGATAAAAAGCCAACAATAAAGAGTAAATGTAATATAAAAAGCCAACAATGAAGAATAAATTTAAGATAAAAAGCCAACAATGAAGAGTGAATATAATATAAAAAGACAACAATGAAGAATAAAGGCAATGTGACACGGCAATGTGACACGGGAAAAAATGTTCACTAGATAAAACTATGATTTTCTAATGTAGAAAATTAGGAAAGACAAAATTCAGGATGACACGGCACACAGGGACCGGGAAAAAAATGTTCACTTTATCGAGAGATTCAAATTTACGAGTTTCAAATTATCAAAATATATATATATATTTTTTAAATAAGTTTTTAGAGAATTGTTTTAACAAATGTTCGCTAGACAAACCCTTACTCGGGTAAAACCCCGGGCGAAGCCGAGTACGTTTTATAAGTTTATAGAGAATTGTTTTAACAAATGTTCGTTAGACAAACATTCACTCGGGTAAAACCCGGGCGAAGCCGGGCACATCCGCTAGTTATTACTAAAATAATAAAACAAAAAATTCTGTACGTGCAATTACGTGTAAACAAGTTTCTACACAAACAAGGAAGCTAACTAGTTCTACCACAAAGAGAGATAAAATAGAGCCAAACATGACGTGATGAGCTGAGGGTTTAAGATTCCTTCTTGAACAAAACCTTCGGGAATTCTTGGAGATAATTCAATCGTTCCTTTGACAGACTCTGGCCAGTAATTGGCAATAGCTGATCATCCATAACAATTTGGCCAACAACAGTTTCGTGGGTAATTGTCTTCCGGGTCGTGAGTCAGCCGAGAAGTATTGTATGTACTCCACCAAGTTTCTTGGCTGTGTCTAACCCTGGCTTATAACTCTTTGTATTTTTATACATAAACAGAGAGTTCTTAGACAGGGTTTATAGCCGCAATATACTGGAATAAATTGGTACATCATAATCAAGTGGTTGATTTGAAACTCTATACAATATCAAATAGTTACCTGGTTTGTCGAAAGTACCCGAATGGGTCCAAGAAAAATTTGATTCTTTTTATTTTTGAATGTTGAAGAAAAGATTTTTCAAACTTCTGGGCGACTTCTGGGTTAAGGTAGTTTACAGATGTTGTAGAAATTGGTTTACGCACTGAGCAGGAATTTCCGAATAGCAAGAAAAATAAGGAATTGAAAGCATTACATATAAAACAAGCTTCTACTGTCTGCGATGAAAAAAATTTAGTGGGCTTGGCTCATCAGTGACAAAACATCCTGGCGGTTTCGCCAATTTAATCTACCAGATCGTTTCTTAGAGCTCTAATACTGTATTGAATCATTCTGCTTATATATGTTACACTGAAGGGTGGAATCTTAGAAATGTTATACAAGCAAACTATAGACATATGCTTTTAGGACAGTAGAATTACATGTACTATCTTCATCTCTTATATGTAGATGACGCGTTATTGCATTATATTAATATGAAAAAGTACTTTACATTATACAGTAGAACTACCTCCCTGTAAAGGACAACACCTAATTGCAGAGCCAAACTATTCTTTAGGGAGAGATGTCCTCGTACTGGAGAGTTGCTAAATACTAAAAATGGTAATTTTGTGAATGAAAACTAAAACACTCTTTAAAAACACCTTCTAGAGATTTAGCAAGCCACTGAAGACGCTGAAAACTATTTCAGAAAAGAAAAATATAGCAATAGAACTCTATAATTTCTACAGATCAATTGTAAATAGATTCACACGCAAAAGAGGTAGTGTGGAAAGTTTTAGAACAGATGTGTAGATATATCCCCTTTCAAACAAAGGTTCACGGGCACATGGGGAAAGGGAGAAAAAAATACTGTATTATTTTGTTGTTGTATGGCGAATGCATACAGGGAAATGGGCTCTAATAAAAGCCTTGTTGTTAAATGAAAACTGTCCTTTATAGAGAGGTGTTCGCTAAAGGGAGGTTCTACTGTCTATAGAAAGATGATAATTATGTCAATATATAACAGAAGGACACGTTTCTTGTAGGAATATAGATATAAAAACTATGTATAGAAGGAGAGTTCAGAAGTCGCCAATTTTGGACATCGGTGGTGGAAGGATGACTTCCGATTGGCTGGATTCCAAAACCACGGCGTCAATATTCCTGTAATGTGTCCATGAAGTTCTAATTCATATTCTTCTGCTTCATTAATAACTAGCTGAATCCTTTCTGATTCGGTTTCAGATCTTAGAACGTCCCAGGCTACATTTTATATAGGAAAAATAATATTATGAAATAAATAAAGCTTCCAGCGTTAAGTTTTTAATATTTATATGTAATTCTACTGTCCTAAAAGCTTATGTACATAGTTTACTTGAATAGCATTTCTGAGATTCCACCCTTCAGTGTAACATATATAAGCAGAGTGATCCAATACAGTATTAGATCTCTAAGAAGCGCGGTCTGGTAGATTAAATTGGTGAAACCACAAGGAGGATTCACCACTGATGAGCCAAGCCCTTCCAATATATATTTTCCATCGCAGTAAGGAGAGTAAAAGTTTGTTTTATCTTTAAAAGATAGATTCGTGATTTAATAATATGATTTCTTACAATGTATTTACTGAAAATATAAACATATGTTATAAAATAAATAAAGCTTCCAGGGTTAATTTTCTTGTTCAAATTTTTATTTTCAAGCTTTCGGACTTGTCAATCCTTCAACAGGAGTATCACGATAAGTTACAAGTCCGAAAGCTTGAAAATAAAAGTTTTAACAAGAAACTTAACCCTGGAAGCTTCATTTTATAATATTATAAATCAGGGAAGGACGTGCATTTATAATCAAGAGAAAAATAGTACAAAAGTGTGAAATTGTACTTGAAACAGGTGGATAAATTAAGAAAAAGACATATTTTGATTATGCAAATAAAAGTTGTTGATGGTTTGCGCCATCTATCGGAATAAATATAAATTAATAGATGATTTTTAATTATTTCATAAATGGCCAAATATATTTTTTTGATTAACGTGGTTAGTGTTTCTTGATTAATGAAGAATAGGTATTAAAAATATAAAGATAAGTGCCAGGAGAAAATGTTTTTTATTAAACGAATACACGAGCTTTCGGGCAGTCACGCCCTTCAACTGGTAATGATACGTGATGGCAATAGGCCTTAAATAGGATTCCGTTTTTAAAGAGATATTTTTACATATGAGGAAAAAATAATATAGGACGGCTAAAAAACAATTGAGTTAAAAATATTTGCAAATCTAAGCTATTGTATAATATATTTATGTAACTATGCTAATCCTGTGTTGGCGGTTGACAAATAAATGGTAGGTTTGAAATTGGATAAATCATGTGACTATATAATGAAGAGAGAATAAGTATTAGGATATCAACTGTTCAATGTAAAAATATCTCTTTAAAAACGGAATCCTATTTAAGGCCTATTGCCATCACGTATCATTACCAGTTGAAGGGCGTGACTGCCCGAAAGCTCGTGTATTCGTTTAATAAAAAACATTTTCTCCTGGCACTTATCTTTATATTTTTAATATTCCAAGGAGAAAGTTTCTACGATTAAAAAAGAAGAATAGGTATTTTTGGACAATTCTGGAATAATTGAAAATCAGTTATTAGAGATATTGCTTGTAATACATAAATTCCTTCATGGACAAAATTTAAGGAATTGGAAAGTCTTTGATTTCGTTGGTTGTCTGTTTTATAAGGAGACAGAGGTTGTTCACACTTGGTTATCTCGTGTATCTTCAATAAAGGTCACTGTAAAATCTTTCAGAGTTATTGTATGAATCCCGATATACATGCTGAAATGTACAACCTTCTTATTTTTGTCCCCATTATTGTATATTTCAAAGTTATTGTCTGAATCCCGATATATACATACAAAAAGACATGACGTAGCCACGCAATAATATTTGAAATGAAGGCGATAAAAACGTGGTGATTTTCTTTTAATAGTAAAAACACAAGCTTTAAAGCAAGAATGCCCTTCTTCAGGTTACAACTTGGAAATATTTTTTAAAATATTACAAAATTTCCTGTCTCGATTGCGAACAGTGTTACATCGGAGAAACCGGTCGTTCTATCCGCACCAGATTATCTGAACACAGCCGCAACATACGCCCAAAGACCGCAAGTCTCTCTTATGCCAACACATCACAGAATTTCGCCACTCGTTCAATTTGGACAGCGCTGTATGCGTTTACAAGGGCGTCGGGAACAAGTATCAGCACCTAGTCCTTGAATCTTTGGTCTCGCACTGCACGCCCAGTTTCAACCGAAAAATCGACCTCCCACCCCAATACTCCGTGTTTTACCTCGCCAATCCCCCAAGCTGAACTATTTACCTACTGTAATGGGCTATCTTTCATGTTCATAGTTTTAAAATATTGTCCAGTTGTAACCTGAAGAAGGGCATTCTTGCCTGAAAGCTTGTGCTTTTACAATTAAAAGAAAATCACCACGTTTTTATCGCCTTCATTTCACATACAAAAAGGCAAAACTTCCTTAAGTATTGTCCATGATTATAGATAAAACAGATTATCTTTCAATGCTATATTCCTCGGTTTCACTTCTCTTGTGCAGCGCAAGGATTTTAGAAGAAAGACGGTCTACCAGAGAAAGACGTTGGTAAGTAGACGTTCTACATTGTCTCTCCCTGACCAATGAGCTCTCGCGTGGCTGACGTCATCTGCGTGATACAATACGACGGCCTAATTCTTCCATTACAATTCTCCAGGAATAGCAATCAATAGTAATCATGACTCATCATCATTTTACTTCTGTCTCATCTCAATCTGTTGAGACCTTCCCTCCGGTCTAATCAGACTTATGATGCAAAAGACTAATTTTCTTCTATCCCTAACTGGCCTTGTTCTTATTGCTTGTAGAAAACCATTGCTCGATACAAATATTTATATGCAATTCTACTGTCCTAAAAGCTTATGTCTATAGTTTAGTTGAATAACATTTCTAAGATTCTACCCTTTCAGTGTAGCATATAAAGGCAGAATCATCCAATACAGTATTAGAACTCTAAGAAGCGGTCTGGTAGATTAAATTGGTGAAACTGCTAGGAAGATTCACCACTGATCAGCCAAGCCCTTCCAATATATTTTCCATCGCAGTAAGGATAGTTGAAGTTTGTTTTATCTTTGAAAGATACATTCATGATTTAATAATTTGATTTCTTACACACAGTGTATTTACTGCAAATATAAACATATGTTATAAAATAAATAAAGCTTCCAGGGTTAAGTTTCTTGTTCAACTTTTTATTTTCAAGCTTTCGGACTTGTCAGTCCGTCAACAGGAGTATCACGATAATAAATTGATGATATATACTATTTTATATACATACTAGCCGAATGACCTGGGCAACGCCCGGGTTTTACCCGATTAAATGTTTTTATTCAAATACTATTCGTAACAATTATAAATTGGCGCCTTAGATGTCACTCTTGTGAAACGTCCCGCTCCAAACTTTGTGTCTGATAAGCGATATTTTTATAGACAGATTATCTGGCTTTGTGTCTTCTGCTCGAATGAATGTTTCTCTGTTAGAATTTTATCCCTGCATACTAAAAATAAACTGGCTTCAACCGTGGTCTCTGCTTTTTGGAATTTTTCCCGATATGATTTTGTATCTGATAATCAAATATGATACAGAAATATTGTCCTCATCCTTTTTTAACTAAAAAACAACTATTTATGCCCAGAACCTGTCTATTTCAATTTTTCTTGGCTAAAAATCCGATAAATATCTCTTCCAGATTTTTCTCTACGTCCTGTTAAAACACGGTTTACATGTACATTAGGTCAACTGATTTTATCTCCCATCTTCACCGCTAGAGGCGCTGCTTGCGAGCGAAAGGGCAAATTTGCAACGCAATTTGCAAATAACTCGAAAAATATTTGGGATAGATACCTGAAATTTTCACTATAAGTTTTTTTACCAGATTCTACTCTATATACTGTTAAAATTTCAGTCAGATTAGTTACGTATTGTGGACGTGTATAGCCGACATAGGAACAAACACACAAACATACATACACTGACTTTTATATATATAGGGATGTGCCAAACCCTCCCAATATTTTCCATTATAGCATGTAGATATGTATTCAGACAATAACATATAAAGATATTTAATACACAGTGATCTTTTTGAAGACGCGAGATAACCAAGTGTGAACAAAATTGCCTATGTCTAAAAAAAAAAATGATGACTAGTGATATTAAATACTTAAGTTCCTCAAGTTTTGCTCATTAGTGTAATCAATCTAGTAATGTCCAAAGACGTATTGCATCTTAAATTTGACCGTCCTAGTCCCAGATAGCGTGGTTGGCTAACGGTCCATTACCTGGACTTATGGACGAGAGGATTTCTCCTCTGCTTGCCTCTTCCCCTTTTTGTCCCCAACACAAGCCAATTAACAACTTAAGCCTAATTCCCGGAAATCCCATCCCGCCAAGATTATCTTCCACAATCCTGGTAATTCCTACATAAATTTGCATACGTAATGGCGATGTCGAGCAACTTGGGCCGTTGCCAGCCGTCTCCAAAGATTGTTGGGGTTGTGTGATAATCATTTTTAGATTGTGGTGTATCGGATATAATTTGGTTTACAATAAATGTGGCTTAATATCGTCCACAAATTCTGAATCTCATAAATATATTAATTAATATATGTAAAAAAAAGTTGATTCAAACTTCGTTTTGGATCGAGGTAAAGAAACAAACAGAAATATTAAAATTTCGCCATTGTTTAATATATCATATACAATTTCTGGTAAAAAAGTCGATTTTGATGGTGTGTATAATATCTAATATGAATTCAAAATGTGTGTGTATTTTTTATAAAACAATATACACCTATCCCCCGATTTACACGGTAGATACGTTACTGAGAAAAACGTGTAAATCGAAAATTAAAATTTTTAAAAAATCAGAAATACAGACACAGTGTGCGTGTGCAGCAAGTCAGCACATAAGCTCGGGATTCCTCGTGAGATGTGTACACAGCGCATGTGTTTAATCACAGTAGCATTTAGTATAGTGTGATAAAAACAAAAAACAAAAATTTATTTGGAAAACCGTGTAAAAGCGAAAATGTGTAAAACATGTACCGTGTAAATCGGGGGATAGGTGTATATATATATATTGCATAAACACACAAAAGGTTTTACATATCTATTCCTCTATGTTTACCTAATACTTCATATAATAAATTTACACTATTTTTTTATTCTAGATTTGTAAGTGCAAAGTCGAACTGCTTTTCACATGTGTAGACATGTGGTACACTTACAGTAAAATCAGTCTTCTACCCACTATGATTATCATGGCCTGTACCACGTGTACTTAGGGATAAGCAAAAAAAAACACTTTTTGAAGCGTATGTTTCTTTTTAAAATAAATCAAGTTTCTACTGTTCTTACTGCAATGATAAAATAATGGAGGGGTCTGGCTATAACAGATGGCTATAACATATTTTATGATTACATTACGGTCTATTAAGAGGAAATTTAAAAGCAGGAATGTTTCTTTTATACATAACTAGCGGACGTACCCGGCTTCGCCCGAGGTTTTACCCGAGTAAAGGTTTGTCTAACGAACATTTGTTAAAACAATTCTCTATAAACTTATAAAAAAAGAGATATATTTTGATAATTTGAAACTCGTAAATGTGAATCTCTCGATAAAGTGAACATTTTTTCCCGGTCCCTGTGTGCCGTGTCATCCTGAATTTTGTCTTTCATAATTTTCTACTTTACAAAATCATCGTTTTATCTAGTGAACATATTTTCCCGGTCCCTTGATAAATACTCGATAAGTTGAATAAAATCATGGTCGTGAATCTCTCGATAAAGTGATCATTTTTTCCCGGTCCCTGTGTGCCGTGTCATCCCGAATTTTGTATTTCCTCGATAAAGTGAACATTTTTTACCGTTCCCTGTGAGCCGTGTCATCGTGAATTTTGTCTTTCCTAATTCTATACATTACAAAATCATCGACACGGGATATCATTTAATGTTGTCTAAAGGGGGTTAAGAGAGCAGTCTCTTTCAAATGAAAAATGCTTTAATTAAGCAGATGTTTAAAGTTTAATATATGAGAGAGGCAATCTTACAGGTTGTCGACGCTGTAAAATCCCCAGAGAGAGTGTTTTTGTAGCATCATGCTGTGACTCACACGATGACCCAAGGTCATCAGAAGCAGCAAACTAAGCATTGCAATGCATTGCAAAATCATCGTTTTATCTAGTGAACATTTTTTTCCCGGTCCCTTGAAAAATACTCGATAAGTTGAATAAAATCAATATTAATTGGTTCCCTCGGTAATTGGAAGTTAAAGGAATAGTATCTTGCCTTTGAATTGTATCATTATTCTTGTCTCAAATAAATTGCCGTGTCATCCTGAATTTTGTCTTTCCTAATTTTCTACATTACAAAATCATCGTATCATCATGATAATATTTAGAGCAGATTGTTGAATTATAACAGATAAATTAGAATATTTATCTTGATTATTTCTAGGCGAAAAGTTATTTCAAAAATTTTATTTGCTAGAAACCTTCCCAGTACTATACTAAATAACTTCCCAAAGTTTCATGGCGATCCAATGAGTGGTTTGGTCAGGCATAAAGGACAAACAAACAAACAGACACACACACATACATTCATTTTTATATATATAGATACAAACCTCTACTGCCCTTACTGCGATGAAAAAATATATTGGGAGGGCTTGGCTCATCAGTGGTGAACCCTCCCAGCGGTTTCGCCAATTTACTCCACCAGACCGCTTCTCAGAGCTCTAATACTGTATTGGACGATTCTGCTTATGTACGCTGCACTGAAGGATGGAATCTCAGAAATGGTTTTCAAGAAAACTATGGACATAGGCTTATAGGACAGTAGAATTACATTTAAATATTTGCATCGAGTAATGCTCTTCCGCAAACAATATATTTTTTCATCGCAGTAAGGGCAGTAGAAGTTTGTATTATGTATAAAAGAAACATTCGTGCTTTTAAATCCTTTCGTTTTATATGTATAGATGGCGCGTTATTGCTTTGTGTTAAGAGGATATTTGATGAAAATATCATAAGACGAATTTTGACATAAATAATAATTATATATGTTATTGATAGATGGCAATTGAAATTATAATTTAATAAATAAAATAATGTTTCAATATTTATGCAATACTAATCATTATACAGTAAACTCTCCTATAACGCGATTAATGTGTTCCGTGTTGTATGAAATCGTGTTATAGGAATTCGCGTTGTACGAAATAAAACATGTATAACGCGAATGTTGTTAGGGTAAATTGGTAGTGACAAATATCATGTATTTTATTTTATAAAGCTTCATACGAAAATTCTCGTTGTATAAATAAATTTGTCGCAATTTTTTTTATCGCGCTGTACGAAATCGCGTTGTAAAAACTCGCGTTATAGGAGATTCTACTGTATAAAACTATATCAAAGTTGTTGAAGGCCCTCTTGACAATAGCGACACTTTACTGTGACGAGAGCTGATCTAATATTTAAAGAAACTCAGTGAATATTTTAGCTGAATAAAGAAGAATCTCAAATCAATTTATCGCTTTGATCATCTTCAATTTAGAAATATTAATTATGAGAGCTGAATGAATCCGTGACATGAGATCATTTTCCTAAGAATCAGGATGTACTGTAAGTCCAATCAATACCAGATGGATGTCGTCCAATTTACGATGATTAAAATAATGGAGAGGGCAGGTGATTACCGTGAATTATTGACACTCAAATGACATCTCTATGGGCTGTCATAACTCCCCATTTGGCGTCCCTGATGGACGGCGCTGTGTCATACTGTCCACTTTCACAGAAAAAGGGACTGTTTGGTCCCATTCTTCGTTATCAAGGACTCACAGAAAGCTTGAAAAAGCAATGATATCATGAATTCATTTATTGCCTGTATGAAAATTTGCCAATATGATCGAATTAGGTTAATCATTTTACTATTTCTTGTAGGATTAGATGAGGAAAAAACATTTTAATTTCTATTACTATAAAGGACTGTTTGGTCCCATTCTTCGTTATCAAGGACTCACAGAAAGACTGAGAAATCAATGATATCATGAATTCATTTATTGCCTGCAAGTAATTCTGCCAATTTGAATCGAAAAAGGTTACTCACTTCACTATTTCGCTTAGCTGAGAAAAATAACATTTTGGTTTCTATTACTATAAAGGACTGTTTGGTCCCATTCTTCGTTATCAAGGACTCACAGAAAGACTGAGAAATCAATGATATCATGAATTCATTTATTGCCTAATTGAAATTCTGCCAATTTGAATCGAAAAAGGTTACTCACTTCACTATTTCGCTTAGCTGAGAAAAAGAACATTTTGGTTTCTATTACTATAAAGGACTGTTTGGTCCCATTCTTCGTTATCAAGGACTAACAGAGAGACTGAGAAATCAATGATATCATGAATTCATTTATTGCCTAATTGAAATTCTGCCGATTTGAATCGGATTAAGTTACTCACTTCATTATTTCGCTTAGCTGAGAAAAATAACATTTTGATTTCTATTACTATAAAGGACTGTTTGGTCCCATTCTTCGTTATCAAGAACTTACAGATAGACTGGAAAATCAATGATATCATGAATTCATTTATTGCCTGACTGAAATATTGTCAATTTTTATCGAAAAATGTTACTCACTTCACTATTTCTTGTAGAATTTATCTGAGGAAAAGAACATTTTGATTTCTATTACTATAAAGGACTGTTTGGTCCCATTCTTCGTTATCAGGAACTTACAGAAAGACTGGAAAATCAATGATATCATGAATTCATTTATTGCCTGTATGAAATTCTACCAATATAAATCGAATTAAGTTACTCACTTCATTATTTTCTGTAGGATTTAGCTGAGGAAAAGAACATTTTCATTTCTATTACTATAAAGTACTGTTTGGTCCCATTCTTCGTTATCAGGAACTTACAGAAAGACTGGAAAATCAATGATATCATGAATTCATTTATTGCCTGTATGAAATTCTGCCAATATGAATCGAATTAGGTTACTCACTTCATTATTTCCTGTAGAATTTAGCTGAGGAAAAGAACATTTTCATTTCTATTACTATAAAGTACTGTTTGGTCCCATTCTTCGTTATCAGGAACTTACAGAAAGACTGGAAAATCAATGATATCATGAATTCATTTATTGCCTCAATGAATTTCTGCCAATATGATCGAATTAAGTTACTCACTTCATTATTTCCTGTAATTTAGCTGAGGAAAAGAACATTTTAATTTCTATTACTATAAAGGACTGTTTGGTCCTTCGTTATCAAGGACTTACAGAAGGGGGTCGGTGGAAGGCTGGTTAAACCGTTTGGTTTTCGACCACTACGACCCGGGTTCGATTACCGCATTGGACACTTTTTTCTGTTCCAAAAAAATTTTCCAATGGCCCCCGATTCTTGCAAAAGTCCAACCCCACCAGCGTGTGCAAGTAACCAAACGAGGCTCTGGTATATTTGCAAGTGCAAAGTCGAACTGCTTTCCACATGTGTAGACATGTGGTCCGCTTACAGTAAAAGCAGTCGCTAACTACCCACCATGATTATCATGGCTTTAAGATAAGATTTAAGAAGAGAATAACTTACAGAGAGCTTGAAAAATCAATGATATTATGAATTCATTTATTGCCTGACTGAAATTCTGCCAATATGATCGAATTAGGTCACTCACTTCACTTTTTCCTGTAGGATTTAGCTGAGGAACATTTTCCTTTGTATTGCTAATGGTGATTCATCATCCAATTTTAAGCTGGTTAGCCATCTTTCTGTTGAAGAGAGAGGAAGCCAACTCTATTTCTCTCTCTCCTTCTCTATCGCTGTGCAAAGCTCATGATATTTTCCAGAAATTAAGGAGAATTATCATGTTATATCGACTAAAATAAACTCTTCGAGTTAAAATAGGAAAATAAAAAGTAGATAGAAGAGGAGAATATTGTACGGATTTTATTAGCAAGCTTTCGGACGTCTTCTACAGACTTTTTACGAGCTTACAATATAATATAACGCGGCTTGTGATTGTAAAACGACATTTGAAAATTATCCCACATGTGTTTCTTTTCACCGGATCATAAAAAGCCCGTAGAAGGACGTCCGAAAGCTAGCTAATAAAATTCGCACAAGATACTTCTCTTCAATCTCCGTTTTATTTTTCTATCATGTTATATGCTGAAATAAAATCAACCTACACACATTCATACTCATGGACAAAACTTAAGAAAGTATAAAATATTTTATGTCTCGCCGGTCTTTTTTTTTAAGTAGACAGAGGCAATTATTTTTGTTCACACTTGGTTATCTCGTGTGTCTTCAATAAAAGTCAGTGTAATATCTTTCAGAGTATTTAGTATTTATAGTATTTCTTGTGCTAATATATCTATAAATCATTTTTTTATTTTTCTGATATTTCAAATAGTCATTTTAAGAAACACCAGAAATAATTATAAATCCCTCAGAAAACTTTGATAAGTTTCCTTGAACCACTTTAAGAATAATTTCCTTAGGTAAATTTCTTTTCGCTGGTTTAAGTAAGTCACTTTAAACTTTGAACTCGAGGTATGGGTGACGCTTGAGTCCTCCTTATGGATGTAGCGGAATTTCCAGTATCTGAATAACCATCCTTTAACACTGATCTCACATAACTAACATACACTTCAGTAGTACCATAAAGGTAACCCAGGATCCTGGAGCACACACTTTATTTCCTAACCATTATATACGAGTTATATACGGGTTACGGCGCCCGATGCGAGACGCTCAGTCAGCCCATGAAAGGTGTTGGTTGCTATAGACAGCAGGACGGTGGCCATGGAAGTCGGAATCCGCTAAGGAGTGTGTAACAACTCACCTGCCGAAGCAACTAGCCCTGAAAATGGATGGCGCTTCAGCGTCGAGCCCATACCCGGCTCGAATATATACAGGCAATTATATACATGACCAGATATTATTGGTCAAATATTATTTAAAATATGCACAGAGATATTAAAACAATGAAAGATTCAACACGGTTCCAAATTTCGGTTGTTGTAATGCGTGATATGCCTCAAGAACGTCTTGGATGAGAAACACGAAGTCAATCAGGAGAAATATTGAATTAAACAAGCTCATAGATTCCAATTTCACTAGAGAATAAATGGAAAAGATAATAAACATTAAAAAATGTCAATTGATATGGAATTTTGAAATCCAGTACATATGGAGGTTACAGAATTGACTTGATTAAGGTTTTACTCACTGATGAAGCCGCCTTGAACTAATGCTATTTCAATTCCACAACACTGGAAGGAGAAAGCGAGAGAGAAAAAAAGGCAGAATTTAAAATAATTGCGTGCTTCCCAATTTAATTCCATATGCAAATTAAAGAATTATAATTTAAAAATCCTCCCATGATGGAAGAAAAAGCAATTTACACAAATGATTAGTCCTTCGATCGCTCGAACGACGGGTCAAAAAAATTGCCCAGCAGAAAATTGGGGTCCTACCTGCAAAAACTCTCTCCACCGGGGCAGCAACCATGGCTTGTTGGCACGGTACAGAGTTGGTAGTGTACAGAGTAGGCTAGAAAATCTAACCCGAAAGTTATTTTATTAATATTGTCACCTGGAAAATTAGAAAAAAACAACTTCAGGATGTCACAGCAATTTATTTAATGCAAGAACAAACTGAAAAAACTCTATCCACCGAGGGAGCAACCATGGCTTGTTAGCAAGGTACAGAGTTGGTAGTGTACAGAGTGGGTTATAAATTTCAACCTGAGAGTTATTTTATTAATATTGCCACGTGGGGGAATTAGGAAGGACAAAAAAACTTCAGGATGTCACAACAATTTATTTAAGTCAAGAACAAACTGTATTTGATAAAATACAATATAAGAAATGAGAGAAGTTTACAGAATATCAAAATATAAACAACAAAATTGATGATCTGTTAATAAAAGAATAAACACTTTGTTACAATATAAAGAAATAACGGGCCATTTATACATAGGACATGAAAGCATTAAAACACGAATGTTTATTTTTACACAGAGAACAAACTTTTGTACTGTTCTTATTGCGATGAAAAAATCTTGGTTCATCATTGATGTAATCTCCCAGCTGTTTCGTCAATTTAATCTACCAGACTGCTTCTTCAGAGCTCTAATACTGTATTGGATGATTCTGCTTATATATGCTACACTGAAGGGTGTACACACCCAAGATAGAGGACATTGAAACTGCTGTGATAGAGATGTATGGAGACATCTGAGGCTCTTCATTGGACACGACAACAACAACAACAGAATATTCACATGTACCCAGCAAAGTAGCTTTACACACCCATGATAGAGGACATTGCGACTGCTGTGATAGAGATGTATGGAGACATCTGAGGCTCTTCATTGGACTGACAACAACAACAAAACAACAACAGAAAATTGACATGGACCCAGAACAGCAGCTTTACATACCCAAGATAGAGGACATTGTAACTGCTGTGATAGAGATGTATGGATACATCTGAGGCTCTTCATTGGACACGGAAACAACTGAAGTGTGGAATCTTAGAAATAGTATTCAAGTAAACTATGGACATAAGCTTTCAGAAACAGAGAATTACATATAAATTCTTTTAATATTTTATTCTTTCTATATGTAAAACCGTAAAGGCCTACAGGGAACTCCGAAATGTGGCTGACTAACGGGGCAATGGCACCCCCCTTTCCATGGAGCAACAAAATCATTCTTTCTCTCAATCTACAGTAACGATCAGAGAAGATCAAGCCTGGAAACTTGTCTCATTCCTTCTCTATGCCATAACTACTTCAAGAAGAATGGAAAAGAAATTTTATGCAAGAGCTAGAGGTTGTCTGGCCGGCATTTAGATGACAGAGCGCCATCTAACGGAACAGAAATCAACTAAACGTTATATATAAACATATATTATGAAAAAGAAAAAGGCATCTCCTTATCGTGTAGCTGAAGGATGCTGATGGCTTGCGCCATCTATCGGAATAAATATTCACCATTCTCGTTGATATCTAATTATTCCACAATTGGCCAAATACCCATTCTTGATAAATCAAGAAAAGCTAACCACAGACGCGTTTCGAGCTGTTGGCCCTCGTCAGCGTGGTACGAGCTGTACCTCAACGACCAAAAAACTGGTCATTCAGGCATCCTGAAAAATCATGAAATAGTTGATATTTATTCTGATATATGGCGCAAGCCATCAACAACCTTAAGCTACATGATAAGAAGATGCCTTTTTCTTTTTCATAATTTAAGCACCTTATCCCAGTACAATATCACATTTATACTATTTTTCATTTAAATCTATTTTGGTTCCAGAGTTCCAAAATAACTTTATTAAGTGCCGCTCAAAAAGGTCAACCTAGATCATCATATTTACAATGGGGGATGTGTGGTTGTATATAAGGGTATATTTATATTATATTGTGACGGTGGTTTGACCCACCGCCAATTTTGAACAACCCTTTCAACCGCCACCACCTCGGCCGGCTGGGTAAGCTAAGTCGGCGCATGCGCGGCGGCGGTGGTGACGTGTTAAGCACGTGGGAGGATACCATTGTTTTGACGGCCACCACGAGCCAACGTCCATTTTCATCAAACCTTTTTCAACTCTTCTTTACTAGATTTTAATTTGTAACAATAATAATTAACATTGAATTTTTTTTCTGTAATAATTAAAATACCTTGGAATGAATAATTGAATCATTTCTTCAAAACCAGACGAACCACCACAATATATATAGTGTTTTTGGGTCCTCAGGTCCTTAAGGATCTTGTTATTAAGGAGGCTTGTTCAATATTCATGGTAGGTTTATTTTTTCCTATTTTCCACTGTAGCGGCTCACCTAATGGCCTGAAGCTTTTCCGATTTGGACAATTAAACCAAAATAATATATATTTTTTTGGTTTGTTCGGCCGAAATCGGAAAAGCTTCAGACCATTTGGTGAGCCGTTATATTTTCGTCATTTTGGCTTAGTTGATAAAAAATTCCTAATTTTCTCCGCTATAGATTTATTAACAGTCCGCATAAAATAATTTCGTAAAATCAGGTTTTCAATTTACAATTATTTCATATTAAAAGTTGTTTTTACATCTATTACATTGTGAAAAAAAATAGTACAAATGTAACATTGTACTGGGATAAGGTAGATAAATTAAGAAAAAGGCATCTCCTTATCGTGTAACTGAAAGTTGCTGATGGCTTGCGCCATCTATCGGAATAAATATCAACTATTCTCGTTGATTTTTATTTATATATATTTTATTTATTATTTTTATTTTATCATTCTGGAATAATTAAAAATCAACGAGAATAGTTGATATTTATTCCGATAGATGGCGCAGGCCATCAGCAACTTTCAGTTGCACGATAAGGAGATGTCTTTTTCATAATCTATTACATTGTTACTCGTATACCTGTTGTATATTGACTCTAAAACTAAGATGAATTAGTACGCCATTTGTTAAGAGAAATTTAATCTATTTTTGTCGCGTATGATTCTTTTTGAAATAAAACAATTTCTACTGCCCTTACTGCAATGATAAAAATAATGGGAGGACCTTACTCATCAGTGGTTAAACTGTATATTCATCATTGATGAGTCAGGGGCCTTCCCATTATTTTATCATTGCTATAAAGGTAGTACAAAATTGTTTTATTTCAAAAAGAATCATACGCGACAAGCGTGGAGCAGGCTGTATCACTGCGACCAAAAAACGCTAAAAAGCACGTATGCTTTTGGCCAGGATATGCCTTCTTTATTTTTAATATACGTATGTTTATATACAAGGTGAGTTCATTAATTTCCAGGACTGGTTAAAAATAAAATAAATAAAAAATCTAAAGAAAAAATGTTTATACAAAGTTAAATATTGGACATTCGACCACACCTGACTGAAAGCACGAGTCTCGTGGCGCACGTGCCTATCTAAAAATAGAACAAAACAACTTCCTTGTTAGGTTCGCATTTCTAATTTTAAAATGGCCATTTTCGAAGAGCAGAGAATCTGCATTAAGTTTTGTTTTAAATTGAAAAAAAAAGTGCTACTGAGACGCATGAATTGATTAAAGAAGCTTTTGGCGATGCAGATCAAGAACTTTTGAATGGTTTTCACGCTTCCTAAACTTCCTAAAGTTTAGTTGATTTCTGTTCCGCTAGATGGCGCTCTGTCATCTAAAAAGCTCATGTGCTCCTGGTCAGGATAAGCTCTTTTTGATTTTAATTATTTTAAATGGTTTTAAATTATGAAAAATAAAATTTATTTACTCAATATAAATTGTGAAAAAATAGTACAAATGTAATATTGTACTGGGATAAGGAGCATAAATTAAGAAAAAGGCATCTCCTTATCGTGCAACTGAAAGTTGCTGATGGCTTGCGCCATCTATCGGAATAAATATCAACTATTCTTGTTGATTTTTTAATTATTCCTGAATTGGCCAAATACCCATTCATTGATATTTATTCCGTTAGATGGCGCAAGCCATCAGCAACTTTCAGTTGCACGATAAGGAGATGCCTTTTTCTCAATATAAATTGTCTCTATATATTTAGATTTTTATATAAGTGAAAGTTTTTCTCTCAGCTTTGGGTTAACTATTTTGGAACTAATTTTAGCTTAGCTTGTATGCTCTCGCGATGACCAACCAGCCAAGGTAATCACATCACAAATAGGTGCCGAGACGCTAACAATACCTACAATGAATATTGTAACGTAGAGAATTAGGAAAGACAAACTTCATGATGACACAGCAATTTATTTAAAGCAAGAAAAAATCAACATTTTCATAATAATAAGACATTTACAAAGTTTACAGAATAGTAAAAAAAATAAAAATATCAAAATTGATAATCTGGTAATTTAATAAAGATATTTTGACGTGACAACATCTTAAATTAGGTTGCGGCTGGGAGTCACTTATGAAAAAGTGTAACGCCCGGTAACGTTACGATGAGTCACCGAACGAGAGTGCTGCGCGCGCAGCTGCGCGCGCAGCGCTAGAGAATTAGGCGCATTGAATCGGCGCATGCTTGTCTCTGTCTTTGTCTTTCTCGAACGTTCTTGGCGTTGGAAAAACAAGAAAGCGTCATAATACAAGTTCACACGTGTGGTTAAAGTATCGTCAGCTGTGTCTGTAGTGAAAATGTGGAGTGCTTAGATTCGTCATTTACAACAACTACAACAATAAAGGTAAATAATTGTACACTGATATTTCATTATCGTAAACTATGATTGATTGATTAATTGTTAGATTGACACAAAAGTTGAGAAACTGAGTTTATAGGTTATGTCATACTATTGATAAATGTTGATAGTGTTAAGTAAATTATTAGTTTAAAATTAATTAATTAATTAATTATTATTTTACAAATTTTAAATAGTTTCAAATTTATTTAGCAAAAATTTGAACCTTCGATCTGAATAAATGTTTTGATTTTCGAATTGATTCTTTAAAATTACAAATATTAAGAAAAAGTGGCAGATATAAGAAAACTTTATTTAAACTGTGTTGAGCAAGAATTTTAACATCTAATTTAAGTAAATGTTTTAATTTTCAACTTCATCATTTACAATTACAAATTTTATTTAATTTCAAATTTATTTAGCAAAAATTTGAACCTTCGATCTGAATAAGTGTTTTGATTTTCAAATACCAACGCGGCTGGTGGAGTGGCGATCTATCGTAAATTATCATCGACATCTACGGCGGAAGTGTTCCAAGTTGCGATTACAGACGTAACTCGTGTCATTAAAACCAAGGGTGACATGTGCATGACTGAAGTTACTTGCTTCGCCGCTAATACTAGCTTCAAGTTTATACTCGGTGCTGTATATATTCATCCAGGAGCTAGTATGCAGGATATTGGAATGTTACTATGGCAAGGACTCGGTCCGTACATTCACAACAGCCAGTACGTGCCACCGTTCGTGCAAATTGATTCTAGTATACCGATTCTTCTGTGTGGTGATTTTAACAAAAACGTAAAGCCTGACAACTCGTTTCTTAATTTCATGAAAAATACGTATAATCTTGATTGCGTATTAAACGTTTCTAAGTCAACTACGTTAAAAGGAACAACTATCGACTTGACTTTCGCAAGACACATTACAGCAGAAACACTTCCTTTCATTTCATATTTCTCCTATCATCGTCCTATCCTCAACAAAATCACTCAAATAGGAATTAGTTAAGTTTAAGTTTACATGTACAATGTTTTAGTAAACAAAATATATTTCTATAGTTAAAATTTGTGCAATTCTTATTTTCATTCAATTCCTTGTTCCTATTGTGCAATTTAATTATATTCATATCAATAAATATTTTACCGTTGTCACGTAAAATCTTCGCCCGTAAAACCGACTTTACAGGCAACCATTGTTTTTTTTTTTTCTAAATAGCTCCTTCCTTTTGGAATGTAACTCACAGCTTACAAATATTGTTGCTACTGACATGGATCTGACGTGTTTCTAACAAAGATTACCTCGAAGTCTTGGAACTTTGTCCCTAGTACCTTTGCGTTCTGTTTCTGGGGGTGTGGAGAACGGCTTTGTTGTCGAATTCTCTATAGGGACATCGTCTTCTTGGAGGGAAGACTTGGCTTTGACACGGCGGTGGAATCCTGGAGCCAGTCTTAGAAAATGTAGATCACAGCACCTATGGTCTCAAGGTCTTCTCGGCGTTCTTCAGTTTGTCTTCCCTAACTTACCCAGCATCTCCACCAAATTGTCACGTAGGAAATAAGAAAAGACAAACTTCAAGATGACACAGCAATTTATTTAAGGCAAACACGGATCATTATTTAGTTAGTTAGTAAACCCAGGTTCCTAGAGCCACATACAGAAGTCACCAACTACCCGGGCTGTCCTTCTGACCTATGTTTTCTTGGTAATATTTACAATGCCAGTAGAACGAATCAACATTTATAAAATACCAAAGATGAAATAAAGGAAGCTTACAGAGTAGCGAAATATCAAAATGAATAATCTGTTGACAAAATAATAAAGAATTTGCTACAATAGTAACAAATAGTAAGTAGACAAGAAACATACATGTACTTAGATATGTGTAGAAGGGGTTATTTCCTATACACGAAGATTCCAATAAAACGACAAAAGTATAAAAGAAATAGACAACAAATAGAGTAAAACAATAAGTCGTCGAGAAATATACAAAGAATCGTCATGAAGTAGATATCAAATAAGAAAGAAATATACAATTATTCTATATACAGTTACGAGCGTCATGCGTGGCCTCTGTCACGGTTTGCTTTTTTTTTTTTTTTGGAATGGCGCCCTCCTATTGGTCGGCTACGATCACGCCACCTTTGACCCCCCCCCCCCCCATTTCTGTAACTATTGTGTTGGAGCGAGTCGCATATATTAGTTAATAACCAAATGGAATCCTCTCTTTCTTTTTCCTAGTAAGAGACGCCTACGGAAGCCAACAGTACATAGACAGATAAAGCACATAGGCTATAGTTATTAACTAAAATATGCATTTATTTAAGGCGCCAATTTATAATTGTAACAAATAGTATTTGGATCAAAACATTCAATCGGGTAAAACACGGGCGTTGCCCGGGTCATTCGGCTAGTAAGCATATAAACTCCAGAATACATCCTCAATTGGACACATTTCTCAGTATTTATTCTTATTTTAAGTGCACTTTCACGAATATTTATTCTTAATATTCACCAAATGTTTATTGATTTGTTAGAATAGCTATTAATAAGTAAAAGTCTATAAGCGTGCACTGTTATTAGCTTATAAACAACAATTCTAATAGAGAAACCTAAAGCCATTTCTACTGAAGATGTTGTAGCTAAGTATTGATTGTATGACACACAATGAACAAGTGATTATATCTCTAAAATGGATTTTATTCCGTTGTATAAAATTTCTACCGTGTTGCTCAAATAATCTAATGTTCTATAGTATATATGTTATAAAAAAAGGATTTCCTTCTGATTTTTAATTATCTTGAGGATTATGCTATGGTAATGCAGTCGTAGTTAAATTTAAATAATATTAATAAAAATAGTTATCAAAAATAGCTTTAATTGAGCTAAAAGAATATATAAAAACATAATTTGATAAAAGTACTGCCTGGCCTAAGGCGTAAGAATCTAAAAAATGAAAAACTTATTTACATAATGTACAAAGATTTGAGCCGGCCATCGGGAAACACCGCAATGAGTTTTTATAGAGGAAGCGTGACCTCTGGCGGTCGATTTAACAGAGTATTTGAATCTATGAAATATAATTTTAAATAAAATAATATTTGAATATAACATGTATATGATGATAGACTCATTTGATTCATAGTTTTTATAGGAAAGTATATAGTGCTAAATATATAAAATTTCAACACACACACACAAATGCCCTTACATTTCGCCCTCTCAATAGGAGTGACAGTGCATGTTTATATAGACAGGCAATGATGGGGTTGGTAGATTGCCGCAACTATTCACACTGTCATATTTCCTGTCATAATATAATGGGGATTGGAACATTGTATGGCTCAAATATTGTACACCATAAAGGTTTGACTTTAGTATGGATTATATTCTATGCAATATGTGATTTCATTCTATATAATAGCTTCACTTTTTATGTTTTGTTTGAAAGACTTGATTTAATCTCAACAAAATCCGTTCTGTGTGAAAGTAGGTGACGTGTGGGAAATACGTATTATGTGCAGATAGGTGACATGTGGGATATACGTGCTATGTGGAAAGAGGTAACTTGTGGGATATACGTTCTTTGTTTAAAAATATGACGTGTGGGAAATACGTGCTATGTTCGAATATGCGATCTATGGTATATACGCGCTATATGCAAATAGGCGACATGTGAAGGCAGCGTTCATGTCGGTATGTGTGATATGAGAATCAAAGTGCCACATACACTGGTCATACTCAGCCTAAAGTTTTCTGCTGGACATAAATAAAACTTCAACGAAGTCATCCAGACAACACGACAAGTCGCTGGGAATGTTCCATCTGGACACCGACACAGGACTTCCATCGGTCCTCTAAGGGGGACATATGGCCCTTCCCACGGCCTCGGTGCTGGACAATCGCTCTTCACGTGACGCTGGCTGGGATAATGTCATCAGCGCCAGTTATTTGTCCTTATTAGCATTATCTATGTTTTTAGTTAGTTTATTCTCTCGATAGAACAATTTCTACAAAACGGATAGTTAGAAAATGATTGTTTTAAACATTTTCACGTTGTACTAGCTTGTTCGGTGGTACATAAAATAAAATAGGAACGATACAGAGAAGATTAGCATGGCCACGGCGTAAGGATGACACACAAAATTGTGAAGCGTTCCATTTTGGGGGGGGGCGGTGGAAGGTTGGTCTAAACTGTTGGTTTTCGACCGCTACAACCCAGGTTCGATTCCCGCATTGGGTACTTTTTTTCTTATTTAAAAAATGGCATAAATTGCCTCCGATTCTTTCAATAGCTAACCTCACCAGCGAGTGTGCAAGTAACCAAACAGGGCTCTGGCATATTTGTAAGGGCAAGGTCTAACTGCTTTTCACATGTGTAGACATGTGGTACACTTATAGTAAAAGCAGTCGCCTACTTCTACCCACCATGATTATCATGGCCTGTAACACGCCTACTTGGTATAAGCAAAAAACCAAAAACATTTTCATAGAAATAAAGCGCTATCTATATATTGTGTTCATACAAAGTTGCTCATATGTCTTCTGTGCTCGTACTTTTAGCTCAAGATCGGAGGTAAAAAATGGGCAAACATCCACTGAGGCAGAACCTGGGCGGTCGAATATATTTTATATAACATTGCTATCTCTATGTTCATATTCAGTGCTATTCTTTCTTTTAAAAACAACTCTCTACACAGTTGTAAAGTAATAACTTTATATGTAATTCTACTCTCCTAAAACACCTGCCCAGAAGTCCAACTCCTTCTCTACGTGGCGGGCGGGAGAAGCAGCACACGTAAGGGGCTGCCCTGTAGTACGGTGTCGTGAGCCGCTACGGTAACTGTGAACAGGGAACTCTGAAATATGGCTGACTAACGGGGCAATGGCATCCTCCCTTTCCATGGAGCAACAAAATCACCACCACTACCCCTGTCCTATAAGCTTATGTCTATAATTTTATTGAATACCATTTCTAAGATTCCACCCTTCAGTGTAGCATATATAAGCAGAATTGTACAATACAGTATTAGAAATCTAAAGAAGCGGTCTTGTGGATTGAATTATCGAATCCGCTGGTAGGGTTCACCACTGATGAGCCAAGCCCTCCAAATATATTTTTTCATCGCAGTAAGGACGATAGAAGTTTGTTTTATATTTATAATATTCATTCGTGCTTTAATACTTTGATTTCTTACACTGTATTTACTTCAAAGATTGGGAGGACCATTTGGGGAAATATTCCAGCGGTTTCGCCAGTATATTCTACCACATTCTAGCGTTGATTAACCAGGCTCTATCATTGGTTGTCTCACTGCGGTGAGGACAGTGAGAAATTGTTTCCTATCATCAAAAATGGCACTGATCTGTTTCTGGTAATATATACACTCAAAGACAAAACTTAAGGAATTGGAAATTCTTTGATATCGTCGGTTGTCTATTTTATAAGGAGACAGAGGTTGTTCACACTTGGTTATCTCGTGTGTCTTCAATAAAGGTCACTGTAATATCTTTCAGAGTTATTGTTTGAATCCCGATATACATGCTAAAAGGTACAACTTTCTTAAGTTTTGTCCATGAGTGTATCTTTCAGAGTTATTGTCTGAATCCCGATATACATGCTGAAAAATACAACTTCTTTAAGTTTTGTCCATGAGTGTATCTTTCAGAGTTATTGTCTGAATCCCGATATACATGCTAAAAGGTACAACTTCCATAAGTTTTGTCCATTAGTATATTTTATATCCATATAATATATTCAATTTTAATATTAGTTCAATATTAGAAAAATCTAAAAACAATCAAATTTTCGAAAAGACTTCGCAGAATTAAAATTTCCCCATTAAATTAGAATGGTTCCTATTATTTATATGTAAATATGGGGTTCATAAAATTCTAACTTACGTTAGAGAAAATGGAGAAAAAAAAATCAACATTTTCTCCATCATTCTTCCCAATATTACCTGAGAGGGATTTTACAATTAAAGAAAATTGCTTAGCATAAAAAATTCTAAAAAGAGATTTTTAAAACTTTTTCTTCTCTATATATACTCTTCATTAATCAAACCATTGACAGATCACGATTAAAAATTTTCGCCCTCCAAAAAAAAAATCGCCATCACATGCGAAATAAAGGTTTTAATAGCCCAGGTTGAAAAAGAAGGTATTCGAAAAGTTGAATTTTTTATGGGTAATTGTAAGACATCTGAAATAACTTTTATTATTTCTTTAATGGTGCTTTTTTATCGATGCCTTTCCATTGCACCCCTACCCTTAAAAAAATGACACGACTTCAATGAAAAGGAAAAAAATTTTTTTTTCACCAAAAAAAGTGGGTGAAAAAAAATGTTTCCATTTCAGAAAAAAAAATCCATAAATTTGTATTTTGACTATTTAAATATATTTTCGATCGGTTGGAATTTTCTAGGAATATTGTGTTAACATCGTCTGTTTTTATTTGGTTTCCACGCAGACGATTTTTAGAATATGCGAGGTATCTTTTGATATTCATGAATGGAATTCCTTTCAAAATATATTTAAAATGGAAAATAGAAACTATTTACCTATGTAATTTTGAACCACAAACATATATTTCCTTTCTAAATATATTTATTATCAAATAATTTGTGAATTCAGGTGTGTATATTAGGTTTAAAAGTAATAATTCTATATAAACATTTTTTGTGACTTTACACCAACAATAACACGATACATAATTCTAAATAAATATTATGCCAAAAACAAACTCACTAGCTATATTTTGAGGAATATTTTCACTCTAAAATAAACCTCTATATAAATAAAAATAAGAAAAATGTTATTCCAAAAACAAACAAAAGTTGTAAATTATACATAGGAAACATTGCTTCCATTTCATTTGAATGTCAAAAGCAATGCATTTGAGATCTTATTTGTTAAGTACAGGAAAAACAAATATAATTTTAAATACAGTAGAACAACCTCCATGAGAGGACACTCACGCTAGAGGACACCTCTCTACAAAGGACAGTTTCCATCACCAATACAGTAGAACAACCTCCATGAGAGGACACTCACGCTAGAGGACACCTCTCTACAAAGGACAGTTTCCATCACCAATACAGTAGAACAACCTCCATGAGAGGACACTCACGCTAGATAACACCTCTCTACAAAGGACAGTTTCCATCACCAATACAGTAGAACAACCTCCATGAGAGGACACTCACGCTAGAAGACACCTCTCTACAAAGCACAGTTTCCATCACCAATACAGTGGGACAACCTCCATGAGAGGACACTCACGCTAGAAGACACCTCTCTACAAAGGACAGTTTACATCACCAATACAGTAGAACAACCTCCATGAGAGGACACTCACGCTAGAGGACACCTCTCTATAAAGGACAGTTTCCACCACCAATACAGTAGAACAACCTCCATGAGAGGACACTCACGCTAGAAGACACCTCTCTATGAAGGACAGTTTGCAACACCAATACAGTAGAACAACCTCCAAGAGAGGACACTCACGCTAGAGGACACCTCTCTACAAATGACAGTTTCCATCACCAATACAGTAGAACAACCTCCATGAGAGGACACTCACGCTAGAAGACACCTCTCTACAAAGGACAGTTTCCATCACCAATACAGTAGAACTACCTCCATGAGAGGACACTCGCACTAGAGGACACCTATCTACAAAGGACAGTTTCCATCACCAATACAGTAGAACAACCTCCATGAGAGGACACTCGCACTAGAAGACACCTCTCTACAAAGGACAGTTTCCATCACCAATACAGTAGAACAACCTCCATGAGAGGACACTCACGCTTAAAGACACCTCTCTACAAAGGACAGTTTCCATTGCCGAAATTGTCATTTTTACTATTTAACAACTCTCAGGTAAGGTACTTCATCCAGGTTGGACTGGTCATCGAGGACCCTGTCATCTCCTGCAGACGGACACTATCACGTTGACTGCCTGACTGACTGTAAATTTAATATTTTATTTTGTAAATATTGTCTGAGAAGTCAATAAATATGTTTTAAATGTCAACACTCAGGTAAGAGGACACCTCTCTCTAAAGGACACTTTAGCTCTGTAATTAGGTGTTGTCCTTTACAGAGAGGTTTTACTGTAATATGTAAAATAGGTACATCTCCTTTTTACAGTGTCGCAAACAAGTTGCATACATTTCGGTAAAAAATACGGTAAATTTTCCACAGAAGTGGCAAGTATCTGAAAATCCAGCAAATTCTATACAACGATAGGAATTCTGTTAAGAACAGGGCCGTGTCCTACATTGGACAATTCTGTCAAAATACCAACGACAATTTCCATATACGCTATGGGCGCAGCAACACTCAAATATATCTAAATATTGCTTTGAGAATAAAGCAATCCATAAATAAATCTTTAATTAAAAAGACATATATTGGATCAAAATATAATTCATTTTACCAATATTTCAGTTGACTGAACGCCAACCTTTATCAAAGTGTTATAACATATTAATGTGTGTCAACAACAAACTCAGCGCTAAATAACGATTGTTGTTGACACACATTAATATGTTATAACACCTTGATAAAGGATGGCGTTCAGCCAACTGAAATATTGGTAAAATAAATGATATTTTGATCCAATATATGTCTTTTTAATTAAATATATTTATAGATGGAGATTTTGCCGGGAGAGGAAATTGATCTAAAGAGACATGAGTCGCTTCTCCCGTTAAAATAGACGTCTAAAACCAGACGCCATCTATTGACCGTCGCCGCAACTAGCGGCCTCGGGTTGTGGCTTTGTCACCGACCCGAGGCCGCTAGTTGCGGCGACGGTCAATAGATGGCGTCTGGTTTTAGACGTCTATTTTGACGGGAGAAGCGACTCATATCTCTTTAGATATATATTTATATGTGGAGCAAGTTTATGAATCTATCGATATTTTAATATATAAACTATTTTTAAGGCGAAAGTTATTTTTTTTTTATAAAACAAATAATGCGTTTTCCACTGCCCTTACTGAAGTGTTTCTATGAAAAATGACACTTCGGCCAGTTAGAGTTTTTTATTTTTCTCAACGTTTCGACAAAAATCTTTTGTCTTCGTCAGGAGAAGTAAATAAAAATAAAACATTTGGCAAGGTGTTAAAATTTGTTCTTAATGAAGTGGTAACGAAATAAGGAGAATCTCACTCTCTGGCTCATCAGTAGTGAACCCACACAGCAGTTTCGCCAGTTCAATCTACCATACCGTTCTAATATTGTATTGGGCTGTTTTGTTCTTCATATCGGGAACTGGAAAGGAACTCTTAGTAAAGGTATTTTCACGAAACTAAAGTTTGAGGGCAGTAGAAATACATTCGAATATATATATGTAGTAATATAGGTTATTATATACCAACGGTGTTTACCTTACAACTCTGAACATTCGGATTTTACTGGAAAATCTCTTAAAGATTTCTTGAAAAAAGCCATGGTCCACCTGTGCTGTGTGAGCAGAAGAGCTTAAATTGACTTGTTCCATTATATGTATGTTCCATATGTAAATAGCTGTTTTCTTTTCTCTTTTCGCTCTCCACTTCTCCCACCAATATTTGCAATTTATTTTTCCAAATCCATATTCTTATTTTCCATAGGATTATTCAAATAATAATCTGTATATATTTAACATGTGTATGTTATAAAAACAAATGATGAGTGAGATTTTCTGTTGTATTTTTGATCATTTTGAGGATTATTGTAATGGTGATGCAGTCGTGGTTAAATCTAGAAATAAAAATAATAAGGGTGTTGATCAGAGATTGTTTTAATTGAGCTAAAGTAATATATAAGAACATAATTTTATTAAAGTAATGCCTGGCTTAAGGCGAGTAGAACAAGGAAAAACAAAAGATTATTTACATAATGTACAAAAGTTTTGTGCCGACCATTTGGGAAGAGAAAATATCTTTATTTACGGGCTACTAACCAAAAGTTATGATTTTTGAGCCCAAAATCGATGTCAGGTGGCAAGGGACCCTAGGATGTGGAAGCAGGAGATGTCTCGCAGGGGTGGTGGAAACGTTGGGCAAGCAGGGGAATAGCGCCAGGGTGCAGTGAGGCGGGTGCGTTGAATAGGCCAGGAATCCAGGAGAAGTGGCAGATGGAAATGGAGGCAGAAGGTCCTTGAAGCCTAGAACTTGAGGGCCCTAGACTTCAGGATGGGGCAGCTTGAGGCTCTCGCCTCGTGCTTGTCAGGAAGGCCCTGGGAGCAGCAGTTGGCACATTTGGAGGTGCGCTGGTCAGCAATGGATGGGCAGGTTCGGCCTTCATGGCCGTCTTCACCGCAGTGGAAGCACTTAGGAGCTCTGGTGCATTGGGCAGAGTTGTGGCCGAAGCCACAACAGCGGAAGCAGACGCGGGCGCGGATGGACTCCTCGAAGTTGAGGATTACTCCATCCACCACGATCCTCCCGCGAACGCCCAGGGCTCTAAAGGTCTTGAGGTCCACCTCGATGAAGGCGGTGCAGGTCCCGTTTCTGGGTGCAGAACGGTGCGCCACGCGCACCACCTTGTCCCCAGGAAGTTTTCTAACAGCAGCGGTTTCCAGGAAGGTCTCCTCAATTGTGGAGTTGGATGTCTCCTCATCCACTTTGAAGAGGCAGATCCGTGGCAGGATCTCCTTCTGCTGGCGGACCTTCATTCCATTCAACTTGCTGGCCAGGGAGGTTGTAACCTCAGGGATGGTGTCAGGATTGCTGGAATGGAGGACCAGCTTCCCCTTGGTGCGCAGGGAGGCCCAAACGCCTTGGGGGAGAGTGTGAGCAGCGCGGACTGTTTTCAGCATCTCCCTTGGGTCAGCCTGTGGGTCATCTGAGATGACCACTGTGTGGGCCGCCGATTTTTCTCCATGAAGGATCACTTGGGCGGCCGCAGGCTTGGAGACGTGGGAAGGCACAGGTTTTGAAGGACCATTCAGGTTTGTCCTCTTTGCAGGCGGGTTGGGAGCTTCAGACTGCTTCCTTTTGGTTGGATCAGGAGCAGGCAGGGAGGAGGCAGGCTTCTTGGCAGGGAGAGCAGCAGGAGCAGGAGTGGCGGGCTTGATTGGGTCAGTCTGGGAGCTGGTTTCATTGCAGGAAGGAGCAGGGCAGGTTTGAGTGCCGCGGCAAGCAGTCTTGGGCTTGTTGGCCTCCTCAATTTCGTCCAACTCTGCGAAGGACTCGAGGGTGTCAGTGAGGTTCTCTACATTGGTAGCGAGGGCCTTGATCATTTCAGTCCGCGAGGCGATGTAGCGGATCAGGTCCTCATGCAGGGATTTCAGGGCAGGATGGCCAATGGAGCTCAGGATGCTGCAGTTGCGTGAGATCACCATCTCATCTTCCCTCTCCAGGTCGGCGACGTTCACGATGCGGGTTGTAGGCTTGTAGGCCTTCTTTTTCTTCTTGGCAGGATTCATATATTTATGCAAAACTGAAGACCATTGGGGAACAACAACAACGAGTTTTTATAGGGGAAGAGTGACCTCTGGCGGTGGATTTAGCAGAGTATTTGAATCTATGAAATTATAATTTAAAATAAATTAATATTTTTATATAACATGTATATAATATTTCTCCATTTTTACCCCTTTGTATATTTCCCACTTTCATGGGTTTCACCGTCTTGTAACCCCAAGGAGAATCCTCTGTAAGACCTGTGTGTCTTAATAAAGGTTTTTGTGTGTATGTGTGTGTGTTATTATATACCATACGTACCATAAGTGTAAACAGTTCTAAAACGTAGATAAACTCCAACAGGCCATCTTAGCGATATCATGTAATCATAAACAAGACAATAAAGCATAACGAGAGTAAGCCACTACCCAGGCGACGTCCAGTTCCCATAGATTACGTCAGACATGGAAATTTCCTTTCGTGGAACTTCCACAAGTTATTAGTGAGTTTTACGACCAGCCACTGGAATACCGACAGAGCATCTACCCCACTCTTGCAGATAATAAATACCTGAACTTCTCCCATGTCACGCTACTGAGCCCTTTTAGGTGTCATCCAACCTTCCTTGCCCCATGTCTATTAACTCAGACTCCTGAAACCACTTGCCCCTATGACTGCAGTTGTTTGTGGTATGACATATATATATGCTTCGAGCACTACTCTTCCGTAATAAACTGGTGAAACCGCTGGGAGAGTTCACCACTGATAAGCCAGGCCCTCCCAATACATTCACCATTGCAATAAGAGCAGTAGAATTACTTTTTAATTACAAAAATAAGTTCTCGGGTTATAAATAATTTATATTTTCAAATACAGTTGAAGCACTACTGCATCATGCAAGCAATAGTTATCCAGAAATTATTATAATAAGAAAAACTAGCTTTTGGGAAATAGAATTTCTTGCATTATGCTTATATTATGAAAATATATTATTTATAGCATTTATTTTTAATATAAATTAATAGAAAACTGCGGATTTAAAAACAGCGGTACCAAGTGTAATCCAGACCGTATTGAAAGCTGTCGAAGAGAGAGTCAGGTAATGGCGTCCAGGTTGCATGACTGATGGGCGTCGCTACACCAGATCAATCCTGGCGCCGTCTGAGCTCGATGTGCTTTTTCTTGTTGTCCACCACTCAAACTGAGGTGTTGTAGAAGAATAAGAAACACAAGTTGGTGAGAAGAGATTCTTTTATTAGTGGATAATCGTACACGCTTTCTTGAAAGATGTTTTTCTACAGGTATCTGAGGTACCCGGTACATAAAACAGTGTTTTCTACTTCTTCTTTCTTATCTCCACTCAATCATATTAGAATATCAAGCTTGTAGAGTTTGTTGATGGTGTCTGCTGAGGATGTGTCTTCTTCTTTCTTATCTACACTTAATCATATTAGAATATCAAGCTTGTAGAGCTTTTTGATGGTGTCTGCTGAGGATGTGTCTTCTTCTTTATTATCTACACTTAATCATATTAGAATATCAAGCTTGTAGAGCTTGTTGATGGTGTCTGCTGAGGATGAGTAGAGCTCATCAATGGATAAATCAATACAGTCAGTAATGTGATTTGGAGTTGCAGGTTGACACTTAGTACATAGTGGGAAAACCTTGCAACCATTCCATCAAGCTTGTAGAGCTTGTTGATGGTGTCTGCTGAGGATGAGTAGAGCTCATTAATGGATAAGTCAATACAGTCAATGATGTGGCTTGGGGTTGCAGGTTGACACTTAGTACATAGTGGGAATACCTTGCAACCATTCCATCAAGCTTGTAGAGTTTGTTGATGGTGTCTGCTGAGGATGAGTAGAGCTCATCAATGGATGAGTCAATGCAGTCAATAATGTGGTTTGAGGTTGCAGGTTGACACTTAGTACATAGTGGGAATACCTTGCAACCATTCCATCAAGCTTGTAGAGTTTGTTGATGGTGTCTGCTGAGGATGAGTAGAGCTCATCAATGGATAAATCAATACAGTCAGTAATGTGGTTTGGAGTTGCAGGTTGACACTTAGTACATAGTGGGAAAACCTTGCAACCATTCCATCAAGCTTGTAGATCTTGTTGATGGTGTCTGCTGAGGATGAGTAGAGCTCATCAATGGATAAGTCAATACACTCAATATTGTGTTTTGGGATTGCAGGTTGACACTTAGTACATAGTGAGAAAAAATCTGTGTTTTCTACTAATCTTACTGCAATGGTGAACATATTAGGAGGGCCTGGTTTATCAGTGGTGGACTCTACCAGCGGTTTTGCAAGTTCATTGCTGAAGGGCAGAGCTCGAGGCATGTATATATCGTATCATTAACCTGAGGTACCCATAGAAGAGGGTTTTGCCCGAAAAAAAAAAGCTTGCATGATCGTCATCCTATAAAAGAAGCTTTTTTCACCAAATTGTGTTCTTCTTCTATAGCGAATAGGGAAATTGTCGTTGTTTTGATTCTAACTCTCCATTAGATACTATGATTACTTATTTCTAGACAGGTTGTAGAGACCGTGACACACCACTCAGGCCCGAGGTGTCTCACTCGGTCACCAAATATGTGCTGTCACACTGACAAGTCGCCCTCACTACGAGTGATGCAGAAATACACAACTCCCGGTACAAATACGATATCAAATACTGGAGGTGGAGACTAAATCTCTTCATCTTTGAAACCGACGAAGTAAAGTTACCGAACACCTTGATAAAGTGTATAAAGTGTCGTTCAGTTTTTTCTATATCACTCAGAATTATCTTTAAAGACTTTTAAAAATAAATCGCTTCAAATATCTTTATATTGTTACATCTGACTCCCCACAAGAGCCAAGACGACGTGGGTGGTAGTCAAGGAAGTGCTACTGGTCCACGTGGCCCGTAGGATTAAGAAAGAAGAGCTCAGTTAACGAAGAGAAAGATGTGTTGAACAGATAGTCTAGTGACGTAGGCAGTGCAATAAGAAGCGGAGAGTTGTCTCCGGAAGTATGGCCGTGTGGATGATCCAGGAAGAGAGTACCAGAGAAACTTGCCCGACCTGGACGGCTGTGGAAGATCCTTCTGGTGGCGGACATTGGAGACCTAATCTCTACTACCAGCTACTGATAACGTCGCTGTATCTACATAGCCTTGTTATTATGTATCCTTGTACGTAAACAACGACGGATAAAAAGCGTCTAAACAATATATTATTGAACAGCCCAACAGAAGATGAATGTAACCAAACACAGGGCGCTAGCATATTTTAAAGCTAACCATATGTGGGCTACGGGCTGTTGGATCTTATCAACAAGGACAGGCTTTGCCGTTAATAAATCCTGAAGTAATTTACCAATAAATAACATAAATTAACTGCATTTGGGCTCGATGAGACACAGCAACATGTAATGTGAGGATTAGAAAATGTAAATTGATGACGGCAATTAATTCAGAGATTGAATATCGAACCTTTGGCTGATAGCAGAAGATAGATGTTTCTCATCAATTCCTCGACTTTTTCTTTCTTTATGTCAAACATAGTTTAAATTATTTTGTATATATATATATTTTTTGCTTATCCCTATTACAACAACAACAACAAAAAAAAAGCCTTTATTTAGGGTCACTGACCCTATACAGGATTCACCAGAAGTATGCATAAGAAGCTTATTCCTAGTACACGTGGTACAGGCCATGATAATCATGGTGGGTAGAAGTAAGCGACTGTTTTTACTGTAAGTGAACCACATGTCCACACATGTGAAAAGCAGTTCGACTTTGCACTTACAAATGTGCCAGAGCCCTGTTTGGTTACTTGTACTCGCTGTTGGGGTTGGACTTTTGCAAGAATCGGGGTCCATTGAAGCATTTTTTCAAACAGAAAAAAAAGTGCCCAATGCGGGAAACGAACCCGGGTCGTACCGGTCGAAAACCAACGGTTTAGACCATCCTTCCACCGACCCCTCTGTATATATAATATTATTGTATAATACTTGTTATAATACCTGTAATTTAGGATGATCTGAGCACACAACAGGTAGGATAAGAGCTGAACTCTGCTACAACTTCAATGGCATGTCGAAAGACACTCAGGTTCTACTTCAGTTTCAGTGTGTGACCACCAAGTGGACAGCTCTCACAATAAAAAGAAATCTCATATCCAGTCTCTCACTCTCTCTGGTAGCGGTCCACCGGTGGCGGAGGTCGCAGAGGTCGCCATAAATGACCATTGAATATATTCTTTATATATGTCTGGTTATCACACACACAATTATGTTATCCATTTGTATTTATTCACACACATATCATTATATAAGCTTATTGATTTATATATATCCACATCTCTCTCTCTATAGAGACATGGGTCGCCTCTCCCGTCAAAATAGACGTCTAAAAATAGACGCCATGTATTGACCGTCGCCGCAACTAGCGGCCTCGAGTCGGTGACAAAGCCACAACACCAGCTTTGGCAAACTGAAAAGCGTCCACTTAGAGCCTGGCTTTGTTACCGACTCGAGGCCGATAGTTGCGGCGACGGTCAATAGATGGCGTCTGTTTTTAGACGTCTATTTTGACGGGAGAGGCGACCCTTGTCTCTATAGATCAATTTCCTCCAGGGAAAATTTCCATCTATATTTTAGCCATAGATATGGCCCAGCCACATTTCCAGCTAAGCACCTCTTTGGCAGATTGTCAAGATTCCATTAGATCCCGTGTGAATCTCATGGAATAAAGTCCGCCCTAGACTGACGAAGGCTATTAGCCCGAAACCATGGTCTCTAGGTGGACGCTTTTCAGTTTGCCAAAGCTGGTGTTGTGGCTCTGTCACTGACTCGAGGCCGTTAGTTGCGGCGACGGTCAATAGATGGCGTCTGTTTTTAGACGTCTATTTTGACGGGAGACCTTTGTCTCTATAGATCAATTTCCTCCCGGCAAAAATTTCCATCTATATCTCTATCTGTATTTTTAAATCTTATTTAACATTATATGAACGAAATATTGAAGTAGTTTCAATCTCAATCTTTTCCCCAGAATACCTATCTAACAGGAAGAAAGGAGTAGTGTATATATAGGAAGACTTGGCTTGGTAGGTCGAAGAGGATGTAACGACTTGAGATCAAATATAAGAATCATTACAGAGCACTGAACGTATTCTGTGGGCTTTCTACAAGGTCAGCAAAGTACCCTTAGTAAGAAATAGAGAAGATACTCATCATGAAGTCTAATGATATTATCCAGGTAAAAGGATTTATAAAATGAGTATCATTCTGTGAATACACGAGGTGCAGTGTCTCTCATCGATGTAACAGACGACTTTGATCCCAGCAGCCGTCGTCAGCTCGTGGATAAATCAGGGGCTCAGGTGGCATGACGCAGCCCCTGACTAACCCCTGGAACATGATTATCACCACATTCTCTTGCTTGCACCGGGGTTCTTGCACCTTCCCTGAGGCCATTGACTTGACTCATGCTCCAGACCTCGCTGTGAAAGAAGTAATTGCGGTGGTTTAATACGCTCGCGGCTTGATTAACACTTCAGTTGGGTCCCAACAGTAAATAATAACTCTCTAGAGAAACACGTTCAACAACTGTTATCCTTACTTTCTTTGTGTGTGAAGTTACAAGGTTATTCCAAAAGTTCGTAAACATTTGCAAAAAATTGAAATACTAATAATATTCGCCGTTATGTATAATGTCTTTGTATTATGTATAAAGTAATTGTATTATTATATATTCACCATAATCATATTATTCACCTAATAAAAAAGAAAAACGACGTTTTAAGAAAAACACGAACTTTTGGGACAACCTTACATAATTTTAAAACAAAAGAGTGAAAGATATTCAATCAGACTGAAATAGAGTTGTTTTTATTATATTTAACCTTAACAATGAATACGATTACTACCATACGCAAGTTCTTCTTCTTTCTTATCCTCACACTGGGTGAAGTAGAATGTGTCTGCCTTTGTCATTAAGACTCGGAGCACTACTCAGTGGCAGGCCGACTTAGCTCCAAAAGAAATGGCCGCCTCTGACATGAGGAACAGATGCCATGTGCAGCCGCTCCTAACATGGAGTACAAACGCTGCTCATCCTGTATCCTTGGATTAGGAGCCCTTACAGGGTACTATCAGCCAGGCCAGCTGAACCCAGGTTTTTTAGTGAGCATGTTAAACGCAAGTTCTTTAAATTAAAAGACACTTCGGCCACAGTAAATGTTTTTTTTTCTCTCGACTTTTCAACAAAAATATTTAATCCTCTTGTGCATCATTCTGACCACGATCACATGTGCTTTTTTATAATGCTATAATATAGTTAGAACATTACAAGAGGAGGAATCACCAGAGATCATCTTGAAGAAGGAACAAAAGTTAACTGCAACATGTTTCTTTTATTAATGCTGTAAATTCGGCAAGCTTTCGGACTTTGACGTCCTTCGACAGGCTACTTTCCAAGAAACTAGAAGACAATATATATATATACAGGTATATATTTACATAATTAGAACTTTATACCACTTTAGAACATAATATATTATGATGCATTAGCGCGCCATCTGTTATCAAAATTCGAAATTATTATAGAGATGCGTATGATTCTTTTTTATAAATAAATAATTTCTACTGTCCTTACTGTAATGGAGAAATTTATGGGAGGACCTATTATCTATATTATCTCTTTCTCCAGTGTGTGTAGCATAAATTGACTAGCTAAGAACATCTATGTATAAATTTATGTATAGATTTACAGTTTGTGAAGTACTTTCATTTTTGAGTTTCTGACTGACTTCACTGGTGAATCTACCCTGATGGTAGACAATGCCGAATTTAGGCAACTATTTAGGGGCTTATAAACATAAATATGAAAAGAAAATAACATTAGAATTATATAGAAAGAAAATAAATTGACTTCAAATTATCTATAACATTCAAACATCCAGAAATGACAGCTTCGTTTGAAAGATAAGTCCATATAATATGTTCTTTAAATCTTAACCTTTTTAAAATTTTAATTCAATGATTAACCTAATTGGAAATTTATACATATATTTAGAGGCTTATAAGCATAAAGATGAAAAGGAAACAACATTAGAATTATATAGAATCGGAAGAAATTGACTTCAAATGTTCTATAACATTCAAACATCCAGAAATGGCAGCTACTTTTGAAAGATAATACCTCAAGAAAGAATTTATGGAAACGAGTCAATTTGGAGAGATGAAAACTTGACGATCTAACACAAAAGAATTTCTGATGAAGAAAGGTGGAATAGAAGAGATAACTTCAACGCTGTGAAATAAGGTTTGCCGATGCGAATCCAAATTTATCTTAGCGGCCCAGACTTCAACCATTAGCTCCCACTTCTCCCCTACAATTCCTTAACCCCTTTTAATAGATCAATGTGTTTCCATGGTAGCACGAGGAACTCATCATGTTAATGATGATAAATTTGATGATTCATGTTTTGTCCATCTTACTTGCCTCGGTGTTTTATCTTCATTTTTTCACCCCTCTCTCTGTGAAAAAAATATATAATTTACCTCAAAGTATTTTCCACTCAATCTTTTTTTGTGGCGTTAATTATTTAAAACTTTGGAAACCACTCTTCTGAAAATTAACATAAATATTCAATATGACATATTGAAACATTCAAAATATTAAACAATACCTTTTTTTTACGAAATGTTTTCTTTTTTTTTATCATATTATAAAATTTAGAAAACATTTATATTTCTATGATGCATTAGCGCAATATCTCTTATGAAAATTTTGAACTATTTTCTACTGCCCTTAGTGCAATGATAAAATAATGGGAGGGCTTGACTCATCAGTAGTGAACCCTCCTAGAGTTTTACAGCGATATGGTAGATTAAACTAGCAAAATCGCTGGGAGTGTTCACCACTAATGAACCAGGTTCTCCCATTATTTTATCATTGCAGTAAGGGGACAGTAGAAAATTAATTTATTTTAAAAGAATCATACGCGTTAAAAATAGTTCAAATTTTTCATAACTACGTATTTCTACTTGGCTATCGTATATTTCTTCTAATATCAACAACAACAACAGCTTTATTAGTACATTTCCGTCCTGTAAGGACTCGCCATACATCATTTTCATGGAGAAAAGGAAAAAAGAAAACATAAACAAAGGAGAGAAGAGAAAAGGAAATCAAAGTATTCAACATAACTATACAAATTAACTATGGAAGGAAATTGTTCTGAAATTTTAGTATTTTGTTTGAATTTGATCGAAATATAGAAAAAAGCGCAATATTTCAAGATTCCGAACGTCTCTTTTACAAGCAGTTGTTTACGAGTTAGATTCGTGTCTTTGTCATGATGCCGAAGTGGGGTGTTGATGAGGTTTTCTAGGAAAGCATTTGAGGAATTGTATGTAGCCTCAGGGAATCTCTATCTCTTAGTGCTCTTCTCGTTAATTATCAAAGAATATTTGAGATATGGGTTTTCCTTTTTGGGAAATGGCTATTTACGATAGTGTACTGAGTTAGTAAGAAACGTGGTATTTTATTAATACACAGCAATAACACGCCATCAATATATAACAAATGAAAACCCCCTTAGCGCCACATTGATGAGGTTGGCAGCTGCTGGAATGTCGCTCGTAGACCCTGGAGGTGACGTCGAAGGCGGCGATCTTTCCCGAATACAGGATCCTCTGTCCTTGGACATTAACATCAAGAGCGAAGATGGCCGGATCCTCTGGCAACAGATGCTGAGGCGATTTCTGTCGAGTAGACCAGACAGAGTCCTTGACATTCCTTTCATGCACAAAGGCGAGGTCCATTGCAGGCTGTTACAGGAATCAGCACAGTTCGGTGTTCCTATGTCGAGCAGTAATGCTACCTACATTAAAGCATTCAAGGTAGAAGCCAGTGTGCTTTCTTCATTCTTAATTTGATATCAGACAGCCTTTTATAAATAGTTAACTTTGAAGTCTCAAATCACTAAATTAGCTTTTTTTTAAAGGACGTGAAAATAGACAATAAAAACACTTTTATTGACTTCTTAGTCAATATTTACACGAAAAAGATCGAAGGAACTATATACAATCAGCCAGGTCCCCACTGCGATAGTGTCCTCCTTCAAGCGATGACGGGGTCCTCGATGGCTTGGCCCAGTCCGACCTGGACGAAGTATCTGTTGATTCGCGATTTCTCCGATGCGAGGATGACCAGCTCGTTTTTTAAAGACGTGGATTCCTAGATTCTATGAGTATATTTTAAATTGAAAAAATGCTAGAAAAAAAAATAAAAAGTCGGGTGTTGATATTAAAAATAATTAAGACATATCCTGACCAAAAACATATCTGCTTTTTAGATGGCAGAATGCCATCTAGTGGAACAGAAATCAACTAAACGTGGATGGCTTTTCTTGATTTGTCAAGAAAATGGGTTGGCCAAATATCAGGGAACAGGTTAAATCAATGTTTAGTTGATTTCTGTTCCACTAGATGGCGCTCTGCCAATCTCATGTGCTTTTGGTCAGGATATGCCTTCATTAATTTTAATATTTTAAATTGTTGCAGGTAAAAATAAAGATGTTCGTATTATATGCTATAATAGAAAAAATATATATATATATGTAATGAGATGAGCATTCCAGTAGCTTTTGTAGAGATCCTGTCGACTCATGTAATGTTTTGTTGAGTTTGATGTCGACTACTAAAATAATGTTGAAGTCCTGGTAGCTCTTGTTGTACTGTGTTGACCGAGAGGAACAGTCAGGATGTAGAGTTTTCCAATACCTCTCTGCACCTTGGAAGAACTTTAAAAGTTCTCACAAAATACAGGCAGTCGTGGTCGAGGCAGAATGGAAAGCTGGGGATATCCACACAAAAAACGAAGACACAGTTGCACTAAGAAAGTTCAGTAACAGATAAAAGTTGAGCTAGTAGCGCAAGATGGAGATAGATGAGTTCTTCCTAACTACATGTTGGATGAGATCGACATAACATACGACCGACGCGGCTTGCACTAAGGGTGAACTAAACTAAACTGAACTGAACTGTACTGAACTGTCAAGTCCCTGTAAAAGTGATGTATTTATAGGTTAAAGACGGGGCGACCTTATGTGACAGGGGCGTTTCTGAGAAAGGGGGGCCTTGGCATGTCCAGGTGTGAGAGGGGTCTCTGCATTCCACCACATGTGACAGTGTGGGTGGCCTTGTTTGTGGGAATTGTAAATCGACCTGATTTATGACTTCCATATTTAGACTTTGTTGTTTTGGCAATACTATGCTCGATCTCTGCTTTAGCTCAACTCTTAAATCTATTACAGATTTTATTTATTTATCCACTTTGTACAAATTACATTACATAGGGCGATGCAATGACACAGATTAATCATGCGCATAATTATTTATAGATGTGTTTCTATATACAACATGACAATCTTATTATAAGTTATATACACAGTATGGGGTTGTTGGTTCAAATTACCATAGATATATATTCTTTGAAGCATAGGGCGCCTCTCCCGTCAAAATAAACGTCAAAGCCTGACGCTATCTATTGACCGTCGCCGCAACTAGCAGCCTCGGGTAGGTGACAAAGACACAACACCAGCTTTGGCAAACTGAGAAGAGTCCACCTAGAGACGCTTCTCAGTTTGCCAAAGCTGGTGTTGTGGCTTTGTCACCGACTCGAGGCCGCTAGTTGCGGCGACGGTTAATAGATGGCGTCAGGTTTTGACGTTAATTTTGATGGGAGAGACGCCCTATGCTTCTATGGATCTATTTTCTCCCGGTAAATTTTCCATATATATATTCTATAAGGGAAATATGTATTTATATTGTCACTGAATAATTATTTTGAATACCCTGTTGTTTATCATCATAAATATTTGCATAGTCATCACCCCTTACCATTCTTGCATACTTCAATACCGTGATAATAATAAATCAAACATGTTCCGAACATGAACTCCCCAAATGGCAGGGATCTGTCTAGATTCAAGGCGGCTTTAAGCTCCTGATCCGGACGTGCCCTCGGAGAGGGCTACGTCGATTGTATATATCTCTCTTCATTCCTACCATTATTATTACCATATAACTCCCTTTGAGTGTAAAGAATGACGAGATGTCAATAAAGTTGTTTAATTGTCAATTGTCACTACCGTGATAATAATTATTCGAAATTTTAACCTTTTTACGATAGGAATAAAAGACTCTGTGAATGAAAGAAGAGTAAATGAATGAAAGTGAATTATTATTTATCTTGTGAGAGAGAAAAGTAATTTATTTAATTAAAACACACACCATATAATTAATTTAAATGAATAATGTCTAATTAAATAAAACATTTCTTAATTATAGAACATTATATACAATTATATATACAGACATATAATTAGGTTATAATTAAGTAAATTATAATTATATTTGTTTTATTATTCAAATAAAGGTTTATAACGATATAATTTATTTATTTATAATGTGGCCCATATAGCATTTGATGGCAATTTCTATAGAAAAGGCTTGAATATCTTTAAGAGAAAATTTATAACTTATATTTCTAAGATTTCTTAAGAGGTGTCCCATGTAGATATGCCTCTAAACAATTAAACAATTAAAATAATTTCATTAACATCTTGTTATATATGTTAATATATGCAAAGGTTAACAGTCTGCAATATTTAAAAATATATATTATTTTTATATATAAACAAACGATAATAATAACAACAACAATACGATTTGCATCTTCATCATTATAAAACAACAACAAATTAAATTAACAATGTAAAAATATATTTTATCATTACAACATTTTAACATTCAACACAAAACTGTTACAATATTTTCTTTAAATATATATTAATATTGAAATGCCAAGTTTTTTTTACAACGTCATTGGAATATTATATTACTAAATTCTCAAATTAAATTTATTATACTTGGAACACATTTTAGCAATTTTACAATTTATGAATGTAATTTCACCAGATGCCGCGAGAGGCGCTGCTTGCTAGTATATGTATATGCATGATACTATGTACAATAAATATGGCGCCTCTGCCACCGCTGCAGAGCTTGGTGGAGAATTGCCAACGGGTCTCTAGCGACACTACGTATTTCGTGATCCACGAAGAATACGTAGATCGTGTACTTCGCCGCTGAGGAGATGTCATGGTCCTCGAGACCAACTGGAAAAATCCAGGACTGCAGGTCCGGCCGATGATGGAGAGTCCTGCAGGACCAGTAGCGATTGGCCAGCGACAAGTAGATATACCTCTAGAGCTGTTCAATGTTATATTTGAAAATAAATTACAGTAATTTATGGTTCAAAATTTGAAGGTTTTCATTTTGCTGAAAAATTGTAATTAGTTTAATATGTAATTTATGATAATATCTTGGCTATTTCTTGTTGCTGCCAAGATTAAAGTAATTTAGGTTATATAAACTGTTTGTTGTATTCTTAAAATATGTTGTTTGGTTGTAAATTATTGATATATCGTCTCTATGGTGGTGATGTCTTGTCCATGGAGCAGATCAGATCGGTCCATGTACCCTGATCACAATACCGGCCAACTGAGGTGGTGGTGTCTTGTCCATTGAGTAGATCAGATCGGTCCATGCACCCTGATCACAATACCGGCTAACTGAGGTGGTGGTGTCTTGTCCATGGAGCAGATCAGATCGGTCCGTGCACCCTGATCACAATACCTGCCAACTGAGGTGGTGGTGGTTTCTTGTCCATGGAGCAGATCAGATCGGTCCATGCACCCTGATCACAATACCGGCCAACTGAGGTGGTGGTGGTGTCTTGTCCATGGAGCAGATCAGATCGGTCCGTGTACCCTGATCATAATACCGGCCAACTGAGGTGGTGGTGGTGTCTTGTCCATGGAGCAGATCAGATCGGTCCACGTACCCTGATCACAATACCGGCCAACTGAGGTGGTGGTGTCTTGTCCATGGAGCAGATCAGATCGGTCCGTGTACCCTGATCATAATACCGGCCAACTGAGGTGGTGGTGGTGTCTTGTCCATGGAGCAGATCAGATCGGTCCACGTACCCTGATCACAATACCGGCCAACTGAGGTGGTGGTGTCTTGTCCATGGAGCAGATCAGATCGGTCCATGCACCCTGATCATAATATCGACCAACTGAGGTATCTTGTCCGTATGGATGTTCTCTTCTGGATTGATGTCTGTCATATAGAGTGCTGCAAGGATGGCCGGGTATATATGGTCCGGAGTGAGTTAGGTGTTGTAACAGTTATTGCATCGACTCCATGTCTGGGATATACAGTATTAAGGATGTGTTACATAGGTGTATCGACTGTAAGTTAGCTAGGAAGAAGTTCTCATGGGAATACCTTCAATTTTCTGTTAGATTTGTGTGTTATTGGAATATTATATCATTAAAGTTTTAAAATATCCATTATAGGTTGATAATGATTTTATATAAGTTTCTGGTGATTTTTCTGCAAATGGGTTTTATAGACTTTGTCAGTTAGATGTCTAATAAATAATTATGTCATTTTTTAATAAAAAGAACACAATTAGAAATCCGACCACACCAGTGGACCCTTGGAATATTTGACCAAATTCTGGTCCAAGGAGACTAACGTGGCAACGTAGCTATGTACCAATGACGTTGGACACGACAACAACAACAGATTGAAAACGACAAGAATACATTTTTAAAAAGTGGTTGCGGTAAAATTAATTTAAATAATTTGTATCAACATATTACAAAATAATAACGCGCCATCTATACCTATAAAATGAAAGGATTTAAAAGCACGAATGTAATAATATTTAAATGTAATTCTACTGTCTTAAAAGCTTATGTCCATATTTTGCTTAAATACCATTTCTAAGATTCCACCCTTCAGTGTAGCATATATAAGCAGAATGATCCAATACAGTATTAGAGATCTAATGAAGCAGTCTGGTGGATTAAATTGGTGAAACCGCTGGGAGGGTTCACCACTGATGAGCCAAGCCCTCCCAATATATTTTTCATCGCAGTAAGGGCAGTAGAAGTTTGTATTATGTATAAAAGAAACATTCGTGCTTTTAAATCCTTTCATTTTATATTGCAAAATGAAAATTCGAAACTATTATAGACGTGTATGATTCTTTTGAAAATAAAACAATTTCTACTGCCCTTACTGTAATGGAAAATTTAAAGTGAGGACCTGGCACTTAATTTTTCCATTACAGTAAGGACAATAGAAATTGTTTAATTTTAAAAGAATCATACACGTCTATAATAGTTTCTAATTTTCATAACAGATGGTGTGTTAATGCATCATAATATTACAAAATACAATCTCTAAATACTCGAACGGCGCATGTACGTCGTATATTTGATAATAAGATTCCGGAATTTATGATTGGATCCCTCCCACCAATAGGAGTTGTTATTTATTCCCGCCATCTATCCTGATTACCTTCTGGAAGTTTCTAAAGCACAGGGTTTATTTTCTCTCAGTTTTCTAAACCAACGAGATTATAAGGCGATCTAAAATTTATGGGCTTATGCAAATTACTTCCTAAAAGGTGAATTGTGCAATCCATCACCTCTCCAGATCAAATCTAGGGATTCTTTAATCCTATTTAGCATGGAGTAGTTCGTCTACCTTCTTCTACCAAGCAAGATGTAGACGAACCTGTATCTAGATTTTCTCCATTTACTCGGATAAAAAATCTGAGAAAATCCTTTTAGTGACAAATTTGGGAATGCTCTTTACACACTCTTCATTTATATTCAAATACAGACGAACAATATAATCCAGGCAGATTTAAGTGTAACTGTGATGATTGATCTGTCAACATATTTGCATAATCGATATCCATCTTGTCTTCGTCTATATAGAAATTGTAGGTAAATGTTTATTGTAAATGTATAAAATAATTTTTAAAACAATTTTATTACAATCTTAATTGCAAGACCGCAGTCACTGTTCGGGGAAGATTAATAGAATCGTCGAATGCCGTGGTCCATTTGGATGAGGAAAGCGAAGACTAGAACACGGCTGATTCCACACTCGTCTTTTCAGTGATATTCTAACCTATGTACGGTAGATTCTGTGGCCACTGGACATGTGTCGGACCTGAAGGTTGTTGGGTTCTGTGCTGCCTGGAGTATAGGAGCTCCATCTATGCTTCCTTCCTGTGGTGAATCTGTATAATACCAGTGGTATTGATAAAGCTGTATGTGTGTGTGTATTATAATCCTAATTAAAAGTTTAAAGCTTATAACATTGCTCAATTAAAATTTAACTTTGTTCCTAAGAAGTAATTCTGGTACCATATGCCGGAATAAAAGAATTTGAAGGCTAGGTGTCTGAAAATGAGGAAGAAAGACACTGCAGTTAGACGGCATGTTCAACAGGGTAGAGCATCTCTGTAGACAACTCCGCTGACAATTCTCTACAAGCCTATATATATATATATATTGTGAAAAAGGAAGAGACAATTAAAACTAATCAATAAAAACAATAAGTTACACTAATGATGATAATAAAATAATTTGATACATTTACAGTCGAACCTCCCTTTTAGTGGACACCCCGCTAACGAATACCTCGATACAAAAGACAGTTTTAATTTACAAAATTACCATTTTTACTATTTAGCAACTCTCCGAAAAGAGGACTACTCCCTAAAGGACACTTTGGCTCTGCAATTAGGTGTTGTCCTTTACAGGGAGGTAGTTCTACTGTATTTCATAATATGTACATTGAATATGTCATATAATACACTGCGGCTTGTGATTGTAAATTTACATTGAATATGTACAGGGAATTTTTGCTACCGCTGCAGAGTTTGATTGGAAAATTTCCACTTATTTCGTGGTGTATGAAGAAAACGTAGATCGTGGGGTTTGGCGCTGAAGAGATGGTGATGGCGTAATCCTCGAGACCCACCGCGAAGAACCAGGATTGCCGGTCAGAGAATACCTCTCCTATAAGAGGACGGACGGCACTGCAGTACCTGTAGCGACAGGCGATGTAGACAGGCTGATACAAGGCAAGACGTGTAGGGCCAGCCGCAATGTCCACCTACTGGCCCCGAAGAAGCAGCAGCTGAGATGATAAGCGAACGTAGCTGAAACACACATCGACTACGGTTGACCAAGGCGACAATACCGTTAGATTGTCAAATTATATGACAAACATCTCAGTTTTAATCTTCTCAGTTATGTAGGAAGAATGTTTTTTATTTGTTAAGTGAACTGATCTCCCACGTCATTGGACCAATGTGGCCATGTTTGTACATAAAAGAAGGTTGAACCGGAATGCCAGGAGTCGCGGAGTGGTGTTCGAGTGGAGACGCTTAAAGCGTTCTCTGTGTGCTTGTCTGGTGATCTCCTCGCATACCTGTGTAACCCGCTCCTTATCAACGCTGCAAATAAAATATAAGTACTGTTTTTTATTTATTTAACAAATCGCGTTTTTTTTATTTATCCCCATTTTGTTGTTGGTGTTGTACTCTTGAGTGTACGTTTTTCTGTGTTTAAGTTACGCTTACTTTAGGCCCTAGTTTATTGCTTTTTGTGTGATAACCCGTAAAGGTAACTTTTGTCAAGATTGGTTGGAATTAAAATCAACGATTAGTTAATATTTATTCCAATAGATGGCGCAAGCCATCAGCAACCTTTAGTCTCACAATCAGTAGATGTCTTTTTCTGAAAATACTTTATTAAATCATTCATACTAGATATTAAAACCATTTAAAAGAAGCTTCCACACGGGGAGGAACTAAAGCAATGATTATTCTTTGAGTGTGAAAGCTTGTAAAAATAGGAACTTACCCTCTATTACTAATTTGTTTATTTTTCTTTGTCGTCTGTTTTGCCTAAGTTTAATCTGATTAGAACGATATATGTAAATTAGATGATTCTTTTGTTGCCTTAAATACGAGGTTCGTTTCTCTCTCTATATCTAAAAATGTTTAAAGTTTAATAAATTAATTTTATAAATCTGAGAGTTGTCTTCAAATCGATCCAACAAATGGTTGCATAACGTGATTATTAAGAAAAAAAGTAAATAAAAGAAAATAAAGTCTTCAAATTCTAAGTAAGAAAATATAATTCTAATTGATATTTAGTACTAGCTTTGCAAATGATCCAACACCTTTTTATCATTGTTCATATAAAATTATTTAAAATAAAAATTACATATCCTGACCTGGAGCACATGTGTTTTTTTATTTTTCATACAAAACCTGATCTTTTTATTTTTTCTATTATTTTTCCATATATAAGACAATGAAAAAACAATAGAAAAAAAAAGTGGTTCAGGTGAGCGCCAACAGCGCGAAACGCGTTCGTGGATGGCTTTTCTGGATTTATCAAGAAATTGGGTTGACCAAATATCAGGGAGCAAGTTAAATCAATGTTTAGTTGATTTCTGTTCCACCAGATGGCGCTCTGCCTTCTGTAAAGCACATATGCTCCTGATCAGGATATGCCTTTTTTATTTTTATATATGACTATATGTTTATATATATAGAGAGAAAACAGTCATATACACAAAAATATTTCATCTTTATATTGTCCTCTCTTAATATAATTTCTGTAGTGAAATTTACTTTTAAGAAATACAATACGAACTGTTAAAATATCCATTCCAAATTTTTATATCCAATCCTTCTAAATAAATAATTCTATTTTAAATAATATATTCCTATATATTAAAATGGAAACATATAGTTTATTAAATAAAATTATTATTATATATATATATATAATATATTTTATTGTTAAGATACGGCAAGATGCTACTATATTGAAAAAAAATAATTCCACGAGAATTATTATCAATTATAAAATCTTTCACATAGAAATATAGTATCCAGCTAGAAATGCTATATCCCAACTAAAAATATAAAATATATTAAATAATAGAATATATATGTTTTTAACTTTTAATTAGATATTTTAAATTTATATTTAGACATTTTTCATTTATTAGTAAATTAAATTTAATTGCCATCTATCGTTAAAGTTTTACACAAATAAATTTACTGGCAATGCGCTTCTTTTAAATATCATTAAAATATGATCTCTACAGACCTTACTGCAATGATATGAGTTATTGAATGAGAGGGCTTGGCTCATCAGTAGTGAACCCTCTCAGCGGTTTCGCCAAACCAATCCAATACAATAGTAGAGCGGTATAGAGATTAATTTGGCGAAACCGCTGAGAGGATTCCTTACTGATGAGCCAAGCCCTCTCATTCAATAACTCATATCATTGAAGTAAGGTCTGTAGAGATAATATTTGATGATATTTAAAAGAAGCGCATTGCCAGTAAATTTATTTGTGTACAATTTTTCATTTATATTTAGACATTTTTCATTTTAATTTAGACACTTTCATTTTTATTTAGACATTTTTCATTTTAATTTACACATTTTTCATTTTAATTTAGACACATAGGCTTTTTATAGAAAAGTCCATATGTCTAAATTAAAATGAAAAATGTCTAATTATAAATTAAAATTGTCTAATTAAAAGTTAAAAACCTATGTCATAAAGAATTAAATATTATATACCTTCATTTATAATCAATGCATCAAAAGAAAGTATAATAAAAGTTGAAAGTGGTGTACTGAGTAGAATGGGAAGTTACGAATTATTTCACAATAAAAATTGGCACCTTTCTGCTTAAATAACTTTGACGTACAATACTGTGTGGATTTCTATTTAAATTATTCGGGATTGTTATCTTAGAGGACGTCATTTCCTGTCATTTGATTGGTTGGTTATCTTTTGCTATTAATTTAAATGGCAGACGACAGGGAAATGTCAAGATCTGATTGGTTGATATGTAAATAGATATTAGATTGAATTAATGTGTGTTTGTTGTGTTGTATTTATAACCCTCCATTCTAAATATTTTTATAAATTATTTATTCACATATTCTCGCGAATAAAAATCTATAATATTTATTGTTTTGTTATTTAGGTAGTTGAGGGTGTCAATAAACAGAAACTTTGATAAAATCTATTGGTTTATTACAGTTTAGAATTAGCAATTTAAATTAATTGTTATACATGCCATTTTTGTAAGGTAGACTTAACCTTTTAAAACATTTTTCAATAAACAATAACACAACAGTGTTTGCAAAATTTATAATATATATATTAAAAATAAAGAAGGCATCTCCTGACCACGAGCACATGTGCTTTTAGATGGCAGAGCGCCATCTAGTGGAGCAAAAATAAACTAAACGTTTATTTAACTTGCTTCGTGATATTTGGCCAACCCAATTTCTTGATAAATCAAGAAAGGCCATCCACGAACGCGTGGAGATATCACGGAGCAAGTTAAATAAACGTTTAGTTTATTTTTGCTCCACTAGATGGCGCTCTGCCATTTAAAAAGCATATGTGCTCGTGGTCAGGAAATGCCTTCTTTATTTTTAATATCAACACCTGACCCACTTGTCTTTTATTTTTTTCTATTGTTTTGTCATATATATATATTTACCCATTGCGTGACATTGAAAATGGAACACCAAGAAATAGTGGCCAGAAAGTGATGAAACTCGGCAGACAGAGAGAGACAGGGACGAACAATAAGTGATCTTTATTTCAAAATGATAGTCATAATACAGAGCGAAAACGGCGTCGGCTTAGTAGCAAGTAGGACCACCGCGGACGGCGATGCACGCAGCAACACGTCTAGGTAGAGAGTCAATCAGAGTACGGATGGCGTCCTGAGGGATGGCTCTCCATTCCCTCTCAACCATTTGCCACAGTTCGTCTTCTGAACGCGGCTGTGGCAAGGCATGCAAACGGCGTCCAATGATGTCCCAGACCTGCTCGATTGGTGAGAGATCAGGAGAGTACGGTGGCCAGGGAAGCATCTGTACATCTTGCAGAGCTTGTTGGCCAATGCGAGCAGTGTGCGGTCGGGCGTTATACTGCTGATAAAGGGCATTGGGTACCCCCTGAAGGTAGGGGAGTGTCACCGGTCGCAGCACATCATCAACGTATCGTTGGGCCGTCATAGTACCCTGAATACGAAGTAAAGGTGACCTGGAATCATACGCGATTGCGCCCCAAACCATGATTCCACGTTGTTGCACGGTGGGGCGTTCCACAATTGCTGCCGGATTGGACCTTTCTCCACGTCGACGCCACACGCGTACACGGCGACTATCACTGGACAAGCAGAAACGCGACTCATCTGAGAACACGACCCTGTGCCATTCCGTCATCCACGTCGATCTAGCCCGGCACCATTCCAAACGTTGGCGCCTATTCGGTGGGGTCAATGGCAGTCTTCTTAGCGGACGGCATGAGTGCAAGCCATTAGCAACCAATCGACGGGAAATGGTTCTGGTCGAGATGGAATGATATAGGGTGTCTTGCACATGTTGCAGGATGGCGGTACAAGTGGCTTGTGGGGCCGCCACTGCTTGTCGAAGGATACGCCGATCCACACGTGCTGACGTCACTCTGGTTGCACCGACATTCCTATAAATTGCTACATTTCCTTGTTCTAACCATCTTCTCCACAGTCGGTGCACCGTGGACGCACCAAGGTGTGTATCAGCTGCGATTTGACGTATGGACCAACCTGCCCTTTTCAGTCCGATCACCATGCCCCTCGTAAAAGCGTCTGTCTGCTTGAACTTCCTCCGTTTACGATGACCTGGCATTCTCTGTTATTACACGTGTCTTTTGACACAAGAACAAAATTTCTACAATGATTTTCCTTGAAGAAATAACGACACGAATACTATCCTTTCTGCAAGTTCCTTCCCTTATATCTTACTCCATGTGCGCACGAGGGCTGCGCATTTTACATCATTTGCATAACTCGGTTAAGCGCGTCTACCCTGAAATTTGCATCATTTTCTGGCCACTATTTCTTGGTGTTCCATTTTCAATGTCACGCAGTGTATATTATGAATAATTTGTTTGTTGTTAGATAAAGGGTTGATAAGACAAAGGATCGATAAGATAAAGGGTTGGAGGTGCAGTCGTGTTAAAAAAAAGATAATTATTTATCATCAAGTAGTTTTATTTTCAATTACTTGAGGAAATATTACACATTAGTTATTTTCACATTATATAGAATTTATAAAGTTAATCCTATATTAGTGATTCAAAAATATATGTTGTTGTCGTGTCCAATGAAGAGCCTCAGATGTCTCCATACATCTCTCTCACAGCAGCAGCAATATCCTCTATCTTGGGTGTGAAAAGCTGCTGTTCTAGGTCCGTGTCAATTTTATGCTGTTGTTGTTGTCCTGTCCAATAAAGAATCTCAGATGTCTCCATACATCTCTTTCACAGCAGCAGCAATGTCCTCTATCTTGGGTGTGTAAAGCTGCTGTTCTGGGTCCATGTCAATTTTCTGTTGTTGTTGTTGTTGTCCTGTCCAATAAAGAACCTCAGATGTCTCCATACATCTCTCTCACAGCAGCAGCAATGTCCTCTATCTTGGATGTGTAAAACTGCTGTTCTGGGTCCATGTCAATTTTCTGTTGTTGTTGTCGTGTCCAATGAAGAGACTCAGATGTCTCCATAAATCTCTATCACAGCAATGTCCTCTATCTTGGATGTGTAAAGCTGCTGTTCTGGGTCCATGTCAATTTTCTGTTGTTGTCGTGGAGAAGGCACATTGCCAGCGTGTACAATACATTTAAACGATACATTTTGCTTCATCACTCCAATATAGAACTATATGGTGGGAATGAAGATTGTGACACAACATCAGTTTTGGAAAAATCAGATAAATGTCAAACTGCACACAATGGTGTAGCGGGCCTTCATCAGTACAGGTGTTGTGGTACATTCTTTATCACCGCCATAACGTTTGGCACTCGGGTGATGAACCAAAATACATTGTTTTAAAGTATTTTAAATTCTTTTAGGACACACACAGTGTTGTTGTTGTTGCTTATTCCTCAAGTCGTTTAAATGATCTCCATTAGGTTCTATTTTCTCAGCTTTTCTATTATAGTCCTGGGATTTTCCCAGAGGTGTTTTGTAGACATCATGGAGAAGGAAAGAGAGGTACAGTTGGTCTGTATACCTGGAAGTACCACTCACTGTGACTTTGGTCTCCTGACATGGAGTGTAGACTATGGAGAACAGACAATTTATACATTAGCCGGGTACAGAGTGGCCCTACCAATAGCTAAACTCCCGACGTCCTGTGCTACCTGTTTACACCCTCCCACCACTTTGAGGCTGTAGGATAGGATTTTGGAAGGGACACACAAACATGTATATGTTGTAATATGTGGAGCCGACATCGTCGAAGTAGACTTCTCATCCATCATGCAGTCATAGGGCCAGAGTGAGAGCGAACTAGCCTGAAGATAAAAAAAATCCAGACGTATAGAAGAATGCTTACCAGTGTTAAGAGGGGGCAGCACCCGGGAATTTATGCTGGTCAATCGGACATCATGGCGACCTGACTACACCTGACTCCTAGCTACTCTGTGGGCTCAGAAAGCCCTCAGCTTATATGCTGATAGTGACGTCAGAGATGGAGAACTTTGTTGTCCAATCATTGTATGTCCACATTCTCCCTGAGTTGCTCGGGCAATGTCAACGACCAGTTATTCGACTTTTCTGAGTGCCGCGCCCTACTATTCCAGTGGTATCTTTATTGAACTCCATTTTAAAAGTTACATCAGGTTTGGTGTTTCAATGTAGAACATTCCTATGTACAGAATTGTATATTGTTGCACCAAGTTGCAGCTTTGCAGGGTCGTCGACCTTGTTTTTTTTTCCTTCTTGGTGGTATATACACGTTTCCCGAGCGGGTTTCCATACGCAAAGCAAGTAAATAAAAGTAAATAAAGAAAAGTAAATAAAAATAAATTACCTTTTAAAGTTATTGTGTTTATTTATTCGTTGTCTTTCTCGTAGGTCGTGATCCGCAGTCTTCGTCTAGGTCCTTTCTCTCTTCAATAAGCAATTTTATTTATTTATTTGTAAGAATAAAACAGAGGTTGGATCTCAGAAAGTATCGTTTAATTATCAAAAGATTATATTAAGATGACAAAAGGAACAAGAGAGTTAAAAAAGGTAAGCGGTGGCAGTCAACAAGCAAGCAAATCTGAAACCTATATTATACAGGTAATTGGCCGGCCGGAGGTGGCGCCAGGTCACGTGATGTCTGGGGGAAGCTGGCGTTGTTGCTATGGGTGCGTCGTTACTTTCCAACACTCCCACCTAACGTGCACTCCGTTGTTTCAAACAGTCCAAGTTGGCTTCTTAGTCTTCTAAACCTTTCTGGAGGTAGAGCTTTCGTAAATATGTCTGCAGCTTGATCATTGGAGCAGACATAAAGAAGGTCAATTGCATGGTTTTGAAAATGATCTCTGATAAAGTGATACGAAATATCAATATGTTTAGTTCTTTTGTGGTATTCTGGGTTGTGAACAAGTCTTATGCAGCTTTGATTGTCACAAAAAATTGTTGTAGGCTTTACTTGTTCTTGATGTAGCTCGCGTAGAAGATGTCTCAGCCAAATTGCTTCTTTTGTTGCTTTGGAAGCCGCAATATATTCAGATTCTGTTGTTGACAGAGACACACAATTCTGTTTTTGACTGCACCAAGAAATAGGTCCATTATTCAACATGAACACATATCCGGTGGTTGATTTTTTTGTGTCTAGGTCTCCACCAAAATCAGCATCGGAAAAACCTATCAGAGATGTAGTGCAGGAACTCCCACCAAAACAAATACCGATGTTTTTCGTAGCTTTTAAGTATCCAAATATTTTCTTTACTGCGGTCCAATGTGAAGGTCCTGGGTTGTTCATAAATTGGCTAACCCTGCTGACTGCGTAGGCAATATCAGGTCTAGTTCCAGTCATGAGGTACATTAAACTACCAATTGTCTATCTGTATGGAATCTTGTTCATTTCTTCAATTTCCTGATCATCCTTTGGGCACATCTCTTTTGTTAGTTTTGAGTAAGGATCAGAAGGTACAGATTGTAACTTAATATCAAGAAGGTTGTAATGTTCAAGTGTTCTTTCAATGTATGAGGCTTGATGCAGAAATAACATTTTAGTTGTTCTATCTCGATATATTTGTAGGCCAAGGAAATAATCGGCAGTAAAAGTTTTTATTTCAAAATTGGAATTTAAGTACTGTACTATATCATCTAAATGTTGTTTATTTACACTGCAGATTAAGCAATCATCTACATATATTGCAAGTAATATGTAAGCCTGTTTACATTTCATTGTATAGACACATGAATCTGATATGCTAGGTTTGAGATCAAACTTAATTAAAAACTCATGAAATTTCTTGTTCCACATTCTGGGGGATTGCTTAAGACCATAGATGCTTTTCTGAAGAGAGCAAACATGATTTGGAAAATCTGGGTTTTCATAACCTTGGGGTTGTTCCATGTAAAGTTCTTCTTCCAAATCACCATTCAAGAAGGCAGATTTTATATCTAACTGAATCATTTCCATATCAAGTGATGCACAAAGTGATAAGATTGTTCTAATTGAATCGAATTTTACTACTGGAGAAAAAGTTTCACCATAATCAAGTCCTGGTTTTTGTGAATAACCTTTCGCAACTAGTCTAGCCTTAAACATTTTATTTGATCCATCTGCATTTTGCTTTATTTTGTATACCCACTTGCATGCAATAGCTTTTCTGTCTGATGGTAGTGTCACATATGTCCATGTTTGATTTTTCATCAAGGAATTGAATTCATCGTCCATAGCTAGTTTCCACTGTTTTGAGTTTTGTCCTACAATTGCATCTTCATAGTTCAATGGTTCTTGGTCATGGACATAACAAGCATATGAAATAGCTCTTGTACAGCTGGTTGATGTTTGTTCATTTTCTCTGATTCTATTCCTGAGAGGGTATCGACATGATTCTTCTGGTTTGGAACTGGTATTTGTGTTATCAACACTTTCTTCACTGTATATAGTTACCTGCTCTTGTTGGTTATCCTGAATATTTTCTGATGTATTAGCTTCAGTAAATATTACATCTCTGCTTATGATAATTTTTCTAGCAATAGGATCCCACATTCTATAATTTTTGTTAGTTTCAGTATATCCAACAAAAAATGTACGAATACTCTTTTTGTCTAATTTCTTTCTGTTATCTTTTGGTATATGCACATAAGCGTTACATCCAAAAGTTTTCAAATGTAAGATGGAGGGTTTTCTCTTGTACCATATTTCATAAGGTGTAGAATTTCCCAATACTTTAGTAGTACATCTATTTAAGAGATAGACTGCTGTGTTTACGGCTTCAGCCCACAGTTCAAGCGGCATTTTTCTTCCATGTAACAAGCATCTAGCTGATTCAACTATTGTTCTGTTATCTCTTTCAGCAATTCCATTCTGTTCTGGGGTATATGGAGCAGTGAGTTCATGAACAATTCCTAGAGATTTTAGATAATCAGAAAAATTCTTATTTAAGAATTCTGTGCCATTATCTGTTCTGAATCTTTTTATTTTATTTCCAGTTTCAGTCCTAACTCTTTTTACAAATTCTTTAAATATCTCAAGAACATCTGATTTATGCCTAATGAAGTAGGCCACTCTAAATCTTGAAAAATCATCCTTAAATGATACAAAATAAAATGATCCACCTGGTGATCTTTTACTCATTGGTCCACAAACATCTGAATAGATCAGCTCTCCTGGATAGGTCGAATTTGGACTTGTTGACGCGTGAAAAACCTTTCTATTTTGTTTTCCATAGATGCATGCTTCACATAGTAAAGAATCAGGCTTTTCTCTAATTTTAATGTCGTCTTCAAAAACATTATTTTCAAACATTTGGGTTAATTTTATAGGATTTACATGACCCATTCTTTGATGCCATATATCTAGACTTAACTGAGCAACATGAGTTTGTGAAGATTCCTTTGCTTTAATAAAAATTCTATAAAGATTTGAATTGTCCTTTATTCCAGTAACTAGCACTTTCGAATTTTTAGTCAATTTTATCTGATTTCCTTTACAAATGAGCGTCAAACCATGTTTTGTTGCAGTAGATATTGAGAAAAGATTAGTCTCCAATTCAGGTACATAGAGAACATCCAAAAGAGTTGCATTAATTTTCTGACTATCAACATAAGAGAGAATATCAATATTTCCCTTACCTTTTGCATAGATCTTCTTTCCATCTCCAAGGCACACAGGATGAACACCTTCTGGTATTTCTTCGAACGTAGAGAACCATTCTCTTCTGAAAGTCATGTGATCCGTTGCTCCAGAATCTGCAATCCAGGAATCCTTTGTTTCAGCGAGGAAGGCACTTGTCTCAGCTGAAAAAGCACAGCTATCATCTCTGGATGAAGAACTTGGCTGTTGTCCTTTTTGTTCTTCCTTTCTTTTATAGCATTCTTTCCACCAATGTCCTTTCTTCTTGCAATATCCACAGTGTGTGTTCTTCTTTTTATCTTTAATGGATTGTTGATGCTGCTGTTGTTTGTTGGAAGCTGTTGAATTTCTGTTGAACTTTGAAAAAGTCATCAAGGCATTATCTGGTTTAGAATTTCCTGAAGAATCCCAATGATCCTGTAAGCTTTCTTCTTTCAGTAATCTTGCCGTCAAGTTTTCTAGTGTCTTTTCTTCTGATGAAACTGAATCCCATGCTGTTATGAAATTCTTGTATTTATCAGGCAAGCTGCAAATTATCTTTGTAATTAGGGCAACATCAGAGATTGGCTCACCTAGATCTTTCATTTGTTGTGCCAGAGTTTCAACTTTGGAAATATGAGTAGCAATGTTATCATTTGGATTCATTTTATATTCGAAAAATCTTTGTTGCAGCAAATATTTGTTTGTTTCAGATTTCAGTTCATATATTGTTGATAATTTCTTCCACATTTCTGCTGAAGTCTGGCAATTAACAATCTGTTGAAGATATTTAAACTCTAGAGCAGTAGTGATCAGCATTTTGGATTTTGCATCTTTCTTTTTCCAGTTAGAGAATTTTGCAATATCCTCTATTTCAGGTTTTACCTCAGAGCCATCAGTTATACTGAGAAGATATTTTGCTTCTAGAATAATCTTCATTTGAAATTTCCATAGATGAAAATTATCGCCGTTGAATTTTTGAATTTGTGGAAGTTCAGTTGTCATCTTGAGCAAGCAAACGAATTTCAGCTTAGATAAACAAAAATATTTGATACCAACCACGCTCTGCTGCCATGTAAGAATAAAACAGAGGTTGGATCTCAGAAAGTATCGTTTAATTATCAAAAGATTATATTAAGATGACAAAAGGAACAAGAGAGTTAAAAAAGGTAAGCGGTGGCAGTCAACAAGCAAGCAAATCTGAAACCTATATTATACAGGTAATTGGCCGGCCGGAGGTGGCGCCAGGTCACGTGATGTCTGAAGGAAGCTGGCGTTGTTGCTATGGGTGCGTCGTTACTTTCCAACATTATTTCATCTCAATTTGCAGGTGTTACATTCGAGCACAGCTTGCGAGTCACCTTGTCCAGATTATTTACACATGTCGAGTTGTAATGCTGGAGTGGCCCCCCGAACCTTACAGGAGGGCAGTTGTTGGGTGTTTGGCTGTCAGCTAGCCATTGAGTCCAGGTCGTCGGATTCGGTGGCTGAGGTCACCTTGATTTTGAACAAATTCTTGTATAGTTGGATTTTATGATTTTTGAAATTGCGATTTTATTTTGCGAAATTAACGATTTTTAAAAGTAATTTGCCTTTCATTGTAAGAAGGTTTTGATAATTTCTAATAACTTTTCGCACAGTTCCCTGGTGTCAGAACGAGTAGTTTTCTTTTTTGCAGTTTCAGCGTAACTTATCTTTTGTTTTTCAACAGTTGCTTCTTCTGTTTTAGTGGAGCTTGCTTGAGGTATGTTGTTAGGGGAGTTTTGTCTGGGAGGCTTTAGCTGCTGTTGTTGTGGCTTCGGAAAATTTGGGCATCCGCGGTAATTGGCTGTGTGCGCCTCTCCACAGTTGGCGCACTTTGGTGGGAGCTGTTTCGACTTTCTTGGACAATCCTTCGAATGGTGTTCTTCAGCACACTTGACGCATTTGGGCTTCAAAAAGAAGTTTAGCTGGCCATGCCCAAAGCCCTGGCAGTTAAAGCATTGGGTCACTCGTTTTGTAGTCTTGAATGATTCCACGACTATTTTTTGGTAAAGTATTTCAGTTATTCCATAGATTCGTTTATTTTGTTCATTTTTCGGTAGCTCTACTAGGACTATATTCATAGGTATTTTGGTCGATTGTCTATGGAGTCTTTTGACAATGACCTCAGTGAAGCCCATTGAGACTAGTTCAGTTACGACGTCTTCTTCTTTGAAGGCTGTTGATACCCCCTTCAATACCACTTTCAGTGGTTTTTCCTCCTGTAGTCTGTAGGAATATCCTCCATTATTTTTCTGTACATACTCCCTGATTTTTTGAAGTCGCCTATGTTTTTTGATTTAATTATGTGCTTTTTGCCAGAAATCGTGACTTGGAATGGTTCCATGCACAATTCTTTTAGTTCTTGGCAAAGAAGCTTCCAATCTGCTACATTTTCTGCAATAACAGGAGGAATTCTCGGTTTTTTCACGTTAGTGACTGTGGTCCATGGGCCATCGTTGTCGTTATTTTCTTCGTCGTCTTGCGGTGGGTGAGCTGCGTTCATTTGTTGAGAAACTCCAGTGACGGGACTTTGTTCGTCGATGTCCATTCTAGGCGTCTTCAGATTACGCTCGCTCCTAGTTGGCGATCTTGAGTCATCCTGGGAGCCGCGAGTTCTCTTCTTTGATTGAACCGTTTCCTCAAGTTCATACTCGATTCCACATTTGTCTAGGATCTTCGTTATTAAGGAGGCTTCGATTATGCATAGTTTCTCGCCGGTTGGTCCTATCGTCGATTTAATTACAATCGGTGGCATATTATTTTTTTGCCTCCAATATAATTGTTCAATAAGCAATCAAGATATATGTACAATAAATATGACAAAAGAAATGAAACTATAAAAAGGGATGATGATAATCTAAATAATCTGTTTAAAATAAATATTAAATATCATAGAATATTTTGAATAAATGTAGGGCGAATTAAAATTGATGCAACAATATATACTACAAAATAATTTCATGTATTCATTCCTAAGAGAAACATTTATCACATGTTGAACTAATTTTAATTGTAAATATATTGATATTTAAGAACTTGTGTAAATCGAAAATATTAATATACATTTGAGATAATTGTGATGTCTAAATAGTAACACCAGATTATCACGTTTGAGAATTAACCAAAATATTATCGTTGGAATATTTATAATTTCATATTAAAGGTATATAAATTCATGAGATATTCTTTTAAATATCTCAAAATAGATCTATAATAAACATAAATGCATAATAATCATTTTTAATTTTATTTTTGAATAACAGAAAAGATTGGGGAATTTAAGATCGTATTCTTTTGAATCATTTAAGATTATTTTGAATAATCTGTATTGCGAGATATAAATAATAGAGATTATTTTGTTCACAGAATATCAATTACACCTTAGATTTTTTTTAATTTGACATATCGGACGCGATATCCCAGCTCGGGATAGTTGCACCTAAATACATTTTAGCAACCTATATAAATTCATTATATACAACTCAAAAACCGGAATAAAAACATAATTAAAACTGAAACGATGGTTATCTTAAGCAGGGTTAGGTTCCCAAACTTTTGACACCCGATCAAAAGGCTGTAAGGAGAAAGTTATTTTCGGACAATCTTGCGTTATTTGAAGCCAATCCAGAGGAATTTGTTAATAGATTTGTTACCATTGATGAGACTTGGGCCCATCACTTTACACCAGAGTCCAAGCAACAATCCATTCAATGGAGACACTCCGGTTCCCTTCCCCCCAAGAAAGCCAAGACAGTTCCATCAGCAGGGAAGGTTATGGTGTCTGTCTTTTGGGATTCCGAGGGTGTACTTCTTCTAGACTTTCTGAATAAGAGTCAAACCATCACTGGCAATTATTATGCAAATCTTGTAAAGCAACTACGAGAAGCTATTATGAGAAAAAAGAAGAGGAAAGTTGTCCAGGAAGATTGTTTACCATCATGACAATGCTCCGAGTCATCTGTCGCTGTAAGCCATGGCTGCTATTTATGATTCTGGCTTTGAACTTTTACCACATGCACCCTATTCACCAGATCTAGCTCCGTCTGACTTCCACCTATTTCCTCATTTGAAAAAATCACTTTCTGGCATTCATTTTAGGTCAGATGAAGAGGTCATTGATGCTGTAACCTCATTTTTGAGTCACTTGAAACATCGTTCTTTTTGGAAGGCATAAAAGCCATCGCTGGAAAAGTGTATAGACTTTAAAGGGGATTGTGTTGAAGAATAAATCATAATCATTTTATTAGTCATTTTCTTTATATGTCGGGCCACGGACTTATGGGACACCCCTCGTACTTTTGGTCAGGATATACCTTCATTATTTTTAATATTTTAAATTTTTGCAGGTAAAAATAAAGATGTTAGAATTATATTTTATAATAGAAAAGATATATATATTCTTGGAAGCATAGGGCGCCTCTCCCGTCAAAATAAACGTCAAAGCCTCTAGGGGGACGCTTCTCAGATTGCCAAAGTTGGTATTGTGGCTTTGTCACCGACTCGAGGCCGCTAGTTGCGGCGACGGTCAATAGATGGCGTCAGGTTTTGACGTTTATTTTGACGGGAGAGGCGCCCTATGCTTCTATGGATCTATTTACTCCCGAAACAATTTCCATCTATATATTCTATAAGGGAAATATTTATTTATAATGTCACTGAATAATTATTTTGAATACTCTGTTGTATATCATCATAAATATTTGCATAATCATCATCCCTTACCATACTTGCATATTATCACTTGTAAATTAAATTTTAGAAATAGCTTACATTCTAATCTATAAATTATTTTTCACTTAAACTTTTGTCATACTTCACTACCGTGACAATATCATCAAACATGTTCCGAACATGAACTCCCCAAATGGTAGGGATCTGTCTAGATTCAAGGCGGCTTTAAGCTCCTGATCCGGACGTGCTCTCAGCGGACGTGCTCTCTTCATTCCTACCATTATTATTACCTTATAACTCCCTTTGAGTGTAAAGATTGACGAGATGTCAATAAAATTGTTCAATTGTCAAAATTATTGTCACTACCGTGACAATAATTATTCAAATTTTTAACCTTTTTTGATAGGAATAAAAGACTCTGGGGATGAAAGAAAAGTAAATAAATGAAAGTGAATTACTATTTATCTTGTGAGAAAAGTAATTTATTTAATTAAAACAAACACCATATATTTAATTTAAATGAATAATGTTTCTTTAAATAAAACATTTCTTAATTATAGAACATTATATACAATTATATATACAGACATATAATTAAATTATAATTAAGTAAATTATAATTAAATTTGTTTTATTATTCAAATAAAGGTTTATAACGATATAATTTATTTATTTATAATGTGGCCCATATAGCATTTGATGACAATTTCTTTAGAAAAGGCTTGAATATCTTTAAGAGAAAATTTATAACTTATATTTCTAAGATTTCTTAAGAGGTGTCCCATGTAGATATGCCTCTAAACAATTAAACAATTAAAATAATTTCATTAACATCTTGTTAATATATGCAAAGGTTAACAGTCTGCAATATTTAAAAAATATTATTATTTTTATATATAAACAAACGATAATAAACAACAACAATACGAATTGCATCTTCATCATTATAAAACAACAAAAAATTAAATTAACAATGTAAAAATATATTTTATCATTACAACATTTTAACATTTAACACAAAACTGTTACAATATTTTCTTTAAATATATTGTTGCGACGCTTCTCAGCCGTCGATGTTTGCGTTCAAGGTTTACTGAGAAGACAATGTGAGTTCGTTTAGGATACAGCTTAGTGCGGTATATTTATTATAAGAGCTTAAAGAGTAGATAAGTAACTATACAGTAGATGGACTTGCCTTCAATGCCGCCCCAGGTAGGTTTCTCCTCGTCCTCCGCTTGTTAATCCACACAGTCCCGGATCCCACTTCTGACACCAGTTGTTACGACGCTTCTCAGCCGTCGATGTTTGCGTTCAAGGTTTACTGAGAAGACAATGTGAGTTCGTTTAGGATACAGCTTAGTGCGGTATATTTATTATAAGAGCTTAAAAGAGTAGATAAGTGACTATACAGTAGATGGACTTGCCTTCAATGCCGCCCCAGGTAGGTTTCTCCTCGTCCTCCGCTTGTTAATCCACACAGTCCCGGATCCCACTTCTGACACCAGTTGTTACGACGCTTCTCAGCCGTCGATGTTTGCGTTCAAGGTTTACTGAGAAGACAATGTGAGTTCGTTTAGGATACAGCTTAGTGCGGTATATTTATTATAAGAGCTTAAAAGAGTAGATAAGTGACTATACAGTAGATGGACTTGCCTTCAATGCCGCCCCAGGTAGGTTTCTCCTCGTCCTCCGCTTGTTAATCCACACAGTCCCGGATCCCACTTCCTGAAATGGAATGCGTCACACCATGATAGCGAGTCCCCGTTCCGACGCCATCTTCCAACTGAAGCCGTTCCAAACTGTTCTTTTCTTTGCCTCGCGCCGGCGTGCTCGCGCGGGCGTGCCTTGCCTCCCTTGGCTTTCCCACTTCTTCTCTTCTACTTTTCTGCATCGCTTCAATATATTAATATTGAAATGCCAAGTTTTTTTTTACAACGTCATTGGAATATTATATTACTAAATTCTCAAATTAAATTTATTATACTTGGAACACATTTTTGCATTTTCACAATTCATAAATGTAATTTCACCATATACCGCGAGAGGTGCTGCTTGCTAGTATTCTATATACAGTTACGAGCGTCATTCTTCATCTCCTAATCAGTCATCAGTCGTCAGTTTTCATCTCTGTCGCCGTTTGCTTTTTTTTTTTTGGAATGGCGCCCTCCTATTGGTTGGCTACGGTCACGCCACCTTTGTACATAGACAGATAAAGCACATAGGCTATAGTTATTAACTAATATATGCATTTATTTAAGGCGCCAATTTATAATTGTAACAAATAGTATTTGAATAAAAACATTCAATCGGGTAAAACACGGGCGTTGCCCGAGTCATTCGGCTAGTATATATATATGCATGATACTATGTACAATGAATATGGCGCCTCTGCCACCGCTGCAGAGTTTGGTGGAGAATCACCAGCGGGTCTCCAGAGACACCACCTTTTTAGTGATCTACGAAGAATACGTAGATCGCGTACTTCGTCGCTGAGGAGATGGTGATGGTGTGGTCCTCGAGACCAACTAGAAAATCCAGGACTGCAGGTCCGGCCGATTATGGAGAACGCCTCTCGGATGAGAGGATCCTGCAGGACCAGTAGCGATTGGCCAGCGACAGGTAGATATACCTCTAGAGCTGTTCAATGTTATATTTGAGAATAAATTACAGTAATTTATGGTTGAAATTTTGAAGGTTTTTATTTTTCTGGAAAAATGGTTTATTAGTTTATTATATAATTAATGATAATATCATGGAAATTGGCTATTTCTCGTTGCTGCCAAGATTAAAGTAATTAAGGTTATATAGACTGCTTGTTGTATTATTAAAATATGTTGTTTGGTTGTAAATTATTGAGATATTGTTTATGATGGTGGTGTCTTGTCCATGGAGCAGATCATATCGGTCCATGCACCCTGATCACAATACCGGCTAACTGAGGTGGTGGTGTCTTGTCCATGGAACAGATCAGATCGGTTCATGCACCCTGATCACAATACCGGCCAACTGAGGTGGTGGTGTCTTGTCCATGGAACAGATCAGATCGGTCCATGTACCCTGATCACAATACCGGCCAACTGAGGTGGTGGTGTCTTGTCCATGGAGCAGATCAGATCGGTCCATGCACCCTGATCACAATACCGGCCAACTGAGGTGGTGGTGTCTTGTCCATGGAACAGATCAGATCGGTCCATGCACCCTGATCACAATACCGGCCAACTGAGGTTCCATATGGATGTCCTCTTCTGGATTGATGTCTGCCATATAGAGGGCTGCAAGGATAGCCGAGTATATATGGTCCGGAGTGAGTTGGGTGTTGTAACAGTTATTGCATCGACTCCATGTCTGGGATATACAGTATTAAGGATGAGTTACATAGGTGTATCGACTGTAAGTTAGCTAGGAAGAAGGTTTCATGGAAATACCTTAAATTTTCTGTTAGAATTGTTACTGAAATAATATATCTTTAAATATCTCTTATAGATTTATATTGATTTTATATAAGTTTCTGGTGATTTTTCAGCAAATGGGTTTTATAAAATGTGTCAGTTAGATGTCTAATAAATAATTATTAAATTTTATAATAAAAAGAACACAATCAGAAGTCTGACCACACCAGTGGACCCTTTTTTTATTTATTTTTTATTTATTGTTACAAAAGCACGAAGTCCAAAGGACTACTGTTCTGTGCTAGTATTATTTACATATATATGATTAAATATTTACAAGATGGATTAGTATTGTTTTGTAAATTATTGTACAAATAGTTCTAAACTTAACAAAGTTCTCATTAGATAGAGTATATACACAAAGATAATTTGGTAATGTTTCAAAGTATCTACATACAATTTGATTAGTCAGAGGGCAAGTTAAAAGAAGATGCTCTGGTGATTCAACATCTAAGCGGCATTCGCATGTTGAATCACTGATAGCATTCAGTTTGAATAGGAAACTCAAGAAGGGTCCTTTGCCAGTTAAGAATAAAGTAGTGAATTTATCAGAAGAAATGAAATTTGGGACAGCAATTGGAAAGAATTTCTTGAAGAGTTCATTAGATTGAGAAAGATAAAACTTAAATTTTAGATCCAGATATAGTTTGTTTAATTCTTTTTGAAGGGGTTTTTTGAGTGTTCGATCTGTGAGAGAATTTGTCATATTATACTTTGTTTGTAATAATTCAAGATAATCGAACAGTAAAGGAGTTTTCACTAGTATATGTGTGATGTAAGAAGATGAAGTCCTATAAGCATGAATGCATCTAATAAGAATTTGATATTGTATAGAATTCAACTTGGATCTTTTTGCTGCAGTGATAAAAGGAAACCAAATATTTGATGCATAGCTTATTGTAGAGCGTATCATAGCTTTATATAAGATCAATCTACGCCGAGTATCAATGCTCCAAGTACGTGCACATAATGAGAATAATATATTCTTAAGTTTCGTAGCTTTCATAATTATATTGTCAACATGTGTTCCAAAATTAATCTTATTCCTTTGTCTATGATTTTTAAAAATAACTCCCAAAATTTTAACCATTTCTGATGGTTGAATTATTTTTCCATCAAAATTAATGGGCAATTTTTCATAGTTATGTAGATAGAGTATACCTGTTTTGTTTGGACTTAGTGAAAGTTTCACCTTTTCACACCAGGCTTTGATTTTTATTAAACATTTGGTAATATTGTACTGAAGATCATAGATGTTTGAACTCCATACCACAAATGTCACATCATCCGCGAAAGCAATTACTCTAGCAAAACTTTCGTTAAAAGATAAGTTGAAATCATTAAGTAATATATTCCAAAGAATAGGAGAAATAATACCACCCTGGGGACATCCCTTATTTATCTTTCTTATACACTTTACATTAGTATATTTAAATTCTACACTCCGGTCTTCAAAGTAAGAATTAATTATTTTTATAATTAATGGACCCTTGGAATATTTGACCAGATTCTGGTCCAAGGAGACTAACATGGCAACATAGCTATGTTCCAATGACGTTGGACACGACAACAACAACAGATTGAAAATGACAAGAATACATTTTTAAAAAGTGGTTGCGGTAAAATTAATTTAAATAATTTGTATCAACATTAAGAAAAAGGCAGCTCCTTATCGTGCAACTGAAAGTTGCTGATGGCTTGCGCCATCTATTGGAATAAATATCAACTATTCTCGTTGATTTTTAATTATTCCAGAATTGTGGAATAACATCAATTCTGGAATAATTAAAAATCAACGAGAATAGTTGATATTTATTCCAATAGATCGCGCAAGCCATCAGCAACTTTCAGTTACACAATAAGGAGATGCCTTTTTCTTAATTTATGCACCTTATCCCAGTACAATATTACATTTGTACTATTTTTTCACATTGTATCAACATATTACCAAATGAAAATTAGAAACTATAATAGACACGTATGATTCTTTTGAAAATAAAACAATTTATACTGTCCTTACTGAAATGGAAAATTAAAGGGAGGGCCTGGCATTCAATTTTTCCATTGCAGTAAGGACAGTAGAAATTGTTTAATTTTAAAAAGAATCATACGTGTCTATAATAGTTTCTAATTTTCATAACAGATGGTGTGCTAATGCATCATAAAATTACAAAATGCGTCTACAATCTCTAAATACTCGAACGGCGCATGTACGACGTATATTTGATAATACGATTCCGGAATTTATGATTGGATCCCTCTCCACCAATAGGAGTTGTTATTTATTCCCGCCATCTATCCTGATTACCTTCTGGAAGTTTCTAAAGCACAGGGTTTATTTTCTCTCAGTTTTCTAAACCAACGAGATTATAAGGCGATCTAAAATTTATGGGCTTATGCAAATTACTTCCTAAAAGGTGAATTGTGCAATCCATCACCTCTCCAGATCAAATCTAGGGATTCTTTAATCCTATTTACCATGGAGTAGTTCGTCTACCTTCTTCTACCGAGCAAAATGTAGACGAACCTGCCTCTAGATTTTCTCAATTTACTCGGATAAAAAATCTAAGAAAATCCTTTTAGTGACAAGTATAAAAATGTGGGAATTCTCTTCACAATCTTCATTTATATTCAAATACAGACGAACAATATAATCCAGGCAGATTTAAGTGTAACTGTGATGATTGATCTGTCAACATATTTGCATAATCGATATCCATCTTGTCTTCGTCTGTATAGAAATTGTAGGTAAATGTTTATTGTAAATGTATAAAATAAATTTTAAAACAATTTTATTTTACAATCTTAATTACAAGACCGCAGTCACTGTTCGGAGGAGATTAATAGAATCGCCGAATGTCGTGGTCCATTTGGATGAGGAAAGCGAAGACTAGAACACGGCTGATTCCACACTCGTCTTTTCAGTGATATTCTAACCTATGTACGGTAGATTCTGTGGCCACTGGACATGTGTCAGACCTGAAGGTTGTTGGGTTCTTTGCTGCCTGGAGTATAGGAGCTCCATCTATGCTTCCTCCTTTCTGTGGTGAATCTGCATAAGATCGGTGGTCTTAATAAAGCTGTATGTGTATTCTGTTATAACGTCGAACCTAGAAGCTGTTGGGTTCTGTGCTGCCTGGAGTATAGGAGCTCCATCTATGCTTCCTTCCTGTGGTGAATCTGTATAATACCGGTAGTCTTAATAAATCTGTATGTGTGTGTATTCTGTTATAACGTCGGACATGGAGGCTGTTGGGTTCTGTGCTGACTGGAGTATAGGAGCTCCATCTATGCTTCCTTTCTGTGGTGAATCTGTATAAGACCGGTGGTATTGATAAAGCTGTATGTGTGTGTATTATAAACCTAATTAAAAGTTTAAAGCTTATAACATTGCTCAATTAAAATTTACCTTTGTTCCTAAGAAGTAATTCTGGTACCATATGCAGGAATAAAAGAATTAGAAGGCTAGGTGTCAGAAAATGAGGAAGGAAGACACAGTAGCTAGACGGTTTGTTCTACAAAGTAGAGCATGTCTGTAGACAACTCCGCTGACAATTATCTACATGCCTATATATTGTGAAAAGGAAGAGACAATTAAAACTAATCAATAAATACAATGTTTAATTTACAATGATAATAATATTAAAATAATTTGATACATATACAGCAGAACCTCCCTTTAGTGGACACCCCGCTAACGAATACCTCTCTACAAAAGACAGTTTTAATTTACAAAATTACCATTTTTACTATTTAGCAACTCTCCGATAAGAGGACTACTCCCTAAAGGACACTTTGGCTCTGCAATTAGGTGTCCTCTACAGGGAGGTAGTTCTACTGTATTACATAATATGTACATTGAATATGTTATATAATACACTGCGGCTTGTGATTGTAAATTTACATTGAATATGTACAGGGAATTTTTGCTACCGCTGCAGAGTTTGATTGGAAATTTTCCAATTATTTCGCGGTGTATGAAGAAAACGTAGATCGTGGGGTTTGGCGCTGAAGAGATGGTGATGGCGTAATCCTCGAGACCCACCGCGAAGAACCAGGATTGCCGGTCAGAGAATACCTCTCCTATAAGAGGATGGACGGCAATGCAGTACCTGTAGCGACAGGCGATGTAGACAGGCTGATACGATGCAGGACGTGTAGGGCCAGCCGCAATGTCCACCTACTGGCCCCGAAGAAGCAGCAGCTGAGATGATAAGCGAACGTAGCTGAAACACACATCGACTACGGTTGACCAAGGCGACAATACCGTTAGATTGTCAAATTATTTGACAAACATAGTAGTTTTAATCTTCTCAGTTATGCGGGAAGAATGTTGTTTATTTGTTAAGTGAACTGATCTCCCACGTCATTGGACCAATGTGGCCATGTTTGTACATAAAAGAAGGTTGAACCGGAATGCCAGGAGTCGCGGAGTGGTGTTTGAGTGGAGACGCTTAAAGCGTTCTCTGTGTGCTTGTCTGGTGATCTCCTCGTATACCTGTGTAACCCGCTCCTTATCAACGCTGCAAATAAAATATAAGTACTGTTTTTTATTTATTTAACAAATCGCGTTTTTTTTTATCCCCATTTTATTGATGGTGTTGTACTCTTGAGTGTACGTTTTTCTGTGTTTAAGTTACTCTTACTTAAGGCCCTAGTTTATTGATTTTTGTGTGATAACCCGTAAAAGTAACTTTTGTCAAGATTAGTTGGAATAAAAATCAAACGATTAGTTAATATTTACTCCAACAGATGGCGCAAGCCATCAACAACCTTTAGTTACACAATCAGTAGATGTCTTTTTCTGAAAATACTTTATTAAATCATTCATACTAGATATTAAAACCTTTTAAAAGAAGCTTCTACACGGGGGAGGAACTAAAGCAATGAATATTCTTTGAGTGTGAGAGCTTGTAAAAATAGGAACTTACCCTCTATTATTAATTTGTTTATTTTTCTTTGTCGTCTGTTTTGCACAAGTTGAATCTGATTAGAACGATATATGTAAATTAGATTATTGTTACCTTAAATACGAGGTAATTAACTCTCTCTATATATCTAAAAATGTTTAAAGTTTAATAAATTAATTTTATAAATCTGAGAGTTGTCTTCAAAACGATCCAACAAATGGTTGCATAACGTGGTTATTAAGAAAAAAAGTAAATAAAAGAAAATCAAGTCTTCAAATTCTAAGTAAGAAAATATAATTCTAATTGATACTTAGTACTAGCTTTGCAAATGATCCAACACCTTTTTATCATTGTTTATATAAAATTATTTAAAATAAAAATTACATATCCTGACCTGGAGCACATGTGTTTTTTTTTTATTTTTCATACAAAACCTGATCTTTTTATTTTTTCTATTATTTTTCCACATATAGGACAATTTAAAAACAATAGAAAAAAAAAAGTGGTTCAGGTGAGCGCCAACAGCGCGAAACGCGTTCGTGGATGGCTTTTCTGGATTTATCAAGAAATTGGGTTGACCAAATATCAGGGAGCAAGTTAAATCAATGTTTAGTTGATTTCTGTTCCACCAGATGGCGCTCTGCCTTCTGTAAAGCACATATGCTCCTGATCAGGATATGCCTTTTATATTTTTATATATGACTATATGTTTTTATATAGAGAGAAAACACTCATATACACAAAAATATTTCATCTTCACATTGTCCTCTCTTAATATAATTTCTGTAGTGAAATTTACTTTTAAGAAATACACTACGAACTGTTGAATGCTTTGATTTAAAATTTTTATATCCAATCCTTCTAAATAAATAATTCTATTTTAAATAATATATTCCTATATATTAAAATGGAAACATATAGTTTATAAAATAGAATTATTATATATATATATGTAATATATCCAAAGTTATTACACTGCAATATTTGATGTATTACACTGTTGTAGAATCCTGTCGACTTAACCGTTCTGTGACAATATCGTTGCGGAATTTCTTGTTGTTCGATTTGAATGGTGAGGATTGGTTGAAACGCAGTCGTTGAGTGGCAAGTGAAGCACACAGTTAGGAATAATCAGGACACGTGATGGGGTTTGAAAATAAAAGGCAACTGGGTTGGAGGAAAGAAAGCTTGAGAAGAGCGGAGCGATTTTGATTGTTAATTATCTGATCACATGGTGGTGATTGTACTTAGCTACGGGATGAGCAGAGTGAGAGAGGTCCAGAGCCGATGTCACCTCGTTGGAAGCCAAAGCACTACTGATCCGAACTCGGTGGGAGCCAAGTCGCTACTGATCCGAACTCGGTGGAAGCCAAGTCACTACTGACAATTCTTGTCTTTCGATTTAACACCACGAGTTGTCTTCCTTCCCATTGGTCGAAGGATGGAACGTGCCCGTTTTTCTATTGGGTGACCTACTTAGTTCTTGCTTCCTAATTGGACCGGCGGCTTTCTTTGGTGAAAGATATGCCCGGCCTGATAGGAAGTATCGGGTGTTAGTTCGACTCTATTTACTTCCGCGTTATCAAAATACGTCCGGTCCTGTCCGGAAATATTGGGCGTCTCTATACTAATATAACTTCTGCGGATACCAGATACGTCCGGGCTTTGCGAGGAAGTATTGACTGTACAAGTTATTTATACTTGTGCCCGCTTTTAGCCGGCTTCCTATGTCTTGTTGCTACTTCCTTTCCTCCAGTTACCTTATTCTTTATTAAATCTTTGAAAATCATACATTGTACATGCATAGTGGGTCGGGGGGGCATACAATTATATACAAATTATGACATATATATATAATTATAATATATATAATATTTTCCTTTATTGTTAAGATAAGGCAAGATGCTACTATATTGAAAAAAATAATTCCACGAGAATTATTATCAAATATAAAATCTTTCACATAGAAATATAGTATCCAGCTAGAAATGCTATATCCCAACTAAAAATATAAAATATATTAAATAATAGAATAAATATGTTTTTAACTTTTAATTATACATTTTAAATTTATATTTAGACATTTTCATTTATTAGTAAATTAAATTTAATTGCCATCTATCGTTAAAATTTTACACAAATAAATTTACTGGCAATGCGCTTCTTTTAAATATCATTAAAATATTATCTCTACAGACCTTACTGCAATGATATGAGTTATTGAATGAGAGGGCTTGGCTCATCAGTAGTGAACCCTCTCAGCGGTTTCGCCAAACCAATCCAATACAATAGTAGAGCGGTATAGAGATTAATTTGGCGAAACCGCTGAGAGGGTTCACTACTAATGAGCCAAGCCCTCTCATTCAATAACTCATATCATTGAAGTAAGGTCTGTAGAGATAATATTTGATGATATTTAAAAGAAACGCATTGCCAGTAAATTTATTTGTGTTCAATTTTTCATTTATATTTAGACATTTTTCATTTTAATTTACACATTTTACATTTTAATTTAGACACATAGGCTTTTTATAGAAAAGATCATATGCCTAAATTAAAATATGAAAAATGTCTAAATATAAATTTAAATTGTCTAATTAAAATTTAAAAACCTATATCATAAATAATTAAATATTATATACCTTCATTTATAATCAATGCATCAAAAGAAAGTATAATAAAAGGTGAAAGTGGTGTACTGAGTAGAATGGGAAGTTACGAATTATTTCACAATAAAAATTGGCACCTTTCTGCTTAAATAACTTTGACGTACAATACTGTGTGGATTTCTATTTAAATTATCCGGGATTGTTATCTTAGAGGATGTCATTTCCTGTCATTTGATTGGTTGGTTATCTTTTGCTATTAATTTAAATGGCAGACGACAGGGAAATGTCAAGATCTGATTGGTTGATATGTAAATAGATATTAGATAGAATTAATGTGTGTTTGTGTGTTGTATTTTTAACCCTCCATTCTAAATATTTTTATAAATTATTTATTTACATATTCTCGCGAATAAAAATCTATAATATTTATTGTTTTGTTATTTAGGTAGTTGAGGGTGTCAATAAACAGAAACTTTGATAAAATCTATTGGTTTATTACAGTTTAGAATTAGCAATTTAAATTATTTGTCATACATGCCTTTTTTGTAAGGTAGACATTTAAGGTAGACCTTTTAAAACATTTTTTCAATAAACAATAACACAACAGTGTTTTCAAACTATATTGATAAAATATATATTACACAGAATAACAATTAAATTATATTTCTATGAAAAATCGACACTTCGGCCAGTTAGAGTTTTTTATTTTTCTCAACGTTTCGACAAAAATCTTTTGTCTTCGTCAGGGGAAATAAATAAAAATAAAGCATTTGGCAAGGCGTTAAAATTTGTTTTTTTGTAACTTTCGTAGAACAATTTTTAACGGCTTGCCAAATGCTTTATTTTTATTTACTTCTCCTGACGAAGACAAAAGATTATTGTCGAAACGTTGAGAAGAAAAAAACTCCAACTGGCCGAAGTGTCTATTTTTTATATAAATATGAATGCCGGCCAGGCAACCTTTATCTTTACGATACATTAATTTATAATATATATATATATATATGTTATGAATAATTTGTTGTTAGATAAAGGGTTGATAAGACAAAGGATCGATAAGATAAAGGGTTGAAGGTGCAGTCGTGATAAAAAAAAAGATAATTATTTATCATCAAGTAGCTTTTATTTTCAATTACTTGAGGAAATATTACACATTAGTTATTTTCACAATTTATAGAATTTATAAAGTTAATCCTATATTAGTGATTAAAAAGATAGATATGTTAACTCCGCATATTTACAACAAAACTGAAAGTCCTTCTAAAAACGATTATAACAAAAGTAGAAATATCAACGTTTATTTAACTTGCTCCGTGACGGATTAATGTCTGATTATTGTCTTATTAATGAGTATTAATGTTTTAATTTTTGTTTGCTCCTGACAAGGACAGAAGCTTTTTGTCGAAACGTCGAGGTAATAAAAAGATTTACTGGCCGAAGTATCTTTATTTTCAAGAACAATGAATGCCGGCCAGGCAGCCTCTATCTTTATGACACAAGTTCGGATACATAGGTGGGGGTCGTATTCAAATTTAGCGAAACGAGAAGTTGTGTTCATAGGTTCCCTAAATACCCTAAAGCTGGCTTCTTTAGTAAACATGCATGGTGTATTAGAAAACAAACTAATCAAACAGTTTTATGTACTCCTGTAGAAGGAATGAGATCCTTTGTCTTATCACCAATTTATCTAACAACAAACAAATTATTCATAACATATATGCCTTGCCGACTCTCTGTTTACTCTGTGGTAGTTGTGACAGCGAAGGTGCTGTCAACTGGAAGTTGGGATTGGATTGGTGAATTTTGCAGTCGTGATGGCAGGAGTGAGGACACAGGATAGGTTGGTCAAGGGAACCGATGCTGACAGACAGAGAGCATGGAGGAGAGTGAGCTTACGTCCCGCGATTTACGCTGGATCAGGAGACGCGTATAGTACGGATGAGACTCGGAGACGCTACTGAGACTTCCCCAGTCGGGTGGTGTCACGTGACCTATACAGAGATTTTGATTGGTCATTCATTACGTTCTTACATTTAAATATATATATAAATCAGCATCTTAACAGCGTTTATATGTTTCTATGTACTCCAGTAGAAGGACAGAGATGCCCGAAAACTCGAATTTACATTTAATAAAGATAAAAGATCTCCAGAAACCTTTGGTATTTGTTTGATTAATATCCAGGAGATTTAAATCAATGGATATCAGTTCAAAGTGTCTTGAAGGTATAAATAAAGATCAATAACAACGATGGCAACGACATTTCAGATTTGATTACCATATCTCTTCCACGAATGACCTACAGAGAGGCTGTCTTGATATTTACGATAGAGTTCTGGGCTAGAAAGGTTCCACTGTTCATGGCATTGTTCCACAACAATGGATACAATTACGCTTATATGTTGTTATGTACTCCAGTAGAAGGGAAGAGATGCCTGAAATCTCGAGATTACGTTCAATAAAGATAAAAGATCTCCAGAAACCTGTGGCATTTGTTTGATTGATATTCAGGAGATTTAAATCTATTGAAAACAGACCAATACAGTAATTGAGAGGTCTGGTGAAGAAATTGGCAAAACGGCTGATACAGTTCACCATTTATACACAAATCCTTCTCATCCAATAATTTCTATCATTGCAGTAATATCTGCATAGATATATTTGATGCTATATCATAAGAAAGATAAATTCTTAAATAAAATGGTAAGATATATCGATAGATAGTATTCAAAATTGTAATTTGTTAATAATTATAGCAAATAGATTGTATTAGTCTGTTTTCAATAGATTCAAATCTGGATATTAATCAAATAATGTCACCGCTTTCTGGAGATGTGTTTAACGTCATTTCAAGGTTTCAAACATTTCTGCCTTTCTACTGAAGTACATAAAAACTGTTTGATTAGTCTGTTTTCTATAATACACCTATTCTATAATAGTATTTAAAATTGTAATTTGTTAATAATTATAGCAATTAAAGACAAAAAAGGCATATTACATGAGCTCACATGAGCAAATAAGATATCAGAGTGCGATATCAATGTGTGAACGATTATACCGGATTGTGTCGCAGTGAACTGGTGACATAATCCAGAGCAGATTGTCACCAGCATGCTGTCAAAATCTACTTCCATCTCGAAGGACTTCAGGGGACTCCGGGGACATTTATTTATGCTGCCAAGATCAAAAGAAGCGCAGCTGGAGATCAGAAACTTGGAGGTCAGGATTCGTCCTAACCTCTGAGAACATCTTCACTGTCAGAGATCTACTGCTACTTTGTTTCAAGGGCAATGTGCGACCTAAATTGCATATTTACAAGGCTAATTGTGTATTAATACAGTTAAACCTGTCTATAGCGTCTCTTGGCACTCACCAAAATAGGGTGCTATAGAGAGGTCACTTTTAATGTAAATATCGCATCGTACTACGTATTTAAAATCGGGCGTTATAGAGAGGGAGGTGCTATTTAGAGGGGACGCTATAGACAGGTTTAAGTGTATATAGTTATTTTTCTAATATGTGCTTTTGAGATTATTTTCACCCTCATTCACATAAATATTTTACTTTTTGTAAATATAGCAATCCATAAATAGATCTTTAAATAAAAAGGCAAATATTGGATCAAAATATAATTTATTTTACCAATATTTCAGTTGGCTGAACGCCAAGTTTTTTTTCAAGGTATTATAACATATAACAGAATATGTTATAATACCTTGATAAAGGTTGGCCTTCAGCCAACTGAAATATTGGTAAAATGAATCATATTTTGATCCAATATATGCCTTTTTAATTAAATATTTTACTTTAAAAAAATAACTAATATGAAATCAATTAATACCAATATAATAATATATTAGATTTTCACTAACTTCATATAAATACACATATATGAAAAAATAAGAAAAATCTATAAAATGTCAGGTGTTGATATTAAAAATGAAAAGGGCATACCTTGACTGTTTACATGACGCACTGCTACCTGAAATGCTAATGTGAGCGTTCAGGAAATTACCTTTTTATATATTTTTGAAGATATATATTTCATATATTTTTCATATACAAACCAATTTTGAAAATAGAGTAATCATATAAATAAATATTTATTTAAAAAGGCGCATATTTGAATATAAAAAAATAACAATAATTTATTTACCAATATTTCAGTTGGCTAAACGCAAACCTTTTTCAAGGTGTATAGCCAACTTAAATATTAGTAAATTAATCATTTTAATTAAATATATCAATGTGCTTTAAAAATTACAAAATTAAAACCCAAATGATGTTCGCCATTCAGGGATTTTTGAACGTTTTTTAAATTGTCACACAAACAAACAAAATCCGTAAAAGAAATAATAACAACAATAAAATCAATGAGTTTGGGATACTTATAATGTGATGCATATATTTTAAATAGAAATATCTTAGGATTAATTATATATCAAATACCCCCCCCCCCCCCCCTAAAATAAGGCGTTAACGCATCTATATATAAAAATTAAAGGATTTAAAAGCATGAATGTTTCTTTTTAATATGAAACAAACTTCTACTGCCCTTATTGCGATGAAAACATTAGAAGTTTTTTTTTTATACTTAAAAAGAAAAAATCATGATTTAATACTTCCATTCCTCATATCAAATAATACTTGTAAATTCCCAATTTCGATACGAAATCTGCACCTCTACACTCTATTCCATTGTAATTCATGTAATCTTTACACAAGGGGATAGAAAACAACAACAGATTCCCAAAATTAGATGATATGAAGTATTATCACAAGAGTTATAATAATTAAGAGATATTAGTTAAAATCAATTAGAGATATCAGGGAGAATGGAATCAGTACTTCTGGCTGGTGGAAGTTGGGATCGACAGATATAATGGCCCAGTATATCCTCTATTGGCCCCTGGTGGATTACCAGCTTCAATTAACACCAAGTTTGGTAAATGCGCTGTGGATGGACCCAATTATTGGTGGCCAGACCAGCCGATTGTTGCTCTTCTTCCCGCCCAAACTGCTGCAGACGATACATCATCGTGCAGAAATTAGTTTTCTTGTTGCAAGCGTTTGTTTTATTCTTGTATGCATGCAGATATTGTTATCTTTGTTGTTTCCTTTCTTACACACTATCTGAGGTACTTCTGTGGAAAAGAAAACCAAAACTCAATACATTTATTAATAGAATGTCCAATCTTTCACAGCTACAGAAGTAATCATTTTTATACCATCGAATATATTTTCGAATTTGTATATATAATAAAGACATTTATGTAAAATTCAAAATTTTTGTAAATTCATTTTTTATATTTTCTCTACTTTTTGAGAAAACCATCGTTTCAGATTTAATTATGTTTTTAGTTGGGTTATTGAGTTGTATAAAGTGAATTGTATATAGGTTGTTAAAATAATTCATTTTAGATTTTCTACTGCTTAAGAAAACCATCGTTTCAGTTTTAAATGTGTTTTTAGTTGGGTTATTGAGTTATATAAAATGAATTGTATATAGGTTGCTAAAATGTATTTAGGCGCAAGTAACCCTAGCTGGGATATCGCGTCCGATATGTAAAATAAAATAAAAATCTAAGATGAAATTGAAATTCTGTGAACAAAATAATCTCGATTGGTTATAATCTCGTAATACAAAGGATTCAAAATAATCTTAAATGGTTCAAAAGAATACGATCTTAAATTCCCCAATCTTTTCTGTTATCCAAAAATAAAATTAAAAATGATTGTTATGTATTTATGTTTATTATGTATCTATTTTGAGATATTTAAAATAAAATCTCATGAATATATATACCTTTAATATGAATTTTCAATTATTCCAACGATAATATTTCGGTTAATTTCTAAACCTGATAATCTGGTGTTATTATTTAGACATCACAATTATCTCAAATATATGTTGATATTTTCGATTTACACAATTTCTTATATATCAATATATTTACAATTTGAAAAAGTAAAAATTAAAATCAGGTAAAAAGTTCATTTTTAATTTAAATTTGCAAGCTTTCGAGCAAATATACTGCTCTTCGACGGGCTGATATTCTATGTACAATCTCTTAATAATATTTATACAGAATAATTGAAAACCTTTGTTATTGGCATGTGTGGGTGTGCATCAGATTGTTTCCAGCTAAAGTAATAGATATTATATTGGGGATAAAATATATTTACATTCTAATAATTATTAATATTTAGATTATTTGTCAGGGATATATTGGGTTGGGAGGTCAATTTTTCTATTAATGCTATTTATTTTTGATGATACCAGTGCTTCCAGGAATAATCGTTGTTGCTTGCTTTCTATGTCGTGATAATGGGCTATTGCTTGTTTGGGATTAAATGTGTGTCCATTCTGGAACTCTATTGCTCACATATTTACAATTAAAATTAGTTCAACATGTGATAAATGTTTCTCTTAGGAATTAATACATGAAATCATTTTGTTACAATGCTGTGAATAGGAATGTTCTATATTGAAACACCAAGCTTGATGTAACTTTAAAATGGCGTTCAATAAAGATACCACTGGAATAGAAGGGCGCGGCACTCAGTAAAGTCGAATAATGGGTCGTTGACATTGTCCGAGCAACTCAAGGAAGATGTGGACATACAATGATTGGATAACAAGAATCCTTCCTTTCTGACGTCCCTATCAGCATATAAATTAAATGAAAACAAGGCGTTAAAAATTATTCGAGGGTTCCAAGGGCGTTCTCCCGTAATTTTGTACAACATCTAAAGCACGAGTCAAAAATAAATATTTAACTCACAAAAGAATATGATCTTTTAAATAAATTATACAAATATATATAATGAGAAATTATAAAACAAAAACAAAATATTAAAAATATTGTGTGTCACCACTATCGTTTGTATTTTTATTTATTATTTAACTAAATACACATACACAGTTGAATATGTAGCAAGCTTGAATACAATACCTATGATATGACATTTTTCCTATTTTCGAATTTATTCTACATATGTGTGACAAGCTAGAGACAGTATGAATGGTTCTTATTTATATTTTTATTATTTTTATATAATTTTACACATATATATATATTTTTTATTAAAAAGGCATATATTGGATCAAAATATAATTTATTTTACCAATATTTCAGCTGGCTGAACGCCAACCTTTATCAAGGTGTTATAACATTTTAAAGTGTGTCAACAACAAACTCAGCGCCACATAACGTCAACAGCATTAAGTTTTTTAAATTTATGTGGCGCTGAGTTTGTTGTTGACACACTTTAAAATGTTATAACACCTTGATAAAGGTTGGCGTTCAGCCAACTGAAATATTGGTAAAATAAATGATATTTTGATCCAATATATGCCTTTTTAATTAAAGATTTATTTATGGATTGCTCTATTTTCAAAACACATATATATATATATATATAATTTATGTTTTCTCTATATAAATTTGTGCCTCTGTATGCGAGAAACCCATACATAAATATGTTAAAAAAATAAGAAAGAATGTTCATGTAATTGTTCAGGATATGCCTTTTTAGTTTTTTATACATAATTATTTATTACCAACAACATAAAAAATATGTTTTATTTCCTTAAAAGAGAGAGAGAGAGATGTAAAAAATATCCATTTTAATTATATTTATATTCAAATACACTCTTAGAAAGATATTTTAAATGGCGTCTTCCAAATTTAAACTCTTTTAGCCATTCTAAAGGTGGAAAAGCGCCTGAAAGTTAGCTTCGCCTCAACAATTTATTGCAAAGTTTGGCATTTCACTATTATCGGCCTTTTTGGACCGAATAAATTTCAACACACGACTAAATTATTTGGTGACACTTTCTCTATATAAAAAAAATCCTCGTTCCCAATGATGTTAGGACTTTGGCATCATTGCTGAAGTTTGGCGGAAAAGATTGTTTTTGAGGGTTCGAGGCTATAGCCTGAATCCCGTTTAACTCCGACTCGATCAACTACTTTTATTCTGTTTCTCCTTCTTTTTACGGCAAGAAATGGCTTCGGGAGCTTCTTTCTCTCTGCTCTAGAAATAGGATTATAAAGTTCGTCTGCTCACAATTACCCAGCCGCCATTTTAGATAGAGTCGTTTGGCTAGAATAAAACCTTAATACGTGTTGTTTATCATTTCTATTAATGTTTATTATTTTCTCGTTTTATATATATTTAAAATAATTATTTTTCTAAGAGCACAAACACAATATATCATTAATAAATTATTTGCTCTCTTAAAAAAACGTTTATTAAAATTTAGAATATTTATGATGGCTAGTTATCAAATTTTATATTGATAAATATATATAAATATGAAAAAACAATGGCTTTTCTTGATTTATCAAGAAATTGGGTTGGCCAAATATCACGGAGCAAGCTAAATAAACGTTTAGTTTATTTTTGCTCCACTAGATGGCGCTCTGCCATCTAAAAAGCACATGTGCTCGTGGTCAGGAGATGCCTTCTTTATTTTTAATATATATATATAGAAATTGGGTTGGCCAAATATCAGAAAACAGGTTGAATCAACGTTTAGTTGATTTCTGTTCCACTAGATGGCGCTCTGTCATCTAAAAGTCCATGTGAACGTGGCCAGGATATGTCTTTTTTATTTTAATATTGATTAATAAATAAAATTCATATATATATGTTATATAAAATATTATTTTTTTTAAATTATAATTTAATAGATTCAAATACTCTGCTAAATCGACCACCAGAGGTCGCCGTTTTCACTGTAAAAACTCGTTGTTGTTTTATTCCAATGGCCGGCTCAAAACTTTTGTACATTATGTAAATTATCTTTTGTTTTCCTTATTCTACTCGCTTTAAGCCAGGCATTACTTTTATCAAATTATGTTTTTCCTATATATTCCTTAGCTCAAATAAAGAAATCTCTGATCAAGACTTTATATTTTCAAGATTATTATTTCAACCACGATTGCATTTCCATTACCATAATTCTCAACATGATCCAAATTCAAGCAGAAAATCAAATTTCATTTGTTTTTATAACATATATATAGAGATATATATATAAAATAAACATTTTAAACAATTCAATATTTTGAATCAAAATAAAAAGATACAACAATATTTTCTAATGTTTATTCACACACATATCTGAATGGAAAGTATATAAAGAGAAGTATTCTAATTTATACATCTATAGATGTAAATTTTTTCCCGGGAGGATATTGATCTATAGAGACAAAGGTCGCCTCTCCCGTCAAAATAGACGTCAAAACCTGACGCCATCTATTGACCGTCGCCGCAAACTAGCGGCCTCAGGTCGGTGACAAAGCCACAACACCAGCTTTGGCAAACTGAGAAGCGTCCACCTAGAGACCATGGTTTCGGGCTAATGGCCCTCGTCAGTCTAGGGCAGACTTTATTCCATGAGATCCACACGGGATCTAATGGAATCTTGACAATCTACCAAAGAGGTGTTTAGCTGGCAAAGTGGCTGGGCCAAATTTATGGCTAGAATATAGATGGAAATTTTGCCGGGAGGATATTGATCTAAAGAGACAAAGGTCGCCTCTCAAGATCCCATTAGATTCCGTGTGGATCTCATGGAATAAAGTCAGCCCTAGACTGACGAGAGCCATTAGCCCGAAACCATGGTCTCTAGGTGGACGCTTTTCAGTTTGCCAAAGCTGGTGTTGTGGCTTTGTCACCGACCCGAGGCCGCTAGTTTGCGGCGACGGTCAATAGATGGCGTCAGGTTTTGACGGGAGAGGCGACCTTTATTTATCTATATAAATAAAGAATAAATGTTTGCACCGCATATATTTCTACGCTATTTGATCAATTCGGATGGAATTATAGCAATCAATGGAGTTTGGTCTGGATAGAGTAACCTTACTTGTGTTGTCAAATTTGGAATATGTAAAATTGGTCCCAGGTTCAGTTTAATTTGCATAGTTATTTGAAATAATTAAGTATTATTGTTGAAATTCATAAAAGGTTATTAAAAATGTTACAATACGTATATTATTATTGGAAAAGGAAGTTTTCAAGCAACGAAGGCTCTTCTATTGGCTCAACAATGGCAAGTGGATAAATACAAACTGTTTATAAACACTATTGTTCACCAGTCCACGTGCAGGCGTGCATAACGATATTTTTATTGAATATTAAATCGTTTTGAGAATAGAGCAATTCATTAATAAATCTTTAATTAAAAAGGCATATATATTGGATCAAAATATCATTTATTTTACCAATATTTCAATTGGCTGAACGCCAACCTTTATCAAGGTATTATAACATATTAATATGTGTCAACAACAAACTTGTGTGGCGCTGAGTTTGTTATTGACACACATTAATATGTTATAATACCTTGATAAAGGTTGGCGTTCAGCCAACTGAAATATTGGTAAAATAAATGACATATTGATCCAATATATGTCTTTTTAATTAAAGAATATTAAATTTATTTCCATTTCGGCAAATAGATAAACCGGTAAAATGAAATGTTTTGCCCCATAGCAATTAGGAATGTGGGTTTGTGATGTAGAAAGTTTAACGAGAGAATTTAGAAGAATTAGCTGGTCCTGCTGTATTTTATGGCAGAGTAGGTAAGGCAGTAAAAGTTTACACACGCAGGATTAACATTACTTATTTACATACTGGCTTACATCTTTTATAACTGAGCGCCAACAGGACCGTGTTGCCAGATTCTCTTCCTCGACTTTTAAAATTCACTGAAATATAATTTCACTGAATAATTATCTATTTCTTTTTGAATATATCAACTCTTTTTATATATACAGAATAGTGTGTTAATATAATATATATGAATAATATTATTTATTTTATATTTTTATATTTCCGAAATCATATCAAATCATATTATGATGCATTAGCGCGCCATCTGTTATCAAAATTCGGAACTATTATAGACGCGTATGATTATTTTTTAAAAATAAACAATTTTCCATTGCAGTAAGGACAGTAGAAATTGTTTATCTTTAAAAAGAATCATACGCGTCTATAATAGTTTCGAATTTTTAGATATCAAATCCTACAAATGATTTTAAAATCCAACTAATTTATTACATTGGTCAACACATATTTTGTTGCCAAAGATTTGAAACATGTTTCTTTGTAACTTTGATGATGCGAAAATCCATAAATTTTGTCTGTTTTTCTCTATCAGCCTTCAATCTCTCAGATAATAGTCCTATTTCAGTTATCACTACTGAACGATGATAAAAGGCGGCGGGGCACGATCATTATAAAATTTGAACTTCATGTGATTTAATATGGAGCAAATGACAATATGAGGATAGTCTTCTTCTTCTTCTTTCTTATCTCCATTCAATCATCAGGGTGTCAGGCTTTGACAACCATCATGACTGGGTGAAGTAGAATGTGTCTGCCTTTTTCATTGACTGGGAGCACTACTCAGTGGCAGGCTGACTTAGCTCCAAAAGAAATGGCCGCCTCTGACATGAGGAACAGACGCCATGTGCAGCCGCTCCAAACATGGAGTACAGACTCATCCTGTATACCTGGATTAGGAGACCTTACAGGGTACTATCAGCCAGGCCAGCTGAACCCAGGTTTTTTAATGAGCTTGTTACTGCTCCCTCTCCTCCTTTTTCATCCGGGCTTGGGACCGGCAAAAGGCGGAGTTATGAGGATAGTGATTTTATAAACCAAGTTATATATATATATATATGGTAATTTAAACCAACAACCCCATATTGTATATAACTTATAATAAGATTTAATGTTGTATAATAGAAACACATCTGTAAATGATTATACGTATTATTGACATGTGTCTTTACATCATCATATGTAATGTAATTTGTACAAACTGAGGATAAATAAATAAAAATATGTAATAGATTAAAAGTTGAGCTAAACAAGAGATAGAAGTCATAACGTCAAAATCGAGATAGATTTAGAACTCCCACAACAAGACCACCCACACTTCACATATGGTGGAATGCAAAGCCCCCTCTCACACCTGGTGACATGCAAAGCCCCCTTTCTCAGAAACGGCCCCCTGTCACATAAGGCCCCCCGTCTTAACCTATAAATACAGTCACTTTACAGTCACTTGACAGTTAGTTCACCCTCAGTGCAAGCCCGCGTCGGTCGTACCTCATGTCGATCTCATCCATCATGTAGACGAGTAAGAAACTCTTCTATCTCCATCTTTCGCTCCTAGCTCAACTTTTATCTGTGCACGGAACTTTCTTTGTGCAACTGTGTCTTCGTTTTTTGTGTGGACATTCCCAAGCTTTCCATTCTGCCTCGACCACGACTGCCTGTACTCTGTGAGAACTTTTAAAGGACTTACAAGGTGCAGAGAGGTACTGGAAAACTCACCACATCCTGACTGTTCCTTTCGGTCAACACTTTATCATCACAAAGTTAGTCGACAGGATTCTCTACAAGGCTTACCAGAACTTCACCTCATTACAGTGAGTCGACAGACTTCAACTTATTTCATATACAAATTTCATTGTATGGAAAATCTAATTAATTTTATATTTTATTAATACTTTTTTATGAGTAAATATTTACATCCACAAAGGAACAAAAGATTGTTGGAGGTCGGGTCATTCGGGGTCTTGGAAGCTTCGCTTTTAGGATTTCTGAGCGTGAAACATTTCCTCACAGTCTCTTTGCAGGGTCCAGCAGTAAACTGCCATCATGTGGGTATTCCATCTTCCCTGCGTGGTTCTGATCTCTCATAGGTTTGATGTCCTGGTGGAATCTTTCACCTTTTTCTGATCAATCAACTGAATGTAACTTATGACAATTAAACAACTTTATTGACATCTCGTCAATCTTTACACTCAAAGGGAGTTATAAGGTAATAATAATGGTAGGAATGAAGAGAGATATGTAACTTATGGCTTATTGTCATATAACAGAAAACAATACCGATAGTTGAAATTTGAAAATTTATTCTTATATTTCAAAAAGCTTTAAACGCGTATTCAAACATATTTAGTATTTTGGTTCAGATATACGTGTGTTAATACAAAGCAATAACGCCCCATCTATATAATACAAATGAAAACACCAAAACGCGAATGTTTCTTTTCACAAATAAATCAAACTTCTACTGTACTTACGTTTGCGGAAGAACATTGCTCGATGCAAATATTTAAATGTAATTCTACTGTCCTGAAAGCTTATGCCCATAGTTTGCTTAAATACCATTTCTAAGATTCAATCCTTCAGTGTTATATATAAAGGCAGAATTATCCCCAATACAGTATTAGAGCTCTAAAAAAGCAGTCTGGTAGATTAAATTGGCGAAACCGCTAGGAGGGTTTACCACTGATAAGCCAAGCCCTCCCAACATATTTTTTCATCGCAGTAAGGGCAGTAGTAGTTTGATTTATTTATGAAAAGAAACATTCGCGTTTTGGTGTTTTCATTTGTATTATATTCATGTGTAGCAGTCGAATGTTCGTGATGACCTGAATAAACGGTGTTAATACACTCATGAACAAAACTTAACTAAGTTTCATATCTTGATATCGCTGGTTGTCTATTTTTTTTAAAGGAGACAGAGGCAATTATGTTCACACTTAGTTATCTCGTTTGTCTTCAAAAAGGTTCAATGTGTATCAAATATAATTCTGAGCTATTGTTTGAATCCCAATGTTGAAAGGTATAACTTCATTATAAGTTTTGTTCATGAGTTTATTATAAAATAATTTGGTCCCTAGTGTAACGATTTGATACAATAATAATATTTGCTGAAAATTATACTTTTAAAAATCGTTGCCAAAAAGTTGTTTTAATCACTAATGTGTTTTAAAGAATAATTGTTAAAGCTTCAAAACAAGAAATATTTATATAATACAAATGAAAACACCAAAATGCGAATGTTTCCTTTCACAAATAAATCAAACTTCTACTGTCCTTACTGCGATGAAAAATATATTGGGAGGGCTTGGCTCAAGTGGTGAACCCTCCCAGCGGTTTCGCAAATTTAATCCACCAGACCGTTTCTTTAGAGCTCTAATACTGTATTGGACGATTCTGCTTATATACGCAGCACTGAAGGGTGGAATCTCAGAAATGGTTTTGAAGAAAACTATGGACATAAGCTATGGACATTCAATCCTTCATCGCAGTAAGGGCAGTAGAAATTTGTATTATGTATAAAAGAAAAATTCGTGCTTTTAAATCCTTTCATTATATAATAATAATATTTGCTGAAAATTATATTTTTAAAAATCGTTGCCAAAAGGTTGTTTTAATCACTAATGTGTTTTAAAGAATAATTGTTAAAGCTTTATAGCAACAAATATTTATATAGCAGAATTTAAAAAATTAAAAAATATAGCCAAACGAACATGAATTATAAGTGAAAATGAAGGTTTTCTAGCCGGCATTCATAGCTCTTAAAATTAAAGATATTTCGGTAAGTAAATTTTTTTATTAACTCTACGTTTCGGCAAAAGATTTTTGTTGAAACATCAAGATAATAAAAAGAATTATACTGCTCGAAGTATCTTTAATTTTAAGAGCTATGAATCATAAGAATAAGTCTTTATAAATGAAAAAACAATAGAAAAAATAAAAGATAAGAGGGTCAGGTGTTGATATTAAAAATAAAGAAGGCATCTCCTGACCACGAGCGCACTGTAATATGTTTTGTTTATGTTTATTATTGATGAAAGATATAATTTTATATAAAAGACTTATTTTATTTATCTTAAGTGAACAACGTGCAACATACTAATAATGTGAAGTTAGATGTATCTTACATATTTATAAAAACAACAATGTTGGTCGATGGTCAAATATATTTAAACATATTATATTACACACATGTGCTTTTTAGATGGCAGAGCGCCATCTAGTGGAGCAAAAATAAACTAAACGTTTATTTAACTTACTCAGTGATATTTGGCCAACCCAATTTCTTGATAAATCAAGAAAAGCCATCCACGAACGCGTTTCGCGCTTATAAATATATATTTATATATAAACCTAAATAAATGGTGAATAAGTTTTCTAAAAGGTCCGTGCACCAAATGGCTGACCACAATAGGAAATCAAACTTCTCAAATACTTTTATTAATGTTAGCAACATGGCGTGCAAGACTTCTCTTTCATTGATCCACTACGAATTAAAAGTAAATGAACTAAGGCTTAGACAGGATTAACCTTTTTTATATATTTCCAGAGTGATTTAAAATATTAATAGTTGCTAATCATTCCTTTGTGTTGTTTTTAAAATTGTCTTGGTAGGTCGATAGTTATTTTGCCAACTTTCTTTCAACGGATTATCTACCTTTTCTATGAAAAAAAATTAATAAAAGTCTTTTTGAAAATGATAAAAAAGTCATTTATTTTTTAATATTTTCGATAATTTATTTAAATCTTTTAGTAACGCAGCTTAGAGTTTTACTTTCTAAAAGGAAAGTAGAAAAATCATTTTTTTCGGATATTTTATAAAATTACATTAACTTTGTTTTATCACAAGGTTTTCTTATAAATATGGATGTACTTTACAAATATATATTGATTGGAAATGTGATTTGGCAATGTAGAATATAGCCATCCAATTCTTTTTCAAACAAATATTCTTTATTTTCTAAGATAATTGACTTAAAATGGAAGGAAATCAAAATCCTGTAGTGCTATACAGTCTAAAAGAATCAGTAAAAATCCAAACCTACAATTCTCACCTGAAAATAACCTAAAATAAATACATGTTGGTCAAACTTCACACAACATAACATTTTATAAGCAGAAAGCTATTTTATAACGAAAAAGAAAGAGATAGTGTAGTGGACATGGCATCTGCTCGGTAAGCGGAACACTGTGGATTCGATTCCCATCCCTGAACACTTTTATTTTTCCGTTTATCATTACTCTTCACAATTCATCCTTTCATACTTCATCCCTAAGGTTAGTAATGATCGTTATTTCTCCTTAAAATAAATTTTGATTTTTCGTTGAAAATAAACACATGCGGGATAATTTTAAAATGTCGTTTTACAATCACAAGCCATATTATATTGTATTATAGAGAAAGAGATGCAAATTTTAATAACACATACAACAATCCATCAATAGATAGCAGAATTCTCAGAATTCTATAAATGTTCCTATTTCATCAATTTCAAAATAAAACTATCAGAATAACGATACACGTTTCAAAACTACTTAGACAACAAAATAATTAACAACTTGTATAATTACACTTGTTTTAATTCATCAAATATATCTATTTTTAGGAGTACATTTGTCTGACGGTATGGAAATAAATTCTAAAAAGAAAGAATAAACAATATTAAGGTAAAGGGTTTCTTATAATTTTGATTTTCGCAAGTTTTCGAGCAAAATTTCTGTTCTTCTATATACAATATCAAGATGAACTCTGTACAGTAATAATTGTGTTATTGTGTGGGCATGCATCAAACTGTTTACAGGCAAAATATTATTTACAGTTTGATGCATGGCCACGAGAGCACATGCCAATAACACAATTATTACTGTACAAAGTTCATCTTGATATTGTATATAGAAGTATATGCCCGTTGAAGAACAGAAATTCTGCTCGAAAACTTGCGAAAATCAAAATAAAAAGAAACCCTTTACCTTAATATTGTTTATTCTTTCTTTTTAGAATAATTTCTAGGTACCTGTTACTCACATGGAAATATATTAATTATATTATTAATTTATAAATTCAATTGCCATCTATCGATAAAATTTGTAACAAATAAATTTACTGGCAATGTGTTTATTTTCAATAATATCATCAAATGTTATCTCTACAGACCTTACTATAACAAATAAATTTACTGGCATTGTGTTTATTTTCAATAATATCATTAAATATTATCTCTACAGACCTTACTATAACAAATAAATTTACTGGCAATGTGTTTATTTTCAATAATATCATTAAATATTATCTCTACAGACCTTACTATAACAAATAAATTTACTGGCAATGTGTTTATTTTCAATAATATCATCAAATGTTATCTCTACAGACCTTACTATAACAATTAAATTTACTGGCATTGTGTTTATTTTCAATAATATCATTAAATATTATCTCTACAGACCTTACTATAACAAATAAATTTACTGGCAATGTGTTTATTTTCAATAATATCATTAAATATTATCTCTACAGACCTTACTATAACAAATAAATTTACTGGCAATGTGTTTATTTTCAATAATATCATTAAATATTATCTCTACAGACCTTACTATAACAAATAAATTTACTGGCAAGGTGTTTATTTTCAATAATATCATTAAATATTATCTCTACAGACCTTACTATAACAAATAAATTTACTGGCAATGTGTTTATTTTCAATAATATCATTAAATATTATCTCTACAGACCTTACTATGACAAATAAATTTACTGGCAATGTGTTTATTTTCAATAATATCTTTAAATATTATCTCTACAGACCTTACTATAACAAATAAATTTACTGGCAATGTGTTTATTTTCAATAATATCATTAAATATTATCTCTACAGACCTTACTATAACAAATAAATTTACTGGCAATGTGTTTATTTTCAATAATATCATTAAATATTATCTCTACAGACCTTACTATAACAAATAAATTTACTGGCAATGTGTTTATTTTCAATAATATCATTAAATATTATCTCTACAGACCTTACTATAACAAATAAATTTACTGGCAATATGTTTATTTTCAATAATATCATTAAATATTATCTCTACAGACCTTACTATAACAAATAAATTTACTGGCAATGTGTTTATTTTCAATAATATCATTAAATATTATCTCTACAGACCTTACTATAACAAATAAATTTACTGGCAATGTGTTTATTTTCAATAATATCATTAAATATTATCTCTAAAGACCTTACTATAACAAATAAATTTACTGGCAATGTGTTTATTTTCAATAATATCATTAAATATTATCTCTACAGACCTTACTATAACAAATAAATTTACTGGCAATGTGTTTATTTTCAATAATATCATCAAATATTATCTCTATAGACCTTACTGTGCATTCAATGATATATCATTGCAGTAAGGTCTGTAGAGATAATATTTGATGATATTATTGAAACACACTGCCAGTAAATTTATCATTTACAATTTTATATTATTTAACATAATTTTCCAACCCCTCCCACCCCCAAATCATTCTAATTAGTTCATTATTAGGTGTTTTATGTGTATGATTCCATTAGCCTATATGCTAAATTATATTTAAAGCTCCCTACCTATATATATACACATACAGTTTTATTAAGACCACCGATCATTTACAGATTCACCATAGGAAGGAAGCATAGATGGAGCTCCTATACATACCTTTATATATATGTGGGATGGTTGCGTACGTGTTAGTGTGGCTTTTGGAAAGGCCGCTGATAAAATTATAATTATTTTTATAAAATAAATTAATGTGGCAATATCGTTGCGGGGTTTCTTGTTGTTGGATGCGAATGGTGAGATTTGGTTGAAGCGCAGTCGTTTGAGTGGAAGTTGCAGCATACAGTTAGGAATAATCAGGACACGTGATTGAGTTGGAAAATAAGAGGCAACTGTGTTGGAGGGAAGAAAGCTTGAGAAGAGTTGAGCGATTTGACTTATTAATTAGTTGATCACATGGCGATGATGAAATGAGCGGAGAGAGATATCTCTAGAGTAGATGTTACCTTGTTGGAAGCGAAGGAGCACTGTCCGAACTCGGCGAGAGCCAGTGAACCCTGTAGGTGTTGTTCCTATGAGAGCTCAAGCGTAACTACCCATTCTTGCTTTCCGATTTAACACCAAGCCTCAGTTTCTCTCTGATTGGTCGAGAGATGTCACATGATCCTTTCCTATTGGTTGACCTACTTGAGGTGTTGTCTTTTGATTGGTCGAGAGATGTCACATGCTCTTTTCCTATTGGTTGACCTACTTAAGGTGCTGTCTTCTGATGGGCCGGCGGCTTCCTTTGGTGTTAGTTACGCCCGGCCTGGGTCAGGAAGTGTCTTATTTGTTCGACTCGATTTACTTCCGCGGTTATCAAAATACGTCCTGCTTTGTCAGGAAGTATTGAATGTTAGCTTTAACATTTATAACTTCTGGTCATTAGATACGTCCTGTTTTTCCAGGAAGTGTCGGTTTAAACTTAGCTCGCAGGGACCTGGGGTCAGAAGGTTAACTGCGACGTCTTCCTATGTCTTTTGTTACTTTCTTTCCTCCAGTTACCTTATTCTTTTATTAAATCTTTGAAAATCATACATGGTACATACATAGTGGGTCGGGGTTGCATTTAATTATATACAAATTATGACAGATGCGCCCCCTACATATGAAGAATTCAAGAAGGGGTTAGCCTGAGAGAATTCTGTAAAGTGAAAAATAATTTTGTGGGAAAATTAGTTGTAGGTATTGAGGGACTATATACAAGCATTGCTGGTGACATAATAAGTAAAATAGCATGGTGTTGATGATATAGGTTGAGTATAATTAATAGAAATCAAAAAATTTTTTAATTGTGAGAAATCAATGAATGTTATGGTACATAGTGGGCAAAAAAAAAAAGAAAATGCGCCTAAACGAATTCTACTCGAGTTAAGAAATGAATTCGAGGGGGTTCTATTAAGGCTTTGAAATCAAAATAAAATAAAATAAAAGTTTTTTGAGCGAAATCAAAGTGGAGTGCTTGGTTGAATGGTGAAAAAAAAAAAAAAAAGGAAAAATGCCTAATTACTTTTTTGCTTGAATTTTGGAAAGGAATTCGAGGAAATTTCATAAGGTCTTTTGAGAAATCAAAATAAAAATAAAAATAAGAGTTGAACGAAATCAAAGTTGAGTGTTTAAAAAAAAATGAAAAATAAAAAGGTTTCAACAACAAAGGGTGATTTAATGTTTTTAATTTAATCGAAAACCAGTGGGTTTTCGTTGATAATTGAGTTGTGGCAATATAAGTCAAGTGGTAAATAGAATGATAATTGATAAATGAAAATGATAATATAAACTAATTGGTAAATAAAATGATAGTTAATGATTAAAATTGATAATAAGTTGAATAAATTGCTAAATTGATTAAACATTTATATTTTTAATTGAGAGAAAATAATGAAAATGATTGATATGAAAGATAAGGTGTATTGGTTGGAACCCTTTGGTATCTTCATGCCCTGATCTACATGTATTGGTTGCTCCATTTTGCCCTATAAATGTTTTACTTGCTCAATTATGCCCTATAAATTTTTTGTCTCATCTGTAGTGACACTTAGGTGAAAAACGTGATTCTAGCCCTCAAGTGCGTTTATGCTGTGTGTACAGGAGACATGGAAATCTATATAACCTTTATGTGTAATTTTTTGTCTTTGTGTGTGTGTTGTGAAAAATGTTAGAAGTCGGTTGTGTAAGAGATGTGTGAGCTAGTTCTAGGTGTTGTTTCGTGGATGTGTAATTGGGTGGTAAAAATCGATATGTAGACTCGAACTGGAATAAAAACCGGTGGCATAGTGAGGTTCCCAGTCGACCTCAATAGGGGATCTTCTCATTGTAATTAGAGATACGGAAGTGGGGTGTGTCGGGCAAACGAGAGGGAGGGAAATTGGAGATCGGACGAAGGCGCTCCGCTTTGTTTACAGAGGCCGAATTTAACCGCCGCGGACTATACTTCCTGTCGTGGTGTTTCAAATCCTCATTTCCTGCCGTCTATTTATTTTGGGGTGTGGCTCGGGGCTTGTTTTTGGAGCGTGGTTTCTCCGACATTGTTTGGTCATCTTTTCAGTTACTGTTATCTCTTCGGAGTTTATTTAGATTTTCTGCGAAGATGGTTCCTAAAATTATGAGAAGTTTTATAAATGTTTGTCCTAGATTAAAAACTACCTCTTGTAGTTCGAAGATTTTCTGCGCGGGCATGGCATATATAAACAAGTAATTAATGAATAAAATTGGGATACAGTTGTACGGTAGAACTAATAAACAAAGGATAAAAATCAGGTGAAATATAGGATATTGTCCCATGTTCGTCCATATTTTTGTAACTGGGGACTCTGAAATATTTGCTTGAACCTTATTAATTGTAGAATTTGAATGATTGGTAGGTTCGTAGTTCTCTTGTTTGATATCTTTAGGGAGTGGTGTGATATGATTGAGTTGGTTGTCAGGTTTGCAGTTTTTAACATCGGGGAAGAGTGATGTAAATCGTCTTGTTGCAAAAATGGCAGGGTCTAAATGCCTGAAAGGTTCGCTGCTGGTGGGTTTGAACCTTAATGACTCTGTTGGGAATAATTCGGGTGTTAAATGTTTGAAAGGGAACGTATAATTGGGGTTGTGCTTTATATGATAGGTGCTAACGGCGGGTGGTGATATATAATGGATTTTTTCTGTATACAGTTTAAGTTTGTTGACGTGGATTGTGTCAGTGTCTCTTTGAAGTGGTTGATTTGGTCGATCTATGCGGACCACATTTGGTGAAATAATTTCTAATATTGTGTGAGGTCCTGTGAAATATGGCGCAAGTTTCCCTGTATTTGGGTGGTGATATAATTTTACTAATACTAGATCACCTACTTCGAAATGTGGTTGCTTGTGTCGTTGGTCATAAGTGTTTTTGTCTTGTAAATGTTTGTTTTGTGTGCGTGTGTGTGCAATTTTTCTAGCTTTGTCGATATCTGGGTACGGTGTGTTATGATTAGAGATTTCTGGAGGTAGGATACCAAACATTAAGTATATGGGTGGAAAACCTGTGGTAGAGTGGGGTGTCTTGTTATATATAAGTGTAACCTTCTTGACCAACTTGGTCCATGCGACCTTAGGATTTTCTAGGTGTAATAACCTAAGTTTTCCCGTGAGGGTGGCGTTTAGGCGTTCACATAGACCGTTGGCCTGTGGATTGTTGCTGGTTGTGAGCAATGGGTGAATATTTCTATTAAGTAGAAAACTACGAAATTTGGGTGAAGTGAAGGCAGGGGCTCTATCCGTAAGAAGGCGTTTTGGAGAACCATCCTGGAATACTCGTTTAAGTACCTGTTGGTAGGTGGTGGTACTGGTGGATTTAGATGGAAAAGCCCACGCGTAGCGTGAAAAATGATCGACTACCACATGGAGGTATATCTTGGTGTTGTCATATTTGGCAAATCCTGCTATGGTGTCCAGAGATAAAAGGTCGAAGGGTTCTTTAGATTCCGGAGGTTGACTTAATTCTCCGTAAGTGGGTCCTACTGGACGTTTTGTTAATTGGCAGGTGGGACAGGTCTTAACTTTTTGTTTAATATCTTTTGACATACCTTGCCAGTAATATTGTGTGGAGATAATTCGTGACATTTGGGAAATACCGGGGTGATTGTATTGTGTGTGTACTGTTTGTAAGAGTTGTTGTATGAGTGGTTTTGGAAGTATAATCTTGGTTACACCTTTTCGGGAAACTGTATGTAATCCATTATGATCAATGGTCAAACTAGACTCTTTCGATGGAGGAGATTGGTGGGTCTTGATAAGGGTGGCGTCCAAGAATCCACAAAACGGGTTACGGGACAAGAGATCTGCTTCATATTGTAGTTTTCCCTTTATGTAGCGGACCTCATATTCGTAACTCGATAGTCGTAAACTCCATCGAAACAGTCTACCGGACGGGTTCTTGATGGTTTTCAACCACTGCAATGCGTGATGGTCAGAAAATATTGTAAATTTTCTGCCCATAAGATAGATGCGAAACTTCTCCACACTCTCAACGATTGCTAAGCACTCACGTTCAGAGATGGAGTAGTTTTTCTCGTGTGGGCGCAATGTTCGGCTGAAATATTGAACTGGATATACGTTTCCGTCAGGGTGAACTTGTTTGAGAATGCCTGCTATACCGAGGGTGGATGCATCGCAATACACTTGGCATGGCAGACCTTCTTTGTAAAGGTGTAAAATGGGGTGTTGTGTGAGGTTTCCTTTCAGGTCAATGAACGCCTCTTGACAAGCTTCATTCCAGTTCCACACGACGTCCTTTTTGAGGAGATTGTTGAGTGGTGCTCGCAAGCGAGCGTATTCCGGAATGAATTTGTTATAGACGTTCACAGCGCCTAAGAAGGATTGTAGTGTTTTTCGGTTGTGTGGTTGTTTTATGGCGTGGATGATGTCGGTATTGCGTGTAAGTGGTGTAATTGTACCAGCTGTGATGGTGTAACCTAGAAAATTTATGGATTGTTTAAAAAATTCGCATTTTGCGAAGTTAAGTTGTAACTTCTCCGCTTCGCAAAAGGCGAAAAATTGTCGCAGGTGGTTTTGATGTTCCTCCAATGTGTTGGAGTAAATGATGAAATCATCAAAGTAATGTGCCACACAGTCAAGTCCGTGTCTCTGTAGGACCTGACTTATGGCTCGTTCGTAAATCTGAGGACTGGTTTTTAACCCGAAAGGTAATCGAGTGGGTTGGTATAATCCTTCAAAGGTGGCAAATGCTAACAGTGGTCGAGAATCGGGGTGTATTGGGACTTGCCAATACGCAGAGGATATGTCGGCCGTGGAAAAATATTTGGCCTGTGCGAGGCGGTCTAGGATATCCTCGATTCTCGGGAGGGGATGGACATCAGAGCTGATTAGCTCATTCACCTTCCTATAATCGATACAAAACCGTTTGGTTTTGTCGCGCTTAGTGACGAGGGTGACAGGGCTCGAGAAAGGTGAAAAAGATTGCTCTATGATGCCGTTCTCCAGCATTTGTTGTATTTGGTTACGGATTTCTTGTTGGTCACATATCGGAACACGATATGGACGTATGGTGATTATTTTTTTGGAATTCGTGGGTATTTTTACTGGTGGAATACGTAAGCATGGTACGTTGAATTTGTCCTGTGAAAAAATGTGAGTGTACCTTTGTAGAAGGGTTGTGAACTGTGGTGTATAGTGAGTGTTAGGTGTTGTGTTGTAGTATGCATGTGGTAAAGGGTTTTGTTGTGTATTAGTGTGAGTGTCGAGTTCGTTGTGTGGGTTGGTCATGTGAGAGTTGTGTAACGGTGTGTGATCACCTAGGTTTTTGGTATGCGAGTTATCCCGCTGTGTGGGTGCGTTTTGGACAGGTTCATAAGTTGAAGTTGTTGTGGTTTGATTATTTGAGGGCATGTAAAAAGGGCAATTGGCTTTAGTGAAAAAGGGGCATGTAGATAAGTGGGGTTTTCTCAATGAATGCACGCAATGGTTGTCATAGGCGGATAGTTGGGATGTGGGGAAAATTTTTTGTGACATCGCCTGACATTGCCAGTACGTGCATACATTGGACACATGATTAAAATGGTAGGAAAGGGTAGACAATGGGGCGCCCAGCTGGAGTATAGTGCATTTATTAAAATCTATGGTTAATCTGAATTTATGGAGGCTATTGATACTAAGAATTCCGAATGGCAATGGTGCATTCACTACATGGAAATACTCCTTTCGTGATATTTGTCCTATTGTCAGTGGGATAGATAGTTTACCCATGGTTTTTTGCAAATCCGTTTAGGGTTTGGAGGTGTAGTGAGTGTCCCTCAAGGGTTAAATTAGGCAGGTGGGTTTTTAGCATATGATAAATATTATATGGCACTATACTCAGGCTGGCGCCTGTATCAATTAAAAAGGGGCATGATACATTAGGGGCTAGAAAGAGTTTGACAGTCAGTTGGTTTAGGGATCCTACCTCAGTCTCGAAAGGGCTGTCCGGCTGAGGTGTCTCTGGCTTGACTTGGTTGTGATGAAGTCGGAACTGGTGATTTTGGGACCGTTTGCACTGTCCGGACTTTTTCGTGGGTCGTCGGGATTGGTCGACGTCGGCATTCGCTGTGCCAGTGTCTCGCGCCGCAGAACTTGCAGTTGGACGGCGGAAGAGGTGCATTCCATGCACCTGGGCGTCGGGATGTGCTGTGGTACGGACCCGACATTGTGGGTGGTTGATCTTCTCTGGATCGCGTTGCCGGTACACTGGGCCCGTGGATCCGCTGTACCAGTCGGAACCACTCTCCTAGGTTCTCGGGAGGCACTACGCGGACTAGGCGCTGGTCGTTGAATGGCAGTCCTTCTGTCAGCGTCTCGAGGATCACCTCTTGTGGAAGTCCTAGTTGCAATCCCATGGCGGTTTTTTCCCTGTAGTAGGTCTCTAAGTTGGTTTGTCCAGTGAGTTTCATGGCGAAATATTTCGCAAAGGATGCTTCGCTTGACTCAGGGTAGAGATCTAGGAGGATTTGTCTCACCTGGAAATAACTCTGGTCGGCCAGCCGAAGTTTCCTGAAGAGCTCCAGGGGTTGTCGCACCAGGTAGTTTGGCAGGCGCAATAATTTTTCTTGTTCTCCCATGGATGCGTCTTCCATTTTTCGGTCGAACGTCTGGAAAAACTGTGTCGCGCTGTATGCGCCGTCGAAAGGTGGGATCGCCGACTCCGCTCCATCAGAAATTTTTACTCGCGTCAGGAATGTTGACAGTTGGTTGATGGCGTCCGCTAGGGGCGCAGTTGTCTCTCGGCCGGTCACCTCCTGTCTTTCTCTTGCCGATTCGCTCTCTCTTACTTCTTGCCTTCTTTCCATTGTTTCCGTTGGACCGTCTGACTTTACGCCTGTGGGATCCTGATTTAATTCCATCTCACTATCCTGTCGACTTAACCGTTCTGTGGCAATATCGTTGCGGGGTTTCTTGTTGTTGGATGCGAATGGTGAGATTTGGTTGAAGCGCAGTCGTTTGAGTGGAAGTTGCAGCATACAGTTAGGAATAATCAGGACACGTGATTGAGTTGGAAAATAAGAGGCAACTGTGTTGGAGGGAAGAAAGCTTGAGAAGAGTTGAGCGATTTGACTTATTAATTAGTTGATCACATGGCGATGATGAAATGAGCGGAGAGAGATATCTCTAGAGTAGATGTTACCTTGTTGGAAGCGAAGGAGCACTGTCCGAACTCGGCGAGAGCCAGTGAACCCTGTAGGTGTTGTTCCTATGAGAGCTCAAGCGTAACTACCCATTCTTGCTTTCCGATTTAACACCAAGCCTCAGTTTCTCTCTGATTGGTCGAGAGATGTCACATGATCCTTTCCTATTGGTTGACCTACTTGAGGTGTTGTCTTTTGATTGGTCGAGAGATGTCACATGCTCTTTTCCTATTGGTTGACCTACTTAAGGTGCTGTCTTCTGATGGGCCGGCGGCTTCCTTTGGTGTTAGTTACGCCCGGCCTGGGTCAGGAAGTGTCTTATTTGTTCGACTCGATTTACTTCCGCGGTTATCAAAATACGTCCTGCTTTGTCAGGAAGTATTGAATGTTAGCTTTAACATTTATAACTTCTGGTCATTAGATACGTCCTGTTTTTCCAGGAAGTGTCGGTTTAAACTTAGCTCGCAGGGACCTGGGGTCAGAAGGTTAACTGCGACGTCTTCCTATGTCTTTTGTTACTTTCTTTCCTCCAGTTACCTTATTCTTTTATTAAATCTTTGAAAATCATACATGGTACATACATAGTGGGTCGGGGTTGCATTTAATTATATACAAATTATGACATTAATTTATTTTAAAATTCGAAATATATAGAGAGCAAAGAAGTAACGGCCGCTGGAAGCAAGCCTTGTTGTTGTTTGAACGACGCGCGTGGCCAGAGTCCCGGATGCCGCCCGCGCATGCGTAGTGAGGTGTTCTCCAAGCTCGCCGTTGCCGAGGCGTAGTGAAGCTTTGTCCCAGTTCGCGCTCGCTGAGGCAAAGTGTGGTCGCCACACATATATATATACATATAGATTTTTGATTACTGATTTGACAGATAATTTTAACTTCCACCTGGGTGACCTTGGTTTCAGCCACTGTAGGAGCCTCCTTCATCTCATGGTATAAAACACACACGGTACAACATGCTCACTCTCTTATACCTTACTGTCTTTAGGGAAAGTTTCCTGTGATTCTCAACCCCTTCTATTGGATAGTTGCCACAAACCTCCATCAAGGATTTCATCTCTAAAAATAAAAATATTAATTGTTGTCCTGCCCAATGAAGAGTAACGAAAAATAGGTATACATTTAACCCCAAAATAAGCATAAACAACCAAATAATTGATAAAATTAAAAATCCAAAATACCTAGGTGTAATACTTAATGAGGAATTGCGATTTACAGAACACATAATTAGCACCTCAAATAGAGCTACCAGAACACTAAACAATATCTGTGAGATATGATATTACCCGTCGCACATGCGCTTGGTAAAAATTCGTGACACCGTAACATTCGAGCCCATCATTAGCTTGTCATACGTGAAGTTTCAACTTCTAAACTTGATCGAACACCTAGCTTTTAAAGATACTATATATTTTTAAATATTATTCAAGAAAACGGTTGTAAAATTCAAGCTGGTAAGTAGCTTTGAGCTGAAAGTTATATGCTAACAAAATAAACGTCGTTTGGTATTAAAATTAAATATTAGAAAACATTAATACGTATCAATTATGTTCATTTAAAATAACTAATATGAAATTTAAATTTATTTTTTTTTACGCGTATGATTATTTTCAAATTTAAATCAATTTTCTACTAAAAAGAATCATACGCATCAAAAATAGTTTAAAATTCTTCTAACAGATGGCGCACTAATACATCATATTAATATCTAATATGCTTAACATATTTAACATATAATTTGAATATTATAACTAAACCTATATAAATAACTGCTTGAATATTTTACTTCAAAAGCTTTAATTAGCTGTATATTTTTAATGTTTAAACATAATTTAAATATCCACGAATATCGGATTTATATATATCTGATTATTTAAATTGCCAATATAATTATATTTACAAAATGGATTCTGCATATTTTATAAGTTTATAAAAGTTTTATTATATAACGTCCAATTCAACCATTATAAATTAAACATACGATTTGAATAAATACTTCTTTGGATGGTCGTTTCTTTTTTTTTTTTTTTTGTTTTATTCTCTCAGAATGTATAAATATATTTTAATAGAGTTATAGGCTTATCTTTGAGACCAAATATTTTATTAATATCCTTATAAAAGATAAGCGTGTGAAACTAATCAAATATTGGTTTAAAAAATCAATTTTGATTATATATATTGTGAAAATATATTTCTATAAATCCTGGTATGTTTTGAAAATTTCTGTAAAATATTTTGAGAATATGAAATGTTATCGTTTTATGATTAATAAATTCTAATTTTTTATAAAAGCTGTAAAATAAATTTGAATTAAATATTTTAATATAATGAAAATGGAAAAAGTATGAAATCGATATTTCTCACTCAAAACGCTATAAAATTAGAAAGCATACCTTTAATGGTTTTAATTATAATTTAAAATCGATTTCAGATAATATTTAAAAGGTTTTCAAAAATAATTTATTGAATACAGATATTTATTTACATTTTCATAAGCATTATTGAGATTTTCACAATTTCATTCATATTTGTAAGATATATATATTTATATATGAAAAATGGCATATCCTGACCAGGAGCACATGTGCTTTACAGAAGGCAGAGCGCCATCTGGTGGAACAGAAATCAACTAAACATTGATTTAGCCTGTTCCCTGATATTTGGCCAACCCAATTTTTTTCTTCTTTCGTTTTTTAATATATTTATATATTTTATATTTATTTATATTAAAAATAATGAAGGCATATTCTGACCAAAAATTATTTTTATATATATTATATATTTCAATATATAGTTTTATATTTTTTTATTTTTTATATATATTTTTTTCACACACATATATATAATACCTTTTGACATATCGAAAGAGTTTTAAGAGCATAAAATAGCTGTGTGAATACAATTTTTGAAATGTAATATTCATATTGGTGCCAAAAATGGTTATTTTAATTTTGTATTGATATGCGCTTTGTTAAAAATTACTTGGTCAGCTTCTTGACTGCGCCAAAACGCCGCCATATTTACTCGCAGTGCCTAATTTGATGTAATTCTCCATTGTTCTAGGGAAAATATTTCATGGGGAAGATAAAGACCCCTATTAATCTACTAGTCTGACAGCTAATATATTTCATAGGTCTCACACGACATTATTATATATTACCCCATTAACATATTTTACCTTCCAAACCTATATTTTGAGAAATATTTTTATGTCATTTTTAGGATATAATTATATTTATTTTTGAAAATAGAGCAATCCATAGATGAAACTTTAATTAAAAAGACATATATTGGATCAAAATATCATTTATTTCACCAATATTTCAGTTGGCTGAATGCCAACCTTTATCAAGGTGTTATAACATTTTAAAGTGTGTCAACAACAAAATCAGCACCACATACCGTCAACAGCATTAAGTTTTTAAAAAATTATTTTGTTATATTCATTTTATTGATTACTAGCGGATGTACCCGGCTTCGCCCAGGTTTTTCTCGAGGGAATGTTTGTAGTCTAGTAATAAGAAAATATACTACACCTAAAAACTATCAGAGAAAAGAGAAACCACGGAAGGTGAACAGAAAAATGCTTACAATGGATGTTATGTTTACGATATCAAGTTAAATAAAAACAAAGATAAAATTTGCATATGTTGGTCACTATAAATTTGTATATTTGTTAGGCGAAATTAGAAACATGATAAAACAATTGGGTATTTAAAAACAAATGTAGAAATAAAAGTTGAAGTATAATAAACAATGCTAAAAATTAGTTTTAATTATTAATCAAGATTGTGTGTGAATATGTGAGAAAGATGTAATATCGTTGTTGTTTTCTTGGCCGACTGTTTTACATATGGTGTTATCTTAAAATTGCTTGTTTTGAATATTTTTTAGATTGAGATTATTAGCTAGTATGTAAAAAAATTAACTCTGTTGAAATTTAATTTTGTATTTATATATAAATAAAATTAACTCTGTTGATTTTTTTTTGTATTTAATCGATAACAGCGAAGTTACGCATGTTAATGTTAGGAAATATATTTTGATGTTAAGCAAAACCTGCTCCATCTCGTTTTACAAAAATGTTGAAAATTTGGTTGAAATTGATGCATTGTAACGAAAGTTTTTAGTGATGTCCACTTATGAAATTTGCATTTTATTAATATAGATTAAATAATTATTTTTGCAAAAAATATAATTATTATATTTTATATATTTTAATTTCCGTAATTCACATAACATTGATATAAGCACACAAAATCAAAAATAAGATGTAAAGAAAATATGAAAAAGTTAATCGCTGTTTAATATGGCTTCAATATGAAGACATAATGGAGTGGTCTAGGGTTTGGTAGAAACAGCAGAATGGTGTATCAAGTCATGTTAACGGCCGTTGATGAAGAAGCAAAGTTTTCCCCACACTGGAGGAATGTCTAGTGACGTGGAAGGATGCCTCAATACTGTAAGATGTAAGAATACGGTAATCTTTGAAGATAATCCTTCCTTGATACGTACTTATCTGCAGATGGATTTCGTGCATAGAGAGGCTTCCATGTAGATGGCACATTGGTCCTTTTCTGTTAGACATTCACAGTGAACATGTCCAGATATGGAATCAACATTATTCTTTTTTTTTTTACACATATAAATTTACTGGCAACGCGCTTCTTTTAAATATCATCAAATATTGTCTCTACAGACCTTACTGCAATGATATGAGTTATTGAATGAGAGGGCTTGTCTCATCAGTAGTGAACCCTCTCAGCGGTTTCGCCAAATTAATCTCTAGACAGCTCTATTATTGTATTGGATTGGTTTAGAATATACCCTGTATTTTCTATGGAAGGCAGCTTAGGGGTGTTTAGTGAACTATGGACATAAGCTTATAGGTCTTTAGAGGTACATACATATAATTCCAAGGTATTGCATCGAGCAAAGCTCTTCCGCAAAATATGTTTTCATAACAAATATATATTAGTAAATTTAATTTAATTGCCAAATTTATTTGTGTAAAATTTTAACGATAGATGGCAATTAAATTTAATTATTCTTTCTCACGTCATTTCAAATATCGAAAAACAACTGGAGTAAACATTTCTTATTCATTGATTTATCAATAGATTTAAATCTACTGGATATCAATCAATCAAATGCCACAGTTTCTGGAGATCTTTATTCTTTATTAAACGTAATCTCGAACTTTCGGCCATCTCTGTTCTTCTACAGGATTACATGAAAATATATAAATAATTTTCATATGTTTCTATGTACACCCATACCTCGCTTTGCGTCGGGGTTACGTTCCAAAAAAAAAAACACGATGCAATTTGAAACGACGCAAAGTGAAAATATGTGAAGGCGCAATCAAAAACAAAGGTGTTGCCATATTTTAGGAAAAAAATAAAAAATAAAAATTTAAAGACTCGAATCCAAAACAACGCAATTTCGAAAATCTAACGACGCACAGTGAAAATCAGTAAAAATTAAGCAGCGACGCAACTTCGAAAAAAACGCAAAACGACGCAAAGCGAGGTATTGGTGTAGAAGGACAGAGATGCCTGAAATCTCGAGAATACGTTTAATAAAGATAAAAGATCTCCAGAAACTGTGGTATTTGTTTGAGACGTTTATTATTGTTATGTGTGTTGATGTCATACGTTGGGTAGACAGTTTTAAATCTTGGAAGAGTATTTAAAAACAGAAAAACTTCAGGTTTCCAGGGATATTTCAATAAAAATAAACAATTATCTCTTTAATACTGATGTTTTTATCTTGATTAACAATGGCTTCTACAAGAACATAGTCTTTTCACACACACAAAAAGCTTTATTAAGACCACCGGTCTTATACAGATTCACCACAGGAAGAAATAATAGAAGGAGCTCCTGTACTCCAGGCAGCACCCAACAACAGCCTCCAGGTCCGACGCATGTCCAATGGCCACACGTTCCTTTGTGTATACGTCATGGTTAGCGTATCACTGAACAGGCTAGTGTGGAATCAGCCGCGTTCTAGTCTTCACTTTCCTCATCCAAATGGATCACGGCATTCGGCGTTTCTATTAATCTCACTTGAACGGTGACTTGAATGGCTGAGATCAGTGCTCCATTATTGTCCTACTGTCAAGGATTCAGTACAGCGGGTCATAGAGAATCAACAAGTCTCCAAAAGAGTCTTCAAGAAAAGAAGACACTTTGGAGACTTGTTGTTGATTGTGATCAAAGGATTCTAATCATTTAAAGAGGGTCATAGAGTCAAATATATCTTAAAATAAGAGACAATTAGGCCAGAATAGGTTTATATATCTCTCGAAATTTCGACAGAAATAGTTTGTCTTCGTCAAGGAAAATAAGAATAAAGCATTTGGCAAGAAAAGAAAAGGCATTTGACAAGGCATTATAAATGATTCCGAGGTTGTACTGGCCTTATCACGTGATATCTCAAATTTTAGTACAAAATCTAAATAACGAGTCAAAATCTTTTTATTTTCTTGACGAGACCAAAATGTTTTGGTCAAAACGTTGAGAAAATAAAAACAATTTCTAGACTAAAAGTGTCTCTATATTTTAAGAAGTATGAATTCCTGCCAGGAGACAAACTCTATCACCAGGAGAGTCAAATACACCCATACCTCGCTTTGTGTCGGGGTTACATTCCAAAAAAACACGACGCAAAGTGAAAATATGTGAAGACGCAATCAAAAACAAAGGTGATGCCATATTTTACGAAAAGAAAATTAAAGACTCGAATCCAAAACAACGCAACTTCGAAAATCTAACGATGCACAGTGAAAATCAGTAAAAATTAAGCAGCGACGCAACTTCGAAAAAAACGCAAAACTAAACGACGCAAAGCGAGGTATTGGTGTAGTTATAAAATGAATAAAGCTTCCAGGGCTAAGTTTCTTGTCAAATATGGAGAAAAGTAGAATCCATTCTCCAGACCATTCCCCAACAGATGTCAACTACATCCAATTTGTAAATCAACGTTATAGATTTATAATTAATCAGTTTTTATTCGGATTAAGGTAAAAAAAATACTTTCCAAAAAACCCTATATTTTATTTATTTTTTATTTAGTGAGTGACAATCTTCACAACATCTTCTCATTAATTTTAAACTTCCTTTAGCAATATTTTTTTATTATAAAGTAAAATACATTTTTAAAAAGGCCGTGAAAAAGGTTTTGCCTGAAAGAGATTTAAAAAAAAAACGATTTTTAACTGATTTTTTGCCATCACAGAAAATAAATTTGACCAATGCAAACCCTTAGATGGATTTGTGTTGGATCGTTTTTGAAGACAACTCTCAGATTTATTAAACTTTAAACAGTTTTAGATATAGAGAGAGTTAAATACCTCGTATTTAAGGCAACAATCATCTAATTTACATATATCGTTCTAACCTGATTCAACTTGTGCAAAACAGACGACAAAAGAAAAAATAAACAAATTAATGGTAGAGGGTAAGTTCCTATTTTTTACAAGCTTTCACACTCAAAGATAACGCGCCATCTATACACATAAAATGAAAGGATTTAAAAGCACGAATGTTTCTTTTATACATAATACAAACTTCTACTGACCTTACTGCGATGAAAAAATATATTGGGAGGGCTTGGCTCATCAGTGGTGAACCCTCCCAGCGGTTTCGCCAATTTAATCCACCAGACAGAGATTCCATCCTTCAGTGCTGCGTATATAAGCAGAATCGTCCAATACAGTATTAGAGCTCTGAGAAGCGGTCTGGTGGATTAAATTGGCGAAACCGCTGGGAGGGTTCACCACTGATGAGCCAAGCCCTCCCAATATATTTTTCCATCGCAGTAAGGGCAGTATAAGTTTGTACTATGTATAAAAGAAACATTCGTGCTTTTAAATCCTTTCATTTTATGTGTAATGATCATTTTATTGCTTCAACTTGATTTATATGAATGAAACTGTCTTTGTTAGTTTAGCCTGATAATTAATAATGTAAATATAAAAGCGCATTTATGTAATTATATATTTACATAAAAACATAGAGAATATATGATCAATTTCTAAGGGAGGTTCAAACAATGGACACATATGTAGTCACGAATGTTTATTTTACATATAAAGCAAATTTTTACTGTCCCTACTGTGATAAGAAAAATTGGGAGGGCTTGGCTCAACAGTGGTGAACCTTTCCAGCGGACAATTGTTATATGTCCTATAGGTTCTTGTGCCATCTGGATGTATTGTTATTCCTTTATAGTGTTTCATTCTGAGTCTTGGTATAGATTTTGTGTAATTCTTCTCTCGGAGTAATAATCCACCCCGCACGTCTATTTTCAAAATTTTGTTTTACAAACAGAAATTAATATATTTTTCTCTCAATATATAATAAGTATTTAAAATGTAAATAATAAGGTGTATATAAAAATTGTATTTATTATTAAGTTGTTAACGTGATACTTCTGTTGAAGGACTGACAAGTCTGAAAACTTGAAAATAAAAAATTGCACAAGAAACTTATAACCCTGGAAGCTTTATTTATTTTATAATATTTGGTCTTTCCTTAATGTAATGATAAGTATATTGTGGGGGCTTGGCTCATCAACACTCCTTGCTACCAGACTGTGGATCGACCTATGAAATTGGAGGAACCTTGTTAAGGATAAACACCAGACTTGAAGACCGATACACCTGTATATATACTATTATTGTGCCTTCTACATGCTTTAGGATAAGCATTTAAAGGCATCACTCATGTTTAGGTGTCTCCAAGCGCCCGCCGCAGTGGAGGGCCAAGGAGAGGGCTGGAGAGGCGACGGCGAGGCCGTGGGCACCCCGGAGGAGAAGAGGGCGAGTGCGCGCCGTTTTGAGGGAACCAAGGCAGCACCAAGCACAACTAAGGCGCCGCAGGCTTCAAAAATAGTTAAGGGATCATTTCAGAGATCGAGATCAAGCGATCGAGACCCAGATCTCAGGAGGTCTGGCTTCTATCGTCTGGGTTTTATCTCTAATACACCTGTATATATCACATATTTATACGATGCATTAACACGCCCTCTGTTATAAAAAAATTGAACTATTTCTGACGTGTATAATTCTTTTTCTCTTTAAAAAAAAAATCAATTTTCTACTGTCCTTACTGCAATTATAAAATAATGGGAGGGCCTGGCTCATCAGCGGTATGGTAGATTAAACTGGCGAAACCGCTGGAAGTGTTTACTACTGATGAACCAGATCCTCCCATTATTTTATCATTGCAGTAAATAGTATAAAATTGATTTTTTTTAAGAAAACGAATCATTCGCTTCATAAATAGTTATAATTTCTTATATATTACATTACATTACATATTACATTACATAAATATATAAAAATGAATGTTTGTATGTTTGTTTGTCTGTCTGTATGTCCGGTATACAAATTCGCAGTAGTTCACTAATTCAAACCAAAATTTCCATACATAGGTAAAAAAATATGGGGAAGACGATAGGCTATTTTAAAAAATATATAAATCAATTATTAAAACTATATATTTTTAGTCAGAAAATGATGATGACGATATTGCTGTATCATGTTTGATTATTAGATACATAATTATATCGGGAAAAATTCCAAAAATCAGAGACCACGGGTGAAACCAGTTCATTATTTTGTACGCAGGAACAAAATTCTAACAGAAAAACATTCATTCGAGCAGAAAACAAAAGCCAGATCATCTTTCTATAAAAATATCGCTTCTCAGACACAAAGTTTGGAGCGGGACGTTGCACAAAAGTGACATCCACGGTGCCAATTTATAATTGTAACGAATATTATTTGAATAAAAACATTTAATCGGGTAAAACCCGGTCGTTGCCCGGGTCATTCGGCTAGTATTGCATAAATATGGCCAGAAGAAGATAATTTAAAATCGCTTTAATAACCTCAACTTTTCTTCTTTCTTAACTCCACTCAATCATATTAGGGTATCAAGTTGTGACCCTTGATGGTGTCTCTTTGACAACCATCATGACTGGGTGAAAAAGAATGCGTCTGCCTTTGTCATTAAGACTGGGAGCACTACTCAGTGGCAGGCCGACTTTGCTCCAAAAGAAATGGCCGCCTCTGACATGAGGAACAGACACCATGTGCAGCCGCTCCTAACATGGAGTACAGACTCATCCTGTATCCCTGGATTAGGAGCCCTTACAGGGTACCATCAGCCGGGCCAGCTGAACCCAGATTTTTTAGTGAGCTTGTTACTGCTCCCCTTCCTCCTTTTTCATCCGGGCTTGGGACCGGCAAAGGCGGAGTTATTTCAACTTTTGATTATAGATGGCGTGCTAAAACCTTGTATATTTGAAAATCCATCTTAAGGTATTCTAGTGCCGTATCACGCCCCAATCAAATTTAAAATTGAGAATGAAGAAAGCTCTTGTACGATCCGCGGTCAGAGATTAGCACTGGGGAAACATAAGTCTCACATAAAAGGACGTCGTTATTTTTGGAGATGGCCATTTGGCTGTGAAACCTGGTCGTGAGGCTGGGTTTATCTTCTTTGAGCGGCGGCTTTATGTACCGCTTCCATAGCCACTTATCCCAGTTAACTGTCCATTGATAGGTACACAATTCATTCTTATCTTTTTTAAAACAAATCCACAAGAAACCTACTGCTGCACATGACTGGTACAGTGCAGGAGGGACAAGTTCTGTCCTCCTTAGGGAACAGCAGTTCTTGATTTCCAGGCAAATTAAAATTTATAAAGTACCAAAGAGATAATAAGGGAATTTCACAGAAGTGTAAAATATAATGATCCGAAATTTTAAACCTGTGAATATATACACTGCGTGACATTGAAAATGGAACACCAAGAAATAGTGGCCAGAAAATTATGCAAATTTGAGGGTAGACGCACCTAACCGAGTTATGCAAATGATGTAAAATGCGCAGCTCTCGTGCACACATGGAGTAAGATATAAGGGAAGGAACTTGCAGAAAGGACAGTATTCGTGTCGTTATTTCTTAAAGGAAAATCATTGTAGAAATTTTGTTCTTGTGTCAAAAGACACGTGTAGAAACAGAGAATGCCAGGTCATCGTAAACGGAGGCAGTTCAAGCAGACAGACGCTTTTACGAGGGGCATGGTGATCGGACTGAAAAGGGCAAGTTGGTCCATACGTCAAATCGCAGCTGATACACACCTTGGTGCGTCCACGGTGCACCTACTGTGGAGAAGATGGTTGGAACAAGGAAATGTGGCAATTTATAGGAATGTCGGTGCAACCAGAGTGACGTCAGCACGTGTGGATCGGCGTATCCTTCGACAAGCAGTGGCGGCCCCACAAGCCACTTGTACCGCCATCCTGCAACATGTGCAAGACACCCTAGATCATTCCATCTCGACCAGAACCATTTCCCGTCGATTGGTTGCTAATGGCTTGCACTCATGCCGTCCGCTAAGAAGACTGCCATTGACCCCACCGAATAGGCGCCAACGTTTGGAATGGTGCCGGGCTAGATCGACGTGGATGACGGAATTGCACAGGGTCGTGTTCTCAGATGAGTCGCGTTTCTGCTTGTCCAGTGATAGTCGCCGTGTACGCGTGTGGCGTCGACGTGGAGAAAGGTCCAATCCGGCAGCAATTGTGGAACGCCCCACCGTGCGACAACGTGGAATCATGGTTTGGGGCGCAATCGCGTATGATTCCAGGTCATCTTTACTTCGTATTCAGGACACTATGACGGCCCAACGATACGTTGATGATGTGCTGCGACCGGTGACACTCCCCTACCTTCAGGGGGTACCCAATGCCCTTTATCAGCAGGATAACGCCCGACCGCACACTGCTCGCATTAGCCAACAAGCTCTGCAAGATGTACAGATGCTTCCCTGGCCACCGTACTCTCCTGATCTCTCACCAATCGAGCACGTCTGGGACACCATTGGACGCCGTTTGCATGCCTTGCCACAGCCGCGTTCAGAAGACGAACTGTGGCAAATGGTTGAGAGGGAATGGAGAGCCATCCCTCAGGACGCCATCCGTACTCTGATTGACTCTCTACCTAGACGTGTTGCTGTGTGCATCGCCGTCCGCGGTGCTCCTACTTGCTACTAAGCCGACGCCGTTCTCGCTCTGTATTATGACTATCATTTTGAAATAAAATCACTTATTGTTCGTCCCTGTCTCTCTCTGTCTGCCGATTTTCATCACTTTCTGGCCACTATTTCTTGGTGTTCCATTTTCAATGTCACGCAGTGTATAATAATAAATATTTTACACAAATGAATTTACTGGCAATGCGCTTCTTTTAAATATCATCAAATATTATCTCTACAGTCTGTAGAGATCTGTAAATATAATATTTGATGATATTTAAAAGAAGCGCATTGCCAGTAAATTCATTTGTGTAAAGTTTTAACGATAGATGGCAATTGAATTTAACTTACTAAAATAAATATTTGTTATCATATAGTCGACCTATAGCCACCCAGCTGGAATTTTCCATATCTAATGAACACCAATTTTCTTCAACTTGGATAATAAAATTGACAATTATACCGCAAATGTTTCTTTTGAACGTAAAATCGAAATTTATTTTAAGGAGAAATAGCGATGTCCAGGGTTGCCTAGTGGACATGGCATCTGCCCGGTAAACGGAATACTGTGGGTTCGTTTCCCATCCCTGGACACTTTTATTTTTCCGTTTATCATTACTCTTCACAATTCATCCTTTCATACTTCATCCTTAAGGTTAGAAATAATCGTTATTTCTCCTTAAAATAAATTTAAATTTTTCGTTCAAAAGAAACATTTGTGGTATAATTTTCAAATTTATTTCTACAATATCATAAGCCGCATTATATTGTATTATTGGATGATAAAATTAGAAGATTGAAGAAAAATAGACAAATATATAAAAATTCGAAACTATTTTAAACGCGTATGATTCTTTTTAAAATTAAACAATTTCTACTGTCCTTACTACATTGGAAAAATTAAAGGGAGAGCCTGGCTCATCAATGGTGAACCCTCCCGAGGTTTCGCCAGTTTAATCTACCATTTTATTAATTTTCCATTGCAGTAAGGGCAGTAGAAATTGTTTAATTTCAAAAAAGAATCTTACACGTTTAAAATAGTTTCGAATTTTGATAACAGATGGCGCGCTAGTGCATCATATTATAAATATATAAAAGAAATACATGGCTATATCTCAACCAATTTTTATTATTTAGTTACCGACGTCTTCCAGTGACTCGCTGTCAGAAGGATGTGAGATAGGAGAGTAACAGCGAGTTATTCAAACATCGGGAACTGAATCAATAATTGATTGATGTAGCCATATTAATCTTTAAATCACAAACATATAATCAACAAATGATCTTCTTAAAAGAAATATGGTAAAAGAGTTTTGCTTTCAATCATATAAAGATGTGCAGTGTAGTTCATAAGTATCCATATGATGGGCAAAAAGAGCTGATGTCGTTGTTTAGCTATCCACATAGAGATGAGAGTCACAATTTGCCCCTCTGTGCTGTAGAGTGAGAACGATAACTTAGCTAAATTGGACAGTGAACATGTAGATTTAAACTTATGAAGATATACTCTTTCTTCTGTAATCCCTGAGCCCCAATACACGCTACGCTACGCAGCCGTTCAAATCTCCTCGCGGCCGCGGGGACGTACAACCGCGGCTGAGCGGCTCCGCCATGAACATCAACATCGTTGATGCCAAGCTGGAAGTGACGCTGCTCAACCTGGTGAACATCAGCCCGCTCAGCACCATCTACGACATCAAGAAACACACGCACAATGCCCTGCGTCGCTTCCCTCCCGAGCGCCAAGGTCTATCTCTCCACCCGGGCTCCAAGAACCTCGAAGACGACCAGGTCCTGAATGCTCTAGAATGGTGCGGCGAGAAGAGACTCTACCTCCACGACCTAGGACCTCAGGTCAACTACAAGACATCCTATGTGGTTGAATCTCTCGGATCTTTGAGCATATACCTAACCATCTTCATCTTCCGACATGCCCCTTCTGCACGTCTACCAGCGTTTCTATGGACATTCCACTATGTACGTCGGATCATTGAGACCCTTTATGTCCATAGGTTCACAAGACAATCAAGATCCTTTCGCGGGGCCCTACGTTCCTGCGTGTTCTACTGGCTGGCAAGTCTGGCTATTGGACTCCGGGTTAACCGACCTGGGTACCGTGGATTGGCGACTTGGTGGACCGTGTTGTGCGCTGCCGTGTTCTTCTTGTGTGAGATCGGCAACTTGAGCGTGCACGTGACCCTGAGGGACTTGAGGCCGCCTAACTCGCACGTCAGGGGTATCCCCCGGCCCACGATCAATCCGTTCACACGGCCATTCAACATGGTCTCCTGCCCGCACTATACCTACGAGGCAGGCTCCTGGATCTCCTACGCTCTACTAACAGCCAACGTGCCTGCGACCATCTACGCCGCCGTCTGCGCCTACCAGATGTCACAACGAGCCGCCCAGCACCATGCCAATTATCAGACCATGAGGGGTTATCCCAGGAATCGCAAGGCTTTCATTCCCTGCATATATTGATCTCTAACAAATTCTGTCTGTCATAGTGTTCTAACAACTTCTAAGTTACAATCTGATAATAAATCTCACAAATATCTAATGCTAAATTAGAGTTATCATTTAATTTTTAGGAAAGCAAAGTTCTTTATATTCTACACTTATAACTCTATTAAGACCACCGGTCTCCACTGAATATATAAATAATAAAAAGATCACACACACACAAAAGCCTTTATTAGGGACTTGCCCCATACAGATTCTCCCAATTGGGTAAGGTAACAATCATCTTGTGTTATTTACATAGGTAGTAAGATAGAACTGGCTTTACTCTTCATCTCAAAGTCATTCAATTGCTGACTGGTCCTTACATAATGATGATCTAAAAAATTTATAGTAAGCTATTGCCTTAGATTTGTTTGCTGATATTTTTGAAAGCAATACGCTAATAAAAAGATCAAAATTCGTCTAATGGAATTTTTTTTCCATTGCAGTAAGGACAGTAGAAATTGTTTATTTTTAAAAAGAATCATACGCGTCTATAATAGTTTCGAATTTTTATAACAGATGGCGTGCTAATGTATCATAATAAAAAGATGTAATATTGACACATATTATTGCTAAGGATTCAAATAAAATCTAAAAATATCGCTTACCAAAATGTTGTTATTAAATTGTAAAATGATAAGTAATGATATACACGTGTGTTTCTTTTTAAAATAAAACAATTTTCTACTGTCTTTACTGCCCAACAGTTTCGCTAGTTTGATCTACCATGTAAAATCTTATTTTAAGGTAAAATGCTTCGTTAAAGTGTGAAATTTTGTCTTAAAAGTGCCAAACCTTTATGTATGTACCTTTTTATTTTATGAAGTACATACATTTTTTGTGAATTCGATAAAGACGTTAGACATTTAGAATTTTTATACAGAGACATATTTGGTTCTGTGCATTATACTGATTTTTCAAACCTTTAAGACAACATTTTGCAGTTTTTATAATAATCTGTTTGTGACAATTTGACAATTAAAATAACTTTATTGACATGTAGCCAATGTTTACACTCAAAGAGAGTTATAATAGTAATAATAATAGTAAATTAAGATAAAAAAAATAATATAATAATAAATAGAAAAATAAAAATATGTACAAAAATTATATAATATGGAGGATGAAGGGGAGGCATCCTCGGCGCGCGAGTGTTCTCCTACAGACGATGAGCGGGTCCTCCACACCACCGAGCCCAACCTGAACAAAGTGGCGGTAGATCCGTAACTTTGCCGACGCGAGGATGGTCCAAGCCTGCAGGTCAGGGGGGCCGCCCGATGATGTTGAAGACCTCCCGGACGAGGGGCCTGATGGACTGGCAGCTCCAGTAACGGTGGCCCAGGGAGCGGTCGACGGACCCGCAGGCAGGACAAGAGGAGCCGGCTGAGGCAGGATGGGCCGGTGGGGTAGAGCATGGAGGGCCAACTTGAGGGCGGCATCGGCCTCATGGCCCGAGAAGGCGCAGCGCCGTAGCGAAGCCCAGTCGACCCTGGTCGGTGGGCTGATGGTAGCTGCCCATCTCGCCAGGTACCGGGAGATTGGGCTGGCCGCAAGGCGCGGACGATCCAGGGCCCGTCGGGCCGAGCGGGTCGTGAGCCCGAGGAACGGCGTGGCCGTCCCGCGCAGTACCACAGCCCCAGCCAAGGTAGTCTCTCGGAAGCTCTCCTGCACGTTCTCAGCCACCACCCTCTGGCAGAAGGCGGCGAGGGCCGCGGCGTAAGCAAGGGCGGAGCGCGTAGGGCGGGCGATGTGGGGGTCACCTAGGTCCCGGACTCGGGCCTCGACCCAGCGCGCGGGGGCCAGAAGGTCGGGAGGGCGAAGGAACCGGCAGCACAAATAATCTATTTGTGTTATTATCAACATTTTATACATTCTTAATGGCGAATAGTTCAAGATGGAATAACCATATTTTGGGGTTTAACAACCCCATTCTAAAATTTAATATCGAAGTTTTAAATTTCAAAACCATATTGGGTGTAAAATAAAAACTCTTTAATTATTATACTTAGTACACATGGTACAGTCTATGATAATCATGTTGTGATGCATTAACACGCCATCTGTTATCAAATTCCAAACTATTATAGACACGTATGATTCTTTTTAAAAATAAACAATTTATACTGTCCTTACTGTAATGGAAAATTAAATGGGAGGGTCTGGCTCATCAGTGTTGAACCCTATATATAGTCCATAGTTCATCTAAAATACCCAATCCAAGAGTCTAGCATCAGTATCACTATAAAAGGAAGATCGAAAAATGCAATATAACAGCGGTATGGTAGATTAAACTGGCGAAACCGCTGGCAGGATTCACCACTGATGAGCAAAGCCCTCCCATTAATTTTTTCATTGCAGTAAGGACAGAAGAAATTGTTTATTTTTAAAAAAGAATCATACGCGTCTATAATAGTTTCGAATCTTGATAATCATGTTGTTTATAATTGGCGCCTGCTTTTACTGTAGGTGCACCATATGTCTATAAATGTGCAAAGCAGTTTGACTTTTACAATGATGCTAGAGCAGCGTTTGGCTACTTGTATACACTGGTGGGATTGGAATTTTTCAAGAAACTGGGGTCATTGAAGCAATTTAGAAAAATTAGAAAAAAGGCCCAGTGTGGGATTCGATCCCAGGACGATGCTGTAGAATACCAACGGTTTAGACCACTCGACCAACAACCCCTAAATAACAACAGTTTATAGTTTAATTTAAAACAGAAGGATTCGTCAGATATCATTTCGAAGAAGAATTTAAAGTTAACGGCGACGTGTTTCTTTATTTATGGCTGTATAATCTTGGCAAGCTATCAGACTATGACGTCCTTCAACAGGCAACCATACAAGAAACTAAAGAATATAATATATATATACAAGTAGATATTTTTATATAATTAGAATTTTCTTTAAAATGAAATGAATGATTATTATATAATTCCTTTTCTTATCACCGTATATTTTTACTTTATATAATTAAATAATTATATATTTTTGTTAAATAGCAACATTTTACTCTACAAAATAAATCGTTTGAATTTAAAATACGGTGATTTTGAGAATATCATTATTTATCATATCATATTAAATGTATATTAAGTATAAACGAATTTTATATAATAAAATAAATATAAAAAGCTAATAATAAAATGTTAAATAATAAAATTCGAATTTAAAAATCGAAATTATTATTATATAACTTAAAATATCATTATTTTATTTCATAATGCTATTTTTAAACTATAATAGTTGAAATTTTATATTAAATATTGGTTTAAAATTTTCAAACTTTAAATTATTGTTTTTAAATGTTAAATTTTGTTATTAAATCTTAGGAAATATTCACTAATAAACGATATAAGATGGTAAAATTCCATTAAATGCCGGTATTAAACTATAAATTCTAAAGGCGTAAAATCTTTATATGTGCACAAAATAAAAAATAAGCACATCACTATTAAAATATAATAAGTTAAATTTGCCTTTAATATATATAATCAAAAGGTAATATTCACACATAAAATATACACACATATATAAACTATGATATTTAATTAAATTCAATTGTTTAAGGCCAATGTGGTACTCCAGAAATTATAAAATCTTTATTTTAAAAAGTTTGTGGAAATTCAAAATTGTATTTCGTACCGTTAAACCCCTGGGGCATATTTCAAAATACTTTTGAAATATATTTCACTTAAGATAATTCAGCGTTCTATTTTTTATTCTGGAAATTATGACAGCATCAAATTCTCTTTCCTTATAAATTTTGATCTAAAATTGCACCTAAACGGTTGCCTTAAATATTTCCAAAACTTTCAGAGATGTTTATTAAATTTGAAGGCATGAATAAAATATAGATAATATTTAAAATTATAACGGCGTATATACACTCAAAGACTATTATCTTAAAATAAATATAGAAGGAAATATTTATGAGATATATCGGAGTAACTTAATATTACATTTTAGTTATTGTTTTCTCAATTATAAATTTTGCGAATAAAGTATTTTCAATATATTTTATAAGGTCTACTTATATTATTTTAAAATGGAGTGAAATATAAATTTCATTTTTTTCAGAGAAATATTTTATATAATATTGATTTCATTTTAATTTAGACACTTTCATTTTTATTTAGAATATAATATAAAACATTTTTATAAATATAAAAATTCTCATTTGAACGGTCAGAATATACTTTTTTGGTTTTTTAATAAATCTATTAAAAAGTATTATAGGCTGATGTATCGTTTAAATATTTTTAAAAAATCAAGAATTTCGCATATTATTATAAAATATATATAGAGTTTAAGACAACATTTGACAATTTTCTTACAGATATTTGTATATAATATGTATTTTCGATTTTATTTGAAATATTAACAATTATATTATATGTGTATTTTTAATGTTAATATTATAAAACTGATCTAATAATAATATTGCCACACGAGTCATCAGTGAAAAAAAAAAAGAATTTATCATCATCACAAAATAAAAAACATAAGAAAAAAAAACAACAAAGAAACAAAAGAAAATGAGGATTTTTGTTATTTAAAAAATATAGATTTTTTGTAAAGAAATTGTTGCCTTTGTTTAGTGTTATTAATGAAACTGATTCCAATAATTATTAATTAAACATTATATTTATTGATTAACAAGAGAGAGATATAATATAAAAGGGAAACTTATATTGAAACAAAGGAACTCTTTCTTTCTTGTTTTTTTTTAGCGCCTATTTACCCGTGAGCTTACACACACTCTGTGGTAACAAATAATTAAAATATGTACAACACACGCTCCCCTGTGTGTAAGCCCTAATCAGCAAGTCCAAGGCTATCTGCACATTTCCGTAGTTTGTCCTTAGGTAGACTCTTCGTTAGTATATCCGCCTCCATGTCTTCACATTTAGTGTATTCCAGCTTGATTCCATTTTGAATTTCCTCTTTCACAAAATAATACTCTCGGTTTATGTGCTTTGTTCGTGAAGTAATCTTGTCAGATTGTATCCAGTTTATTGCAGCCTGGCTGTCACTTTTCAAGGTAATTGGGAAAGTTAAATTTTCACAAAGTTCTTCTAGTAATCCCTTTAACCATAATACTTCTGAAATGCCTTCACTTATTGAAATAAGTTCTGCTTCACATGTAGACAAGGCTACTAAATTTTGCTTTCTACTTCTCCAGTTTATTAAGTTGTTGCCAAGTTTGACTGTATAGCCTGAATAGGATTTTGCGTCTCGGGTTGTGCACCAGCTCGCATCAGTACTTATTGTGATGTTGTTGTCTTTTGACTTATATGCCAACATTTTATTTATTGTTCCCTTCAGATATCTATAAATCCTTTTAACTCCAGTTAAGTGTATTTCTCTTGGATCATTACTATACTGTGATAAATTGCTGACGTTGAAGGATATGTCCGGTCGAGTACCCGTAGAAAGGTACATTAGTGATCCAATCATTTCCTGGTATACAGTTTTATCTACTGGCTTAGAGTCCAAATATTCATCCAAATTTTGATTTTGATCTCCAGGTGTCTGCACACTGTTGCATTCTTCCAGTCCAAATCTGTGAAGAATTGTATCAATATAATGAGTCTGAGATAGATAAAATCCATCTTCTTCCCTTTTTATTTCAATTCCAATAAATGGTTCGCTATCTTTCTTTTCTGTTAGAGTAACATATTTTTCTATTTCTGAGGCTAGGTTGTCATTAATTTCCTTACTAGTTCCAGCAATGATGAGATCATCTACATATAGACCCAGTATTGCATACTCTTCTCCTCTCTGGAGTTTATAGACACATGGATCACATTTGGTTCTAATTATCCCCAACTGGTATAAAATTTCATTGATCCTTTTGTTCCAACATTTTCCTGATTGTGGTAGACCATACAGGCTTTTTTCCAATTTACACACTTTGTTTTCTTCTCCTTTTTGTATAAAACCATCTGGTTGTCTCATGTATACTGTCTCTTCTAACTCACCATAGAGATAAGCTGTCTTCACATCATAAGTCTTTATGGTTAAATTCTGTTGTGTTGCAAGAGCTACTATTGTTCGCAAGCTTTCCTTTTTGAGTACAGGTGAAAAAGATTCCTTATAGTCCACACCATATCTTTGATTGCATCCAACAGCAACCAGTCTGGCCTTTCGCTTATATATGCCGTCACTTGGTGTTTTCTTCGTACTGTAGACCCATTTACTATTGATGAATTTCATACCATTTTCCCTTGGTACTAGTGTCCATACTTTATGATTCTCTATCTCACTGAGCTCTTCTTCCATTGCTTTGTGCCATTCATTTCTTTCTCCACTATCCATTGCTTCTTTAAAGTTCTCCGGGATATAATGATCTATTTCCATAATTAAGTTTGCATCATTCCTCTCCTTTATTCTTTGTGAGCGTCGAACTCCTTCTCCAATCAATTTTCTTTCTTGTTCTTCAAGTCTTGCTTTGTGCCGTTCTTCTAAGATGTTCTTTGTTTCTCCTTTCTTTCTTCCTCCTTTTACGCATCTTTCCTGTATCAGTTCAGTTTGTGATGAGTCATTTTCACAGTCACCACCTAGTTTTACTGAAGTATCCTCCTGGGACTTCATTTTACTCTCTGTGACAGGATTGTCTTCTTTCAAGATAAGAAAGTCTTTAACTATTTCTTCACAATTTCCTTTATAGGTCAAATTATCACAATTAGTATCTTCCTGAATATCATTTGCATAATCAATTCCTCTCTTATCTTCACTAAATTTTACTGATCTGACTTCATGGATTCTCTTTGTCATTATATCATATATTCTGTAGGCTTTTCTTTTAATGGAATAACCAATAAATATTCCCTTTCTACCCTTTGGTGAAAACTTGTTTCTTCTTGGTTTGCTCTCAAGCCAATGTGTCAAACATCCAAATATTCGAATGTGTTTGACCGATGGTTTCCTGCCATTCCATCTCTGCATAGGTGTATTTTGCTTGATAGACCTGTGGGGTGTACAATTCTTAATGTATGCAGCTGTAGCAATTGCCTCTGCCCAAAACATCACGGGTAATTTTGAGTCAATTAGTAAGGTTCTCGCTGTATCTATAAGAGTCCTATTCACTCTATCTGCGACTCCATTACTTTGTGGTGAGTATGTGGTGGTAAGTTGGTGATGGATCCCACTTCTCTTGAAAAGTCCTTCAAATCTAGAGTTACAAAATTCAGTTCCATTGTCCGTTCTTACATCTTTTATTCTAAGACTTAATTCGTTTTCAGCTCTTGCTTTAAATTCTTCAAATCTTTCAAAGGTCTCATCTTTTGATCTCAGGAAATATACAAAGATTCTTCTACTGTAATCATCTACTATAACAAGGAAATACTTAGATCCTCCTAACGATTGACATGGCATTGGTCCACATAAATCCATATGAATCAACTGCAGGGGCTTAACTGTATAATTTTCTGTAATATTATATGGCTTCTGCACCAGTTTTCCCATTATGCATGCTTCACACTCTGGTCCCCTTTCGAATTTTAGATCCAATCCTCTTACAATATGTCCTTGAATCATTTTTTTCATGTATTCTTCATTTATATGGTTTAATCTCTTATGCCATAAACTTATATTGCTATTTTTATTTGATAAATGTGTATTTATAACCATGACATTTTCATTTTTTGCTATTGGTACATTTCTTTGTTTTGTTTCCATCATAAACATTCTATCTTTAATATATGCTCCAGCAACTAAATCATTCCCTTCATTATAAATTTTTGCTCCATCCTTATTGAAAATAACTGAATTTCCTTTGTTGACTAATTCGTATACTGACAATAAATTATTCCTTAAACTTGGTACATGTAAGATATCTTTGATGCGAATATTTTCTTGGCTTTCACTTGTGCATGTAGTAAGTCTCATATCTCCTTTGGCTATAGCTTGGGTAGTTTTGCCCTTTTCAGCTAGGTTGATTTCACTTTCATAATCTACCACATTTTCCATCAAAGTTAGGTTTGGGGTTAAATGTGCGGTGCATCCTGAATCTATACACCATATTTGTCTATCATTTCTCTCATCTGGTGAATCTTCAAATTCTTTTACATATGTTTCAAATGCTTGCTCATTAATTCCACTTTTCATAGTATCCACTGGGTTATTTGAATGTTCCCTACTGTATTTGTGATTTCTATAACCAGGATTCCATTTCTTTTGGTATCCTTGTTTCTGTTTATCTCGAAACCAGCAATCATTAGCTAGATGTCCCTTTTTATTACAAACAAAACATCTTTTTGGCTGAAATTGTTGGACTTTTCTATTTTTAATTCTGTATGCTTGTTCATGCCCATTCTCAACCGACTGATTTAATCTCATATTTCTTCTTGACTCCTCTTCTCTTAGAGTTTGTTGAATCTCTTCAATTGTTGCCTCTCTCTTTGATCGTAAGACAATAGCAATATTTACATACCTTGGATGTATGCCCCTGACAATATGAAATGAAAGTTCTCTTGAGGGAAATTGATGCCCTAATGATGAACTTCTAGCAGCAATATTTTTTGCCCTTGTTATATATTCATCTACAGTTTCATTATCTTTCATTCTAATGTTCTTTAATTCAAAGCCTATATCAATAATTTTATCTTCCAAATTGCCTGTGTATGTTTTTCTCAGTGAGTCCCATACTTTCTTAGCATTTGTTTCTCCTATGAACATTCCAGCTTGTTCATTTGTCAACGTAGTGATGATTATCCCAAAAGCTTCATCATTTTTATCACTCCAAATCTCCCAAGAACTTTTGTCTTCCATATCAGGTTCTGGATCTGAAATTACACATTTAAATAATTTTCTTCCTCTCAGAACTGCGCCGATTTTCAACGCCCATATTTGATAATTATTTCCTGTGATTGGTTCAATTTTTGTTTGGGATAAAACATTATATTCAGCCATTTTCGTCTTTTGAGCTATAATATAAACAAACCAATATATAATTTAAAACAAATATATATTTTAAATTTATTTAAATATTGGGTAGCTTTCAAACATGCAATATATAGATATAATTTAACTTAATCTATATAAATACCTTTAATCTTCTTATAAGTGCTTCAGTTTACCGATCAGAATAAACTTCTTGCTTAATCTTCAGATTAAATATTTTCGTTTTTGAGCTTTATATCAATAAACCACGCTCTGCTACCAATTGTTGCCTTTGTTTAGTATTATTAATGAAACTGATTCCAATAATTATTAATTAAACATTATATTTATTGATTAACAAGAGAGAGATAAAATATAAAAGGGAAACTTATATTGAAACAAAGGAACTCTTTCTTTCTTGTTTTTTTAGCGCCTATTTACCCGTGAGCTTACACACACTCTGTGGTAACAAATAATTAAAATATGTACAACAGATATTAATAATCTTGTGTTTTATATATATATATATATATATATATAATGAGCTGTATTCAAATAAAAATATGCTGATTAAGTTGAGTAAGTAAGTTTTGATATTTTAAATACATTTCGAAAAGACAATGGTAAATATTGGTAAAATAATACAATGCAAATATTGTATACATGACAATATTATTAAATAGAAATTATTAGCCTATAACTATGAAGCGTCTATTTTATAAATAACTAGCGGATGTGCCCGGCTTCGCCCGGGTTTTACCCGAGTGAATGTTTGTCTAACGAACATTTGTTAAAACAATTCTCTATAAACTTATAAAACGTACTCGGCTTCGCCCGGGGTTTTACCCGAGTAAAGGTTTGTCTAGCGAACATTTGTTAAAACAATTCTCTAAAAACTTATTTAAAAAAAAGATATTTTGATAATTTGAAACTCGTAAATTTCAATCTCTCGATAAAGTGAACATTTTTTCCCGGTCCCTGTGTGCCGTGTCATCCTGAATTTTGTCTTTCCTAATTTTCTACATTAGAAAATCATAGTTTTATCTAGTGAACATTTTTTCCCGTGTCACATTGCCTTTATTCTTCATTGTTGGCTTTTTATATTATATTTACTCTTCATTGTTGGCTTTTTATCTTAAATTTATTTTTCATTGTTGGCTTTTTATATTACATTTACTCTTTATTGTTGGCTTTTTATCTTACATTCATTCTTCATTGTTGGCTTTTTATATCATATTTACTCTTCATTGTTGGCTTTTTATATTATATTCTGACCAAAATCTATCTGTGAACTTCACACAGTGAACTTCACACAGACAGAATAAGGCAATTATATAAGTAGATGTAATATATCCAAAGTTATTACACTGCAATATTTGATGTATTACACTGTTGTAGAATCCTGTCGACTTAACCGTTCTGTGACAATATCGTTGCGGAATTTCTTGTTGTTTGATTTGAATGGTGAGGATTGGTTGAAACGCAGTCGTTGAGTGGCAAGTGAAGCACACAGTTAGGAATAATCAGGACACATGATGGGGTTTGAAAATAAAAGGCAACTGGTTTGGAGGAAAGAAAGCTTGAGAAGGCGGAGCGAGTTTTGATTGTTAATTATCTGATCACATGGCGGTGATTGTACTTAGCTACGGGATGAGCAGAGGGAGAGAGGTCCAGAGCCGATGTCACCTCCTTGGGAGCCAAAGCACTACTGATCCGAACTCGGTGGGAGCCAAGTCACTACTGACAATTCTTGCCTTTCGATTTAACACCACGAGTTGTCTTCCTTCCCATTGGTCGAAGGATGGAACGTGTCCGTTTTTCTATTGGTTGACCTACTTAGTTATTGCTTCCTAATTGGACCGGCGGCTTTCTTTGGTGTTAGTTACGCCCGGCCTGGTCAGGAAGTATCGGGTGTTAGTTCGACTCTATTTTACTTCCGCGGTTATCAAATACGTCCGGTCCTGTCCGGAAATATTGGGCGTCTCTCTACTAATATAACTTCTGCGGATACCAGATACGTCCGGGCTTTCCAGGAAGTATTGACTGTACAAGTTATTTATACTTGTGCCCGCTTTTAGCCTGCTTCCTTTGTCTTGTTGCCACTTTCTTTCCTCCAGTTACCTTATTCTTTATTAAATCTTTGAAAATCATACATTGTACATGCATAGTGGGTCGGGGGGGCATACAATTATATACAAATTATGACATAGATTTACTCTTCTTTGTTGGCTTTTTATCTTACATTCATTCTTCATTGTTGGCTTTTTATATTACATTTACTATTCATTGTTGGCTTTTTATCTTACATTCACTCTTCATTGTTGGCTTTTTATATTATATTTTTAGATTGAAATAATTAGCTAGTATGTAAAAATATTAACTCTGTTGAAATTTAATTTTGTATTTATATATAAATAAAATTAACTCTGTTGATTTTTTTGTATTTAATCGATAACAGCGAAGTTACGCATGTTAATGTTAGGGAAAAATATTTTGACGTTAAGCAAAACCTGCTCCATCTCGTTTTACATAAATGTTGAAAATTTGGTCGAAATTGATGCATTGTAACGAAAGTTTTTAGTGATGTCCTCTTATGAAATTTGCATTTTATTAATATAGATTCCATGATAACCGTGCAGTATTGATTTCATTAGATACACTCTCAGTAAATTTTATCGCTGTTTTCTATTGCGTTAAAAACGTTTCTATAATCCTTCGGCTACATCCTGTTTTTCTCTTCAACCATTATTATAACTGTTCTTAAAATAGATTTATATAAGTTTTAATGAAAAAAAACTTAAGTTAGCATATCCCTCGAGGTTCTTCAAGAATAATTCAGTATTCAAACTAGCAATGATATTCTGAGAGAAATATAATTCTTTAAAATTTGTAACAAATAAATTTACTGGCAATGTGGTTCTTCTCAATAATGGTATAATCATTACAGTAAGGTCTGTAGAGATAATATTTAATGATATTATAGAAAAGAAACACTTTACCAGTAAATTTATTTGTTACAAATTTTATTGATAGATGGGAATTCAATTTATAAATTAAATTATAATTCTGTATAAAATTATATTAGCTAGAAAATTTTATAAGTCACACATGGGAAGTAGGAAATCTACTTATATATTTGCCTTATTCTGTCTGTTTGTCTGTATGTCTGAAGCTCACGGATAGAATGCGCGCCCATTGGCTGCCAGCGAACACGTGGCCTCCCTGCCCCCCTCTAGACAACCCTGTTATCAGCTGTGCGATACATACACCTGTCTATAGCGGCCACTCTAGACAACCCTGTTATCAGCAGTGTGCTACATCCACCTGTCTAAACAGACCACCCTGACTATAGCGACCACTCTAGACAACCCTGTTATCAGCTGCCTGTCTATACAGACCACCCTGTCTATAGCGGTCACCTTAGGCAACCCTGTTACCATCAGTGTGTTACATTCACCTGTCTATACAGACCACCCTGTCTATAGCGGTCACCTTAGGCGACCCTGTTATCAGCAGTGTGATACATCCACCTGTCTATACAGACCACCCTGTCTATAGCGACCACTCTAGACAACCCTGTTATCAGCTGCCTGTCTATACAGACCACCCTGTCTATAGCGGTCACCTTAGGCAACCCTGTTATCATCAGTGTGTTACATTCACCTGTCTATACAGACCACCCTGTCTATAGCGGTCACCTTAGGCGACCCTGTTATCAGCAGTGTGATACATCCACCTGTCTATACAGACCACCCTGTCTATAGCGACCACTCTAGACAACCCTGTTATCAGCTGTGTGATACATCCACCTGTCTATACAGACCACCCTGTCAATAGCGACCACCCAAGACAACGTTTTTAAAATATATTCGCACTCGGGTAAACCCCGGGCGTTGCCCGGGCCATTCGTCTAGTATAGAATATTTGTTGATTTTGCTTAGAATTTTTAATGAAACTGATTTCAATAATTGTTAATGAAACATTATATTTATTGATTTACACAAGAGATAGAACAAAATATAAAACGGAAACTAATATTAAACTGATATATAGCTAGCAATAAATATGTATATATATATGTTTCTATGAAAATGTTAATCTGCAAGACGCAGGTTATCATCATCCCTTTTTGATTGGTTTTGTCACTTTTTGGCGTTCCGAAAATAAACAATAAAAGGCTGTATCAGACTTTACTAAGACAATAAAGATTTGCTAAAAATAAATGTGTATGAAGATGTTGCATTTGGCGACGAGGATATAAGAGTAAGTACCCTCGAATTTTGAAGTAAATATTTTTAGAAAATATCTTTGATTTTGCATATAATTGAAAGTAAATTTTAAAAGACACAAATTGCAAAGTTTTAGGATGCAAATTTTAGAAAGAGTGAAAAAAAATGGCTAGTTACCAATTTAAGGAATATAATGAGGAAACTGAAACTTTTGAAACGTTTTATGAACGATTGGAACAGTTTCTCATATTGGAGGAGGCAGGGGATGAGAAGAAAAAGGCTTATCTCCTAACCCTCATGGGAAGTAAAACATATGGTGTTTTGAAGAATTTGTGCAGTCCTATTCTACCTAAAGATAAAACTTTTGATAACCTAATAGATATCTTGAAAAGGCACTTCTCTCCAAAGCGCTCAATTGTAGTAGAGAGGTTCATTTTTTTAAAAGAATGCAATTAAAGGAAGAAAGCATCTCGGATTACTTGGTGGAAATTAAGCGTTTGGCTTCCTCATGCAACTTTGGAAATTTTCTGGAGGATTCTTTACGTGATAAAATGGTTTGTGGATTATATAATGCCAAAATACAAAATAGAATTTTGTCGGAGGGCGACATTTCTTTAGCTAAAGTAATTGAGATAGCATTATCTATGGAAGCGGCCGAGAAATATACAAAATTATTTCACTTGGAGCAGGGTGAAGATTGTGTAGATAAGTTGAGGATGGAACGCAAGGTTGAATCAAATTTCCAGAATGGCAAATGTAAACATTGTGGTAAACAGCATAAAGAACTATGTAGATTTAAGGAGGCGATATGCTTTAAGTGTAATAAAAAAGGACACATTGCCTCAATATGTTGGAGCAGTAGAAGAAATCTAAGGCAACATCAGAATCAGCCGGGAAATATACATCAGATAGGAGACCAAGAAGAGGAGGAAGAGTATGTCCAGAAAATTATAAGCGTGACGATACCTGAGTATAAAATTAATTTTGCCTCAAAAGTGACCCTCCCTATCTGATGGAGTTAAAAGTAGAAGGAAACTTTATTAAATTTGAAATGGATACGGGTAGTGGTCTAACACTGATATCAGAAAAGGATTTTAAAAATAGTCTTCAACACTTGAAATTGGAAAAAGCGAGTATTATTGTAAGAACTTATGATGGTACCGTGGTACCCATTCTGGGTAAAATCAATGTCAAAGTGGAGTGTCAAGATATTACTTACAAACTTAGAGCGTTGGTGGTGAAAGGAGAAAAGAGGGCTTTGATGGGAAGAGAATGGATAAATAGATTGAAATTGGGCTGTTTCGCGGTAAAACATATGCCTGTGGAAATTACCATTGAGGAAATTTTGAAGGAAAATCAAGCCCTATTTGTGGAGACAACCGAACCAATAAAAGGTTTCACATTTTCAGTAAACATGTGTGATGTGAATCCAATTTTCCATAAGGCTCGTCCGGTGCCTTTCGCCATTAGGCCAGCAGTTACTGAAGCATTAGACAAAATGGTGGCTAAGGGTTATCTATGTGAGGTGGCGAGCAGTAAATGGGCCACTCCAGTGGTTGTAGTGCCGAAGAAAAATAAAGAGATCAGAATTTGCTGCGACTTCAAGGTAACTCTAAATAAATATTTGGACACTGCGGCCTATCCCCTTCCCACACAGCAAGATTTATTCTCCACATTGGCCAAGGGAAAATACTTTTCTAAATTGGACTTGAGGAACGCTTATCTGCAATTAGAGGTGGACCCAGGCACCCGACCGTTACTAACGATAAATACTCATAAAGGGCTTTTCAGGTTTAAGAGAATGCCATTTGGATTGGCAAATGCGCCCAGTTATTTTCAATCTGTAATGGATAGGGTTTTGTCAGGTATAGGAGGCGTAATTTGTTATATTGATGATGTCCTTATAGCCACAGCATCAATTGAAGAACATCTGGCGTTGTTGAAGACTATATTTGCTCGCTTGGCGAAGTATAATATCAAACTAAAGAAAGAAAAATGCCTATTTTTGCAAAAAGAAATTGAATATTTAGGACATCTTGTCACGGAAGAGGGCATCAGACCATTAGATCATAAGGTACAAGCAATACAGAAGGCCAAAACGCCTACGAATATCTCTGAATTAAGGTCATTTCTTGGTTTGGTAAACTTTTATGGGAAGTTCATACCCAATTTGCCAGAGCTTTTGAAGCCTCTTCATGAGCTTCTTCACAAAAAACGTCCTTGGGTTTGGACAAAGGAATGTGGAGAGGCCATTGACAAGTGCAAGAATAGCATTACCTCTGAGAGGGTGCTAGTCCCTTATGATGCGACTTTGCCATTGTGTTTGGCCACTGATGCATCGCAGATTGGAGTGGGCGCTGTGTTGTCACATATTATAGAAGGCCAGGAGAGACCGATTATGTTTGCCTCACGGACTTTATCGGTAGCAGAACAAAATTATTCTCAGATTGAGAAGGAGGCTCTAGCCATTATTTATGGAGTTACCAAGTTTCATCAATTTATTTATGGAAGAAAATTCATTCTTATTACAGACCATAAGCCATTGGTGACCATTTTGGGCTCAAGATCAGGAATCCCCACCTTATCTACTTCAAGATTGCAGCGTTGGGCGCTTATTTTGTCAGCTTATACTTACGATATTAAATTTCGAAGAACTCAAGACCATGGGAATGCAGATCTTCTGTCACGTTTTCCTGTGGGCTGTGAAGAAATTCCAAGATTAAATAATGTCTATGCTTTATCCTATGTGGAAGAATTGCCGATCACAGCAGAGGAAATTGCCACGGAAACTGAAAAAGACGAAGTGCTCTCATTGGCCAAATTTTATACTCAGCAAGGCTGGCCTGAAAAGGTGGCTGATCACCTCAGACCTTATTTTCAAAGGAAACTTGAGCTAACTGTAGATGGGGAGTGTTTGGTTTGGGGAATGAGAGTTGTCATTCCACCATCTCTCAGAATAAAAATGTTGAACTGTCTTCATGAGACTCATTCCGGTATGAACAAAATGAAGGCTGTAGCAAGATCACATTTTTGGTGGCCAAGTCTAGATACCCAAATCGAGTTTTTGGTAAATAAGTGCAGAAGCTGTCAGCAATCCCAGGATGGGCCAAATGAAGGAAAATGGCAACCCTGGAAATGGTCAACCAGACCTTGGCAAAGAATTCACATTGATTTTGCAAATAAGGAAAACATTAATTTATTAATAGTAGTAGATAGTCATTCAAAGTGGATCGAAGCCATCCCAATGAGAGAGACCACCACACGCAAAACCATTGAGCAACTACGGCGACTTTTTTCTTCCTATGGTCTACCGGAGGAACTTGTATCTGATAATGGACCTCAGTTTACTGGTAGTGAAATGAAAGGTTTTCTGGAAGGAAATGGAATTAAACAAACATTGAACCCGGCGTACCACCCGCAAAGTAATGGCCTGGCTGAAAGAGCGGTTAGAACAATTAAGACTGCCCTGGATAAAAATAAAAGGAAAATTGGGGATACACACCATTCAAGACACCTTATCAAAGGTTCTTCTGGCATATCGAAGCACCCCGCATGTGACAACGGGAAAGACTCCATCAGAGCTCTTTATTGGGCGTGCGCTTCGAACCAGAGTATCGTTGATACATCCCAGCTTGGCATCTAGAGTTAAGGACCAGCAAGCCAGGCAAATGAAGTATGATCGGCGAACCCATTTGGAAGAATTCCAGATAGATGATTTAGTGTGGTGTAAAAACTTTAGAGGTGGTGATAAATGGATCCCAGGAAAAATTGTGGGCAAGAAGGGAACTAGAGTCTACACCATTTTGATCCACGGACAGGTAAAGGCCTATCACAGGGATCAAATTAGAAAAAGGTGGAGGAATGGTGAGGAAGATGAGAGTGGAGATGGAGAGCGTCAACCCGAGCACTCAAGAGGAGCAGGTCCCAGTGCCATAATCTCGGAGGTTGTACGAGACAGAGGTTATATGGAGTCGCTGTCGCCAGGACTAACTAGCCAGCGGTCGGATCAAGATTCAGAGGTTCAGAGTGATACAGACGATGGAAAGTCAATGGAGCCTCTTCGCTCGCTGGACCCCGAGGCCTTGAAAGAGGAGGGTCCTGTCCTAAGGCGGAACCCACCTCGAGCGAGGAGACCGCCTGTGAGATTTCGTGTTTGAAGAGAGAAGATGGTGATATATAGCTAGCAATAAATATGTATATATATATGTTTCTATGAAAATGTTAATCTGCAAGACGCAGGTTATCATCATCCCTTTTTGATTGGTTTTTGTCACTTTTTGGCGTTCCGAAAATAAACAATAAAAGGCTGTATCAGACTTTACTAAGACAATAAAGATTTGCTAAAAATAAATGTGTATGAAGATGTTGCATAAACAAAGGAACATTTTTTCTCCTCGGTAAGCGCCTATTTACTTGTGAGCTTACACACACTCTGTGGTAACAATTAATTAATATATATACAACAATATTTAAGCCAAAATGCAACACTTGCGTGATGTTTCTATTGAAACAAAATCATCTATATGGAACAATAGATATAAAACACAGCTGTATTTAGTTAGGAAACAGCCTGTAGTTGAAATATAGGATTATACCATTAGATTGATTAACTTTAAGATAGAAACTTCAAAGACATTATTTCTATTGCTTGATTAAAGCGGATATAAAAAAGTATAAAAAATAGACTAATTTTAATTAATATAAAAGTATTTTATATAGGTTTTTATGGGTGCGCACCTTTTTGACATTTTTCACTTAAATAACAACACATTTATAGTTTACAAATATCTATTTTATCCATAATATAAATATATATATCAAATTTTTTCTCCCCATTGAATATAACAAAATATTTTTAAAACTTAATTCTGTTGACGTTATGTGGCGCAGAGTTTGTTGTTGACACACATTAAAATGTTATAATACCTTGATAAAGGTTGGCGTTCAGCCAACTGAAATATTGGTAAAATAAATGATATTTTGATCCAATATATGTTTTTTTAATTAAATATTTATACTTTAATAACTTTATATTTTATGCCATTTTAATCGATACTTTTCGAATTTATTTGAAAATTATTTGTACACTATTTGTTATGTATCTACAATTTTATTAAAAGCATTTTTATTTCTCAATTCGAAATTTGCTTATTTTAACTCCTTCAAATTTATTGAAGATATTATTTTTTTTTATTGTAATAAGAACATTTCTTTTTTGTGTGCATATATAAAGGTTTTGCACTCTCTTATACTCATGTAGAAAATTCAAAAAAGTTTCATATTTTAGTGTTGTGTCGGCTTTCAGTTTTATTTTGAGGAGAAAGAGGGAATTTTATTCACGCTTGGTTATCTTGTATGTCTTTGATAATGCTCACTGGGTATATATTTCAGAGTTATTGTATGAATCCCGATATGAATCCTAAAAGGTACAACTTCTTTAAATTTTGTATCAATGTATCATACACAATAAGTTATATATTAATGAGTATAATTCACCTTTTTGAAGTTGTTAGCAACAAAAATCTTCAATTAAATAATTTATTCAAACCTTATTTAGAAGCTTTTATGTCTACACTACTGTCCATTTGAAATTGTTACACCAGTAAGAATGCAAATTACGAAATGATTATTAGAAAATACATTATACTGGGAATAACAATTGATTAGCCTTTCAAGAAATTTTCAGGAATGAAACCTGAAAAATCAGTACCCAGAAGAACCACCTCTGGCAGCAAAAACAGAACTTATACATCTAGGTATCGAGACAAACAGAGATTAGATAACATGTACAAGTACAGCTTACTATGTAGCTTCAGCACGATGTCACAGTACATCGACAGTAGTGACTGGAGTGGGGTGACTCGGCAGCCATTGACCAGATGTTTTATATTGGTGACAGATCAGGAGAACGTGCTGGTAGCAGCTGAACATTTTCTGTATGTAGGAAAGTCCGTACAATACCGGTAACATGTGTATTATCCTGCTGGAATGTAGCGTTTCTCAGGTCTCGGATAAAGAGGGTACTTCCAAGAGCTTTAATACATCAGAAATGTAACGGGATCTGTTTAAAATGCGTGAATGCGAGCAAGAGGTGACCTAGACGTGTATCCAATGGAACCCCATACCATCATCCCAGTGTGCCTGCTTCACGATGGCCCCAAACATACGAAAGTTACAATCTTGGTGCTACAATTAGAACCTGGATGAGACTGAAAACACGACGTCACGCCATTCCGACATCCAGATTCCTCGTTAATCTCACAATTGAAGGCGTCTGTAATGTGCAGCGTCTCATACAGACGCTGAGAACTATTTCAGAAAAGAGAAATATAACAATAGAACTCTATAATTTCTAAAGATCAATTGTAAATAGATTCACACACAAAATAGGTAGTGAGGAAAGTTCTAGAACAGATGTGTAAATAAATCCCTTTTCAAACAAAGGCTCACGTGCACATGGGAAAAGGGAGAAAAAAAATTACTGTATTATTTTGTTGTTGTATGGCGAATCCATACAAGGCAATGGGCCCTAATAAAAGCCTTTTTGTTGTTGTAATGTAGCGTCAAGGGTAAGCGAAGTCACGGTCACCGAGTTGACAGTCCATGCTGCTGTAAGCGTCGTCAAACTGTTTATGCAGACACATTTTGACTTGAGAATGCCTCATTTGTTAACTCAGAGCTCATGAGTGGCTGTACGAATTCAATAAGGCCATACAGGTATCATGTTGGACTTCTCTGCTGTTAGTGATAACAGACCACTGAGATCCAGTACTGTATGACACCGTACTGAACCACAGATTCTATATTCTGATAACAGTTCTGGGATCTCGACCGACAGCAATACTGTGGTTACGATAAACGCACATAGATTATATAAGATCGTAAATTGGTGATTTCTTTCTTTTTCATCTAGCATTTAATAATCATTCCCAGAAAACATTAGTAAATATATAACTAGATACAATTTTAACGATAAACATATTTTAATATATGTGCTCTATCTTTCGAATAATACATTCTCTTTTTAATATAATCATTTCTACACATCCCATCTACCTAAATTTATCGATTTTTCGAATAACTCTTTCTTGTTACATCGTCTTTTTTTAGTCTTAGAATGTATATATTGTTGGAAAAAAAGAAGAATAATAAATCAATGATCTTAAAATACTTTTAGACTGACAACACTGTAATATAAAACCAGAACAAAGGTGTGTTCTTTGTTTACAAAATTAGTAATTGTAATGTAAATTGTTAAATGTTGTTTTCTCTCTCTCTTTGAAAATAATAAATTTAAAATACTTTCTTAAAAGGTAAAATTGCCTAATTCTTTAAAACCATTTCAGCTGTAAGTAAACTTGTTATTTGTTGTTTCATCATCTGAACCATAAATGATTCCCAACATATATATCATTTTCTTTTTGAATCTATATCTCAAAATATAAATATATATCTACTAATTATTCCCGAATAATAGTACTAAACTCTATATTTATAATTTTGAAAACAATATATTATTGAAATAAATATCCATTAATTTTACAAACAATCCTTTTATGGGCGATAAAACAGAGGTAATTGTATTTATAATCTGAAAACAATATTTACATATATGGAAATATGTAGGGGAGTATAAACAGTCTTCAATATAAAGTATAATTAATAAAAAATTAAAATATAGAAATATATAATGAAGATATATATTTTTGTGAATATAGGGAAAAAAATAAAAATAGGTTAATATTTATTAAATTAACCGCATCAATAAAAAAAAACTCATAATGTATTCCTAACGCCAAAGAGAGGCCAATTGTATAAAATAGTGTATTCTGTCACAATTCTAATTCAATATGGCGAAAGAACAAAGCTCGTCTGCTAGGTTATTTGTCAAACACAATAATCGTCTGGTTGGCAAATAGTCGTCTGCTTACCTTAGCCCAGGCTAATTCTTTGTTCTGGCAGAAAGCCCAATTGAATAAAAGCTAATTTTGCTTTATCGCTGCATAAAAATAAAAAAAGATTTTTTTTCTTCTTTTGGGCAAATTCCTTATCATTCGATTGAATTCTTTTGGAGAGAGTTCTAAATAGAATATATCAAAAGTAATTTACATAGTTTTCTTTAGAAGTAATTCCGAGCCAGAAGAGCTTCATCAATCCCTCACCTATGGGCCCTAAAGAGAAGAGTTTCGTGTGGAAATGACGCCATTGGACCGCCTTTATCCGCCATAAAGTCTCATGGGCCCTATGAGAGGCGAGCAACTTCGATTTCCCTGGTTGTGTACGTCGGGGTATTCCCTCTCTCAGGAAAATATGGTTTCTTCGTCTTCAACCTTTCTATTTTCTCTTCCTTTATTGCATATTCCCTGGCGAAATAAATATATAATTTAATATAATGCCGTTTGTGATTGTAAAACGACATTTGAAAATTATACCGCATGTGTTTCTTTTCAATGAAAAATCAAAATTTATTTTAAGGAGAAATAACGATTATTTCTAACCTTAGGGATGAAGTATGAAAGGATGAATTGTGAAAAGTAATGATAAACGGAAAAAGTGTCCAGGGATCGACACGGAAAGGGGTTCGATTCCCATCCCTGGAAACTTTATTTTCCGTTTATCATTACTCTTCACAATTCATCCTTTCATACTTCATCCTTAAGGTTAGAAATAATCGTTATTTCTCCTTAAAATAAATTTTGATTATTTGTTGAAAAGAAACCCATGCGGTAAATATATAATTGTTTAGAATTCCTCCTTAAGTGGTATGCGAATGTTAGAACTTGAGATGCCATAATATTGGAGATGAAATACAATTATTTTACTCAAAATGAATTCTATATGATATTGTATCAATGTAAAAGTAATATTTACTTTTTAAATTAAAAATGGTTTGTAAATACATTTCAGAAATTGAAATGGCGTGTGAATTATTTATATAGCGTACAATATTTATTAGAATTGAATATTTGAGGATATTTTTTATTATCCTAAGAAATCAAAGTGTGTGTGTATATTGTATTAGAATTCGGCATTACATTTTAAAACACATTTTTAGAAATTAAATAATTTTATTAGTATTCCTGGTTCAAAATCACATTAATAGGTACCGCTCAGCAAGAGCAACCTAGTTCATGATAATTGAAACAGTGAATAATATATGTGTGAAGGTTATTCATATATTAAAACAAAATGTTAACGTGGGATTCAATCCTGGTTCATGACTGTCGGGAATCGAGCGTGTTACCCTCTCATCCACCGAATTGTATGTGTTTTTATTAATATATAAACCCTTTTATTATATAAACACAAAAAGTCGGTGGATGAGTAGGTAACACACTCGATTCCCGACAGCCATGAACCGGGATTGAATCCCACGTTAACATTTTGTTTAATATGTGAATAACCTTCATATATTATTCATTGTTGTAAATATCTTAAAATAGGTTGCTCATTTTGAGCGGTACCTAATGAAGTTATTTTGGATCAAGATTATAGTGTGATCAATAATTTACAGGAATGTTGCATATTTTAATGAAAACAAAAGTATGATAAAGTTTTATTTACAAACTCCTCAAGATAATTATATTCCCTCTATCCATAAACTTGTTCTATCTTTTCTCCTAATATATTAACAAATCTTCTCTCTTTCTTCCCAAAATATTATTCGCTTTTCTATTCTTTCAGTCATTGAGTCACAAATCGACGTTCCTTTTAAGGCTTTTTAAAATTGTAGGATAAAGGAAAATGCCTCTTGGAGATAGCTCAGGAGAATATGGTGGCTGAGATAAAATTCAATTACATATTCAGACGAATAGAGTTGTTCAGTTCGTGTTTTTCTTAAAACGTTGTTTTCTTATTACTTGGTGAATAATATTATTACGGCAAATACATAATAATACAATTACTTTATACATAATACAAAGACATTATACATAACGGCGAATAATATTGGTATTTCAATTTTGTGCAAGTGTTTACGAACTTTTGTATTTGTCAAGATTGAGGCTGCCTTGCCGGAATTCACAATTCTTCAAATAAAAGATACTTCGGCCAGTAAATCTTTTTATTGTCTCGACGTTTCGATAAGATATTTTGTCCTCGTCATGAGCGAACAAATTTTAAAACATTTGGCAAAGCCAAAAAATATACAAATGTAATATTGTACTGGGATAAGGTGCATAAATATGTAAAAAGGGCATCTCCTTATCGTGTAACTGAAAGTTGCTGATGGCTTGCGCCATCTATCGGAATAAATATCAACTATGAACAAGAATAGTTGATATTTATTCCGATAGATGGCGCAAGCCATCAGCAACTTTCAGTTGCACGATAAGGAGTACCCTTTTTTCATAATTTGGCAAAGCGTTAGGGCGTTTACTGGCCGAAGTATCTTTTATATGAAGAACCTTGAATTTGGTATCGTCTGATACTGAAGAAAAAAATCTTTTTTATATTAAATTATTTCTTAACACATTTATCACTTCACACAGAAGTATTTGTAAAAATTAACCATTTAACCCGTAATTACTGGCGTTCGGCTTGAAAGGCCGTGTGAAAATTATAAATGTTTGCGAAATTTTCAAAATGCAATATTTTTCATCAAAATTTTAGATAGCTTAATAAAATGCATTTATTTGAAGAACTTTTCATTTTAAGAGAAATCTATTTTGTATATCCCGAGTTATTAAATCAAACGGCCTTTAAAGCCGAGCGCCAGTAATTACGTCACTGGGATTTTTAGCGCCCCTATTATTGGCCGTTTCACTTTTGGTTTTATAGACGTTCAAACGCAACAAATAAGTTGAGCATTCGTTTTTTTATTACTCTTGCTTCAATTATATGCATTCTAAATTGTGTTTTGTGATTGTAAATTTTGTATAATATAATAGAAGTTCGGTTCCACTTTTGGTTTTTCAAAAAACAAAAATTTGGTATCCTATGTCCCTAAAATTGGAAAATCTGTTATATTACTCTCCACAATGCATTCGACCTCAACAATTGATCAAGAAACTGCTGAACAATAAAAGCCCGAGATAATCACATTTTATAATATGACCAAAGGTGGTGTAGATGTAGTTGATCAGACATGTATTCAGTTGGAAAAAGAACCAAAAGATGGCCCCTGTGTTTATTTTTCAACTTTTTGGATGTGGTTGCAATAAATTCAGCAGTAATTTATAAGGCTGTCAAGCAAGACGGTGGAATGGCTCGAAAAGATGTTATAAAGCAGCTTTCTCTGCAACTAATGAGAGATGCCTTGAATATGATAAATCAAGCCAAAAATTTGTCAAGAGATCTGCAAGTATTAATTCAGAAGCATGCTGGAACTTCATCACTTGAGGTAGGCAAATATTTATTTGATATTCAAACGAAATATCAATAATATGTGTTATCTAGGAATCCACAAGCGGCAGTCCTTGGTCCAAAAAACGCAAAAGATGCTACCTATGTAAAAAAGATCGTCGAACTCAAATGCAATTCAAATATGCAAAGAACCAATCTGCAAAGATCATTCTATTGAAATATGCTTGAATTGTGCATCTAATCTTGAATAAAATATTTTAGATAGAATTTTTTAGAATATATATAGAATATTTTAGATAGAAAGAGTTTCTTGTACATTTTCATTTAATTTTGTTTAGAGCTCTGTTTATTCGAAAAAAACAAAATATTTATTCTTTGGAAATTATGTGTATACGTTTAATTTCTTTTTATTTTATAAATAACATGGTTTACTATTGATTTTAAAAGACGGCCTGAGAGGCCGAACGCCAGTAATTGTGTAAGGAAAATAGGCGCCAGTAACTAAGGGTTAAAGTGAGATATTTTAAATAAAACGATAAAATATTTTATTTTATTTATCTTGTAAAGCTATAGAAATAAGTAAAAAAAATACGAGATTGATTTAGAAAAATAATCGTCCATTTTTTTTTTGTTTAAATCCCCCTCCAACACAATTTAATGGTTTCTATAAATCTAGTTTTAATAGAAAATAAACACGATTTCAAATGTAAATCGAAATTATATGTTCAAACAAAAGAATTTTAAAAGCAATTATTTCTTGGAAATAAATATTTTAGAAGTGTGTAAATGTTTAATAATTTATGCCCGAATAAAATCATATTAAGGGAATGAATTAGTTAAATATGTCATTTTTAATTGGGCCTTTTTTTAATGAACTCAATTTTTATACCATTTTTTATAAAATGACAATATATTATTACATATTTTGTATAATAGATAAAATTACCTCTCACTATATATGTGGAGTAGGGATTTAACATATAAAGAATATAGAGATTTTTCAAAACTTCGCTAAAATTCCTTCATTACAGGAGGGAGCTCTTCCATGAGTGTCCTCCTTCATGAATGGCCCTCTCCATGAGCAACCACCTCCATGATCGAAAACCTCCTTGAATGACTCCCTCCATCAGCGACCACCTCCATGAGCGACCTCTTCCATGAGTGTCCTCCTTCATGAATGACCCTCTCCATGACCAAACACCTCCATGATCGAAAACCTCCTTGAATGACCCCTTCCATCAGCGATCACCTCCATGAGTGACCTCTTCCATGAGTGTCCTCCTTCATGAATGACCCTCTCCATGAGCGACCACCTCCATGATCGAAAACCTCCTTGAATGACCCCTTCCATCAGCGATCACCTCCATGAGTGACCTCTTCCATGAGTGTCCTCCTTCATGAATGACCCTCTCCATGACCAAACACCTCCATGATCGAAAACCTCCTTGAATGACCCCTTCCATCAGCGATCACCTCCATAAGTGTCCTCTTTCATGAATGACCCCTTCCATCAGCGATCACCTCCATGAGTGATCTCTTCCATGAGTGTCCTCCTTCATGAATGACCCTTTCCATGAGAAAAGACCTCCATGATCGAAAACCTCCTTGAATGACCCCCTCCATCAGCGATCACCTCCATGAGTGTCCTCTTCCATGAGTGACCTCTTCCATGAGTGTCCTCCTTCATGAATGACCCCTCCATAAGCGATCACCTCCATGAGCGACCTCTTCCATGAGTGTTCTCCTTCATGAATGACCCTCTCCATGAGAAAAGACCTCCATGATCGAAAACCTCCTTGAATGACCCCTCCATCAGCGATCACCTCCATGAGCGACCTCTTCCATGAGTGTCCTCCTTCATGAATGACCCTCTCCATGACCAAACACCTCCATGATCGAAAACCTCCTTGAATGACCCCTTCTATCAGCGATCACCTCCATGAGCGACCTCTTCCGTGAGTGTCCTCCTTCATGAATGACCCTCTCCATGAGCAACCACCTCCAAGATCGAAAACCTCCTTGAATGACCCCCTCCATAAGCGATCACCTCCATGAGTGACCTCTTCCATGAGTGTCCTCCTTCATGAATGACCCTCTCCATGAGCGACCACCTCCATGAGTTACAAAAACCTCCTTGAATGACCCCTTCCATCAGCGATCACCTCCATGAGCGACCACTTCCATGAGTGACTACCTCCATGAGTGACTACCTCCATGAGTGACTACCTCCATGAGCAGCCACTTCCATGAGTGACTACCTCCATTAGCGACCACTTCCATGAGTTAAAAAAATCTCTCTCCATTACCTTGTTTATAAGTTTTAGTAAGCTGAAGGAGGACTTGCTTGAAGGCTTCCTTTTCCCAAGCAAATAAAAAGAGTTTCAGCGTCTTATGGTTTTTGTAATTGGTCTAAATCCTGTGATATACCTCCATGAGCGACCAACACCTGACTTTGGCGAAGATTGCAGAGTATTAGCGGACTTGATGCCTCATACAGACCTGACCTGGCATCCTCAGACTTCTACATTTTGGGAAGATTAAATAGATTTTTTACTTGGTAAAACACTTTGTTGCAAATTTACTCCAAGCTGTTAGAGGGTGGTTCAGAGAGTTGGATAATGTGTTTTAACAAAGTTCTTTGGTAAGTTGGCAACAACACTGAATCAAATGTGTACAGAAGGAAAGTGGAATGATTCTAATATATAGAGGGCATCTCCTGGTAGTCAAACACCTCTTTGCCAGATCGTCAAGATTCCATTAGATCCCTTGTGGATCTCATGGAATAAAGTCCGCCCTGGGCTGTAAAGGGCCATTAGCCCGAAACCATGGTCTCTAGGTGGACGCTTCTCAGTTTGTCAAAGCTGGTGTTGTGGCTTTGTCACCGACCTGAGGCTGCTAGTTTAAAGCGACGATCAATAGATGGCGTCTAGCTTTGACGTCTATTTTGACGGGAGAGTTTACCTTTATTTTTATAGATATCTATTGTGTGTCGACGTAAAATATCTTAATATTTACTTTATAAAATATAAAATCTACACATTCACTTTGATCATTATCATTATTTCTGTTATTAAGTTATAGTTTCAAAGGATATTTCAAATATCATTCAACAAATTCTCCAGATGTAAAATCACCTAGGGTAGTTCGCTCTGTTTTGAAACCTCATGTGGTCTTGATTGGAATTTTTAAATATTTGAAGAATTCATGTAGCTTTCTGATGATTATATAAACAGAATTGAGAAGAATTTCATTCTGCATTTCATATATTTATTTTAAAGGTTGAGGTGCTTTTTATTGTATATCTTTTGTATTTAATCAAAAATATGTTTCTATTATTATGTGTATTATTCAGCAAATAGCTTAATAAATAAATATCTATATATATATCAAAACAAAAATGGCGTGTATATGAAAATGTTATGATACATTAGCGCGCCATCTGTTATGAAAATTCGAAACTATTATAGACGTGTAAGATCCTTTTACAAATTAAACAATTTCTACTGTCCTTACTGCAATGGAAAAATTAATAGGAGGGTCTGGTTCATGAGTGGTGAACTCTTCCATTAATTTTTCCATTGCAGTAAGTGTTGTGTTGTGCCCGTTGTGTTTTGTCAATAATCCACTCTGAGTCGTCGGAGCTTCCTTGGTACCGATTTTATTTATAACCAGTCCCGGAACATAAGGAGAACACCACACACAGCCAGACGCGGAGATATTCCCTTGCTCGCAGCCAAAACCGAAACCAAAACCCCCGGGTTCCAGTCTCGGCCGGTTTCCGCCGCCAGGCGCGAAGTGGCGTGAGAATTCTCGCCTGAACCCTCAACAGTAAGGACAGTTTACTTGTTTAATTTGTCAAATTGTTTAATTTGTAAAAGAATCATACGCGTCTATAATAGTTTCGAATTTTTATATGAAAATGTATTATATTTATATTATTTAAAGATAATTAGAAGATTTAAGATATTTATACTCCATCGAATATACTAAACAAATCTCATCCATATATCTCTATTTAAAGTCAAAGTTAAACATAAATAAATAGTTTAAAATATATATAACTTTTAATAATAAAATTTCTATTTACACTATACAGTAAACTCTCCTATAACGCGATTAATGTGTTCCGTGTTGTATGGAATCGCGTTATAGGAATTCGCGTTGTACGAAATAAAACTTGTATAACGCGAATGTTGTTAGGGTAAATTGTTAGTGACAAATATCATGTAAAAATGTATTGTATAAAATGATGTATATAGGAAAAATAATTATATACTAAAACAAAACTAAATATTATATTATTTTATATGCAAATGTATTGTACAGTTGTCAATAAGGAAATTTCCGCATTTTATTTTATAACGCGTTATACGAAAATTCGCGTTGTATAAATAAATATGTCGCAATTTTTTTTATCGAGTTGTACGAAATCGCGTTGTAAAAACTCGCGTTATAGGAGAGTCTACTGTATGTACATTAAAGATATATAAAATTAATATAACAATGGTATCATTTTATAGGTGTTTTAGAGTTTTATATTTATAATACATATCTGTGGTTTAATAAAAAATAGCCCGTTATCTTTTATATAAATATTCTCTCTAGCTTAGATATATTTAATAAGATAAAAGTATATATAATAAAATAGTTTATATAAAACAAAAATATATTTAAAATAGACAAAACATATTAGATCTCTGGGGGGATATAAAAAATAACTCAAAACTCGACATGAAATATAAATTAATCGAGGGCTTTCTATTTCAAATAAGTATTATAGAAGCAGACGATGGAAGAAAGAAATCGATAATTTTCATTACAATCCTCCAAATGGAGATTGGATTAGGCTTAGCGGCTAGTTGAGTATTCCAAAAAATAAACAAAAAAGTTTGAAATTGAAAAATAAAACCCGATAAATTTTAATTTAACATTTAGTTGGTCCCACTGGGATTAAAGCTATAGATTGAAATAAAACAATTTGATTGGATGCGCGGGCGTTAAAAGGGTTCGTCTGTCGATATTTAGAATGATCGTTTGGTTCTCTTGTCCCCCTTAACCCTCGTGTTTAGCATAGGCCTAGTTGGGTTGATATTTAACAACGAGAGAAATAGGAGGAACCATGATTTTATAGAGGGTGGATATATTCCACTTGTTTGGGGGTAAAATGTCCCGATTTTGCATATTGCAGCAAAATTTTTATAATTAAATAAAAAACATCGTAAAGATAGAGGTTGCCTGGCCGGCATTCATATTTCTTGAAAATAAAGATACTTCGGCCAATAAATCTTTTTACTACCTCGACGTTTCGTCAAAAATCTTTTGTCCTCGTCAGGAGCAAACAAAAATTAAAGCATTTAGCAAGGCGTTAAAAATCATTCTAATATTCCAAGGGCGTAAATATCACGTGAGAACGCCCTCACGGCGTTCAGGTTTTTTTTTTTTTTTTGCTTATCCCTAGTACACGTGGTACAGGCCATGATAATCATGGTGGGTAGTTAGCGACTGCTTTTTACTGTAAGCGCACCACATGTCTACACATGTGAAAGCAGTTCGACTTTGCACCTACAAATGTGCCAGAGCCCCGTTTGGTTACTTGCACTCGCTGGTGGGGTTGGACTTTTGCAAGAATCGGGGGGCCTTTGGAGCATTTTTTTTTTAACAGAAAAAAAGTGTCCAATGCGGGGATCGAACCCGGGTCGTAGTGGTCGTAAACCAAAAGGTTTAACCAGCCTTCCACCGACCCCCACACGGCGTTCAGGTAAATGTTTTAATTTTTTTTGCTCCTGACGAGGACCAAATATTTTTGTCGAAACGTCGAGGTAATAAAAAGATTTACTGGCCGAAGTATCTTATTTTCAAGAAATTAAAAAAAACATATCATTAATTTTTATATTATAGTACTCTACAAACTTGTTTTATTGATTCTATAGTATTTATAAATTTTAGGTTGTTCTTGCCTCAAATAAAATTTCTCTGTCATCCTGAAGTTTGTCTTAAATTTTCGATGTGACATTTTGGTGGAGATACTGTGTAGAGAAGGGAAGACAGACTGAAGATCCTCGAGAAGACCTTGAGGCCATAGGGGCTGTGATCTACATTTTCAGCTATTGACTTCAGGATTCCACAGCCGTTTTAAAGCCAAGACTTCCTTCCGAGATGACGATGTCCCTATAGACGATATCTTCTTCTTCTTTCTTATCTCCACTCAAATCACACTAAGGTATCAAGCTTGTAAAGCTTGAGACTTTTGATGGTGTCTGCCGGGGAAGAGTAGAGCTCATCAATGGATGAGCCAATACAGTCAATAATATGTCTTGGGGTTGCAGGGACAACCATAATTATTGGGTAAAGTAAAATGCTTCTGCCTTTGTCATTAAGACTTGGAGCACTACTCAGTGGCAGGCCGTCTTAACTCCAAAAGAAATGACCGCCTCTGACATGAGGAACAGACGCCATGTGCAGCCGCTCCTAACATGGAGAACAAACGCTGCTCATCCTGTATCCCTGGATTAGGAGCCCTTACAGGGTACCTTCAGCCGGTCCAGCTGAGCCCAGGGTTTTTAGTGAGCTTGTTACTGATCTCCCTCCTCCTTTTTCATCCGGGCTTGGGACCGGCATAGACGATATGATGGCAAAGACCGCGTCTTCGGCCGCTAGCCTCTCTTAGGTGCCGTCCAACCTGCCTTGTCCTTTGTATTGCCCATAGACTCCTGAAACCACTTGTCCCCATGACTGCTAGTGCTTGTGGTACGACCAGTATATATATAGCAATTATTTCAACAAGTAAAATTCTTAGTCTTAACAATTATTTCTTACGTTCCCAAAACGCATTTTTCATTGGATCATTATTTCAAAATTGATCCTTCAGCTGGAAAAACAGATTTTCCACTATTATAAAACTAAAAGTGGCATAGACACTTTATCTTAAATATATTTATTGTACAGGTCTCAAAACAAAAAGATGAACCTAAGATAATTTGTACACAATTCACATTTGAGCAGCAAATCCTTACGAAAATATTGAAAGAAAAAAGGTATAAGTGATCTGGGAAGAGAACTTATTGATTTATTGTTGCCAAAGAGAAGCACTCGATATCGTCCTCGGGAGTTGCAGCATCAAAAAATGAGATCCGAAGAAGAAATACACAAAATGATCACCTTCCGAATATTTTTCCAATACACAAGACCGATGCTTCATCTGTCCCCCACCCTGAAAAATCTACATAATATCAGATAGCTTAACACGATGTAAAAACTCCCACGTGTAAAATCACCTATTTTTTTGTAATAATTTTATTTGGGTTATTAATACTGTATATACTCATGGACAAAACTTCAAAAAGTTGTACCTTTTAGTATGTATATCGGGATTTAGACAATAATTCGGAAAGATATTAGAGTGACCTTTATTGAAGACACAATTTATTGTGAACAAAATTGCCTCCGTCTCCTTAAAAAAACAAACAAACAGACAAAACCGGCGAAATCAATGATTTTACACTTCCTAAAGAATTATCCATGAGTGTAAATATATATAAAATTGAGGTTTTAAAATAAATAGTTTCATCGCAAAGTCTAATCTATTTGTTATATAATTTTAAAATCCTAATATTTCTACAAATACATCTATCTCTTTGTGATGTTCTACCACTCATGAGTTAAACAAATATCCCCGGGTTGAAGACGTCGGATAAAAAAGAAGCGAGATGTCGAAGGAAGTTAACCTCGGGAGGAGAAAACTCCATCAATCACAGCAATAGAAAGAACTCCTTGTTTTTACACAAGCTCATCATTCTTAATACAACAGGACACAAATTAATACAAGTGTTTCCCCAGAGAATGCTTGTCTGTACGTCGTCGCTTGTACGGATCTATCACGGGCTAATTGGATTATAGATGTCTATCACACCACTTACTTTCACTACATACAGTCCTTGGCCATATCGTGTATCGAGGAGTACACAATTTATTGGCATGATTCAGGAGTTTTTCAGAATCACGGTACATTGAGTGTGCAGTCTCTTCGATAGGATATGGCCAAAAACGCAGCTCAAACAAATGTATCTTAAGTATGTAAGGTACCTAGAGCCTGGAAAACTTGAAAGTTACTACTAGTCGGCTCTACAAGTTTTTGGCTGAATCTGTTCCTAGTTCCACACAGGCTGTCACCATACAGTGCTAGGTACACACTATAGCTACAGGCCGTGGTTGGGATTAGCTTAACGCTGGCTGTACTTTTCACTTTCTCTAGGTCGACACTTTCATTTTTATAATTACAATAATATTCTCACAATGAATATCTTTTTTATTTAAAAAACTCTAGCTTTCAAGCGTTATTCGCTCTTCAACGGGCTTACAAAAATATCGACTTGATCCCACCAGAAATATTTACAAAAAACAAACGCGCGCCGCGTGGATATTTATAACTGAAAATTTTGAATTGGTTTGTAAATATTTCTGGTGGGATCAAGTCGATATTTTTGTAAGCCCGTTGAAGGGCGAATAACGCTTGAAAGCTAGCGTTTTTAAATAAAAAAGATACTCATTGTGAGAATATAATTGTAATTATAATACTTTCGTTTTTATTATCTTAGTGCTGTTTCAAGTCACGCCATATCTCATGATTCAAGAATTTGTCAAAATCTCTTCACGAAAGAGTGCAGTCTTTCGAAGGATACTTTGTTTTGATGTTAACTGGAAGTCAAGAAGTCATGTTTACAATCTCGAGGGATATGGTCAAAAACGCATCTCAAAGAAACTCAAGTATGTAAGGTAGCCTGGCAAACTTGAAGATCACTCTTGGTAGTCATGTGTTTGAAATTGTTGGCAGAATGTGTTTGTACAAGTTTGTATACAGACAACAATAATAACTTTTATTCAAACCTCTGTAACTTACAGTGATTGAGGGAAAAGAAAATTTAGAATCAGATAGGGGCCCTCCACCACCTGCGGAGGGATGTGCTTGACATTGTCAGCTCGACACCTTCCATCTCCACCCCTACAAAGAAGCCATTGATCTTGTATTTCGCCGCGGCGAGGATGGCAAGGGCATCCCTGTCCAACACAAGTTTGTATATTAACACCGGCTGTCACCATACATAGCTAGGTACATGCTATAGCTAAAGGCAGTGGTTGGTATTAGCTTAACGCTGGCTGTCTTTTCGATATCTTAACACTTTCGTTTTTTTTTTTTTTAACTTATCGCTATATTTAAAGTCTCGATATATCCAAACCCAAATGAAGAGAGATGTTATTGGGCGTAGATCAGACTATATTATATATATAATATTTAGCTGCAATATAATCTGTGATCCCCGCCCGATCTCATTTCATTTGTTTTTGGATTTGACGGTTGAAGAGCAAAATTTGATCAAAAGCTTGCAACACCTCAAAATAAAGAAATTCTTTGCCCAAAATACTAGTTTATCTTACTATGTATATATTGTCAAGTAGCTCTGCAACTCCGGTCACAAGAAGCTCCATGGGACACCTGTCAATCATCACTGGACTCCGGGGGGGGGGGGGGGGTCAACAGGTGTGAGGGGTTCTCGGAATCTTATCGGAAAATAAGGAAAACGGGACGCCTCGGTGGTTGAACATTATTATTATCTTTACCTTGGGATAAGTTGTTCTCCCTATAAATACCTCTTGTAAATAATTTTATTGGAGAACTAAAAGGTAAATACCCACCTTTATAATAAATTAATTATTCAAAAATTTTCCCTTGCTTTATTTATCTCCGCGACAATATTCTTAACATTTTTCTGGCATTCCTACTCTTTAGAACATACTACATACGTCGTCGTACGTCAGTATGGCTTAATATTGTACATCTTGTAACTTAATTTCTCCATACTTACTTATTTGCATATTTGTCTCTAGGTAAACGTCTAGTAACATACTTGATTGTTGTGATAACGACTAGTGCTTGTTTCCCTAAATTTGAACCAAAACTTTTGCTTTATAAATACTGCCAAGTTTATATTAGTAAATTAAATTTTAATTGCCATCTATCGTTAAAATTTTACACAAATAAATTTACTGGCAATGCGTTTCTTTTAAATATCATCAAATATTATCTCTACAGACCTTACTGCAATGATATGAGTTATTGAATGAGAGGGCTTGGCTCATCAGTAGTGAACCCTCTCAGCGGTTTCGCTAAATTAATCTCTAGACCGCTCTACTATTGTATTGGATTGGTTTGGAGTATACCCTGTATTTTCTATGGAAGGCAGCTTAGGGGTGTTTAGTGAACTATACATAAGCTTATAGGTCTGTACAAGTTTGTGTGTGTGTAAAATTATGAAAGACAAACTTCAGGATGAAACAGCAATTTATTTAAGTCAAGAACAAACTATGAATGATAAAATATAATATAGGAAATGAGAGTAGTTTACAGAGTATCAAAATATCAAAAATGATACTCTGTTAATAAAATAAATACTTTGTTACAATACTTTTAAATTCCTACCTTATTTTTATGCGGATCGTAAAAAAAAATATTATGGTATTTAAAAAAAATCTGTGTATAAGAGTAACAAAATGCATCCTCCCCCCATGCATAAGCCAAAAACTTGAATGTATTTCCATTATAAAGGATCATTGAAAGTGTTTCTGAAGTTCGAAAGAAACTTCATGTAAATTGAAACTTGAGAGAGTGGAAATTTTCTGCGGAGTTTTGTGGGAAATAAATTCTTTTTTTCTTCTATAGCTGGGAATGTCTTCAGCCAGTATTGAATAGATGAGACCCCCCCCCCCCCCCATCTTAGAAATGGAAGGAGTAGGGAGATACAACATTAACTAAATGCTCTTTTTTATAAACTCAGCTTTATTTAGAGACAGAACAACTTCTACGTAAGGGCATTTTTGTCCTCTATGCTTAAACAGATTTCAATGCATTAGATTGAATGTGAAAGTGTGACTTGAATCAAAGAATTCGAACTAATGATGCAAACCAATTATCTGAAGATAAATAATATTTAATATAACAAATATTGTTAAGATTTCAGCTTATATACATGGTTGGCCCAGAAGTAACGAACCCTTTTATTTTTTAATTAAAAATAAAAGACAAACTAGTATAAAAACGATAACTATTTTATATTAGGTAATAAATTAAAGCTTAATATATTACCTAATATAAAATAGTTATCGTTTTTAATTCTAGTTTGTGTCTTAATTTTTAATTCAAAAGAAGTTTTCGGGACTTCTGGGTCCACCTTGTATATTGTCGCGGAGATAAATAAAGCAAGGGCAAATTTGGGAATAAATAATTTATTATAAGGGGTATTTGTAGGGAGAGAGAGAGTTTTGTACAACTTACCCCAAGTAAAAAAGTTAATCCTCATGAACGGCGTTAGCCACCGTCCCGTTTTCCTTATTTACATATCAGCTTCCCAGAAGCCCCCACACCTGTGGTCCCCCCTCCCGGGGTCCAGGGATGATTGACAGTTGTCCCATCTGGATGGAGCTATTTGACAATATTGTTGCACCAAGTTGCAGCTTTTCAGGGTCATCGACCTTGGTTTCTTCCTTCTTGATGTTATTCACGTTTCCCGAGCGGGTTTCCATATTCAAAGCAAATAAATAAAAGTAAATAAATAAAATTAAATAAAAATAAATTACCTTTTAAAGTTATTGTGTTTATTTATTCGTTGTCTTCCTCGTAGGTCGTGATCCGCAATCTTGGTCTAGGTCCTCTCTTGCTCCAATAACCAATCAATATATATGTACAATAACCATATTACAAAAGGAATGAAACTATAAAAAGGAATGATGATAATCTAAATAATCTGTTTTAAATAAAAATAAATAGATATGTAATTTAAATTTTAAATATATTAAAAATAATATTATAAATAATTTTAAAAATACGCGCATTAATCATGATGCAAAAATATACAAGTATAAGACAAGGACTTGTATAAGACAACAATAACCTCCCAATTCTCTATAAAAGAAGGAACACATGTCTGGGAGAAGAGCTTCTTTCGATCATCCTCTTATAAAATGGGCTCTTCAAAAAATAAATTTGAGAAACGCTGATCTAAAGAATGGTTATTTCAAGAAACAAAAAAACCTTGCTGAAGGTAAAATTCAAATTTTGGGTTGATTATTATTTATAACCTATATTCAATAAGATGTAAAAACTTTTACACGTATCTGTTACAATTAGAAATGCTTTTTTAATGATCCATATAGCCGAGTTATGAGAGAGAGATTGAAACTGATTTATTACATAGTTCATATAAGGTTATATGAGAGAGACAGAGATGGCCCAAGCAATCTTTATTAACATATTTATAAAAGAGATTAAAAAGGAATGATGATAGTATTTTGTTGTCTTACAAATGAAATCAAAGGTTGGTATTATTCTGTGTGCCATAAATTATATTTTTCATTAATTAATATTTATATACACGCACACATATATATTACAACAGTGTTATTAACTTATGAAAAAGGCATCTCCTTATCGTGCAAATGAAAGTTGCTGATGGCTTGCGCCATCTTTCGGAATAAATATCAACTATTCTCGTTGATTTCTAATTATTCCAGAATTGGCCAAATACCCATTCTTCCAATAGATGGCGCAAGGCATAAGCAACTTTCAGTTGCACGATAAGAAGATGCCTTTTTCATAATTTATGTACCTTATCCCAGTACAATAACACATTTGTAATATCTTTTCACCTAGTATCATTACCGTTACACGTTTGCTGTATTGTTGTGCATAGCTCAAGTCTGTTGTGTGCTCACCATTAATATTATTTTATTATACTTTAAGAATATATTTTTTATAAATATTTTACTGATAATATTCAATTTCAAATCCCACATTTATGGATCAACTTATATTATATAATATACGCCTGAAACGTGGTTACCTTTCTTGATTAATCAAGAATGGGTATTTGGCCAATTCTGGAATAATTAAAAATCAACGTGAATAGTTGATATTTATTCCGATAGATGGCGCAAGCCATCAGCAACTTTCAGTTGCACGATAAGTAGATGTCTTTTTTTCATAATTATATTATACAGTTCTTTAAAAAATACATAAGTCTATTTTATTCAATATGTTTTTCTATTGAATATTTTAATGAAGAGCTTTTTAAAAGTATATTCTCAAAGAGTAAAAGAAAATTAACTGCGTGTATGTTTGCCTTATTGAAAATTAAATTGAAATTTCTTCTAAAAACTCTAGGATAATATTGTCACTGAATAATTATTTTAAATATTCTGTGGTATATCATCATTAATATTTGCATAGTCAACACCCCTTACCATTCTTGTATATTATTACTTGTAAATAATTTTTAGAAATAGTTTGGCATTTTATAAATAAATTATTTTTACTTTAACTTTTGTTATACTCGTTATCACTACCGTGACAACTGGTGGAGAAGCTGGAATATTCCCTCGACGCCCAAGCCGTTAGAAGAAGCCGAAGACTACAAGGACTAGAACCTCAAGAAAACATCGCTATGATCAAGCAAGAGACACAGACAAAAATGGGTGAGTACCATTTTCAACCTTTTAGAAACCCTTCTATTTTTACTGGAGAACGCAACCAGAATCCAGAAAAATGGTTGAAAGAATTTCATCGCGTCGCTCGCTACAACTGCTGGGATGATTCAATGTGCCTCGCAAATGTTTATTTTTTCCTCCAAGGAACAGCGCACAGATGGTACGAAAATGTTGAAGAGAAAATTAATTCATGGGATATTTTTGTGAAAATGTTTTCTCAGAATTTCGGACATCATGTCACCCAAAAAGATCAACTCGCAGAGAACCTCAAAACTCGAGCTCAGGGGAAGGAGGAGACCAGTGATTCTTACATTCAAGATGTTCTCCATCTGTGCAGAGAAGTGAATCCGGCTATGATGGAAAATGAAATAGTTGCACACTTGACGAAAGGAATATCGGAGGAGATATATCAGTCAATCATCATTTTAGACATTGCAAGTATCGATGAGTTCATCAAATGGTGCCGAAAAATCGAGGCTTCAAATAAAAAACGTGTAAAAAAACGTGTAGTATTTGACAGACTACCGAATGTTGCCGCCATCGATTCAGCAGACTCTGAATCAATGGAAGACTTAATCCGACGCATCGTGCGTGAAGAAGTTCATCGCGCACTAAATCCGGAGTCAACTACCCCTGAACCATCTTCTCTGAAAGAAATTATCCGAGAAGAGATTGAAAAAACGTAGCTGCAATTTCGAAGCCTATTCAAAGGCCTCCGCCACGACAGTCGTACCCCAACCAAACACGTACATTCAACCAGGTTCCACGACGTCAGTACCCTACCCAAACGCCCATATATAACCAGACGCCACCACAACGAAGAACGGATGAATGGAGGACGCATGACAACATCCCAATATGTTTTAATTGCGGCCGCCCAGGCCATGTTAAGCGATATTGTAGAGAACGCCGACAATGGACGCAGAGACCCGAAGGACATGCACCAAGCACCCAAGAACCTCAAATGGGTAACCACCAAGCCATAAGAAGCCAAACCTACCGCAGACAATCGCCGTATCCAAACAGAGGAAGATCCCCAAGACGCCAGTCCATTTCCCCAGGCCGCCATACAAGCCAATCCCCACGCCACTACAATCTAGAAAAAAACTAAGCGTCGCGTCTTCTTTCGAGGGGGAAGCCGCGGGTGTGAAAAACCCTCCATCGTCGACAGCCGCTAAATTACAACAAAATTATGTCGAAATCATCATTGATGACATTGCATTTTCTGCTCTGGTCGATTCAGGTTCCTCTTTTTCAGTTATCTCTGATGGATTAAGACGACAATTAAAAAAGACCATGTTCAAAGATAGCGGAATGACTCTGAAAGTTGCTGATGGCAAGAATGTTACATCGATCGGCCGATGCACAATCAGCTTGAGCATCAATGGATTGGAACAGCCGCTTGAGTTTATCGTCCTCCCTAATAGTAACCCAAGTATTATCCTCGGATGGGATTTCCTAGAGGCATCAAATGCCGTGATTGATTGTGGACGCGCCGAAATCAGATTGGAAGAGGCCAAAGATGTACTAAATTCACCAGCTTCCATGGGAAAGGTTGTGGCTAGCAGAAGCGTCGTAATCCCAGCCGAATCTACCAAACTAATAAATGTTATGAGTGAAGAGCTTAATGGGCAAAATCAGGTACTTTTTGAACCTTCGAAAAAGGTATTAATAGGAAAAGGGTTAACACTTCCCTGTGCATTATTCAGGCTTTCCCATAATAAAGGAAAACTTTGGATCGTAAATTCTAGCACCACAGCTCAAATAGTCCCTAAGGGAATGTGCCTAGGAAAAATTCAAAGGGTTGAAGAAAATAACTTGACAGCTATTTCAGAATGTTCTGAATCTAATAAGGAGGTGAAAAATGCGAATCATGCCAGTCATGCTGATAAAAGTGACTTTAAATTTTTACAAAATTTAATTAGTGATGATTTATCAGAAGAGCAGCAGTCTCAAATCTTATCAATTTTAAAACGATATGATAAAATATTTGATAAAAATAATGAATCTGTAAAGCAAACTTCATCAGCCAAACATAAAATTGAAACTGGAAACCATCAGCCTATTAAGCATAGACCATATCGAGTCTCCCCTACAGAACGCCAAGCAATCCAAACGGAAGTGGACAAAATGCTAGACGCCGGTATTATACGTCATTCAGAAAGTCCATGGTCATCGCCGGTTATTTTAGTGAAGAAGAAGGATGGTAACTGGCGTTTCTGTGTGGATTACAGACGACTAAACAAAGTTACTAAAAAAGACGTTTACCCACTACCCCGAATCGATGATACACTTGACTCCCTGAAAGGAGCCAAATTTTATTAATCAATGGACCTTCGTTCAGGATATTGGCAAATAGAAGTCGACGAAGCAGATAGAGAAAAAACTGCCTTTATCACCCCTGACGGACTCTACGAATTCCTAGTCATGCCCTTTGGCCTGTGCAATGCCCCTGCAACATTCGAGCGCATGATGGACAAGATATTGAAAGGCCTGAAATGGACGATGGCCCTCTGTTATTTAGGCGACATCGTGGTGTATTCCAAATCGTTCAACGAACATTTACACCGGCTTGAAATCATACTACAATGTCTCGACAAGGCCGAGCTACGCCTCAACCTAAAAAAGTGCCTTTTCGGAACCAAACGAATCAGAGTGTTTGGACACCTCGTCGATAGTAAAGGTATTTATCCCGATCCAGAAAAAAATGAAGCTATCGCCAAGTTTCCAACCCCAAAATCTATAACAGATGTGAGAAGCTTCATTGGCCTATGTTCCTATTATCGTAGATTTATCGAAAATTTTGCTGAGAAAGCTGCTCCTTTACACGAAGTCCTCAAAAAAGATAATAAATTCATGTGGAACTCTGACCAACAGGATGCTTTTGATTCCTTGAAAAAAGCATTGATGTCTGAACCTGTTCTTGCCTATTTCGAAGAACAACTGCCAACCGAGCTTCATACTGACGCCAGCGGTTATGGAATTGGAGCTGTCCTCGTACAGATCAACGATGGGAAAGAGCGGCCAGTTGGTTATGCTTCAAGAACTTTATCTAAGGCGGAGAAGAATTACTCAACAACGGAAAGAGAATGCTTGGCCGCAATATGGGCCATCAACAAATTTCGACCGTACCTTTTTGGTCGTGAGTTTGTCATCGTCACTGACCACCACGCTCTTTGCTGGTTATCTAATCTGAAGGACCCGACAGGAAGACTAGCAAGATGGGCTTTAAAACTCCAAGAATACAATGTAACGGTTGTTTATAAAAGTGGACGCAAACACCAAGATGCCGACTGTCTTTCTCGAAATCCTCTCCAACTTGAATCGGAAGAAGCATACAATGATGAGGATGATGATATACCCTCAATAACTGCTCTGACGTGCTTCGAGGCTGAACAAAGAAAAGACCCTAAAATTTGTAAATTGATAGAGGAAGCAGAAAGATTTGGTGCCGAATCGAAAGGATATGAAATGTTAAAAGGAACCTTATACAAAAAGAATTTCGACCCCCTGGGAAACCAACACCTTTTAGTTATTCCCAAGCACTTACGCTTAGAACTACTGAAAAGTTTACACGACGCTCCCACAGCAGGTCATCTTGGATTTTCGAAGACATATGAGAGAGTTAAAAATAAATATTTCTGGCCAGGACTTCTCCGGGACATACGGAAGTATGTCGCTCATTGTAAAGAGTGCCAAAGAAAGAAACAATCAACTCAAAAGCCACCCGGACTACTTAAGGCCATACCTCCTGCAACCTCCCCTTTTCAGAGAGTTGGAATGGACCTCCTTGGAAGATTTCCCAAGTCTGATAATGGTAATAAATGGATCATAGTCTGTACCGACTATCTTACTCGATTTGCCGTTACTAAAGCCTTACCCACAGGGGAAGCAAAAGAAGCAGCCAAGTTCTTAATGGAAGATGTTGTTCTCAAGCACGGAGCCCCCAGAGAAATCATCACGGACCGAGGACGAGTATTTCAATCCAAGTTGATTGCGGAACTCACCAATCAATGCTCGTCGATACATCGGTTCACGACAGCGTATCATCCCCAGACGAATGGACTGACGGAGAGGTTAAACAAAACCTTAGCCAACATGATCGCTATGTATGTAAGTGTTGAACAGAAGGACTGGGACGTAATCCTGCTCTACGTCACGTTCGCCTACAACACGGCAAAACAAGATACGACAGGTTTTACCCCTTTTAAACTGATTCATGGACGCGAAGCCGAAACAACTGTAGACACTCTTTTCCCAAATCCGCATGAAGATCTCCAAGAGGATTACAGTCAGAAGATTGCCTCGCGAGTCGAAGAAACTAGGCAGCTAGCAAGATTAGAAACCTTGAAAGCCCAAGAAAAGGACAAGGCCAGATATGACTCAAAGCACGAGGCAATGGATTACAACGTCGGTGACCTGGTATGGATTTTCATCCCGATAAGAAAGGTGGGACTCTCAGAAAAACTGATGAAAAGGTACTTCGGGCCATACAGGGTTACTTGGAAACTCTCTGACGTGACCTTCGAAGTTGAACCTGTGGACCAACCAACCAGGAGACGCAAAACAAGAGACCTGGTCCATGTACTGTGAATGAAACCCTACCATGACCCTGAGGACCAAGCTGATCTGTTCAAGTGATAATTACAGCGGGACGCTGTTCATCTAGGAAGGGGGCAATGTCACTGAATAATTATTTTAAATATTCTGTGGTATATCATCATTAATATTTGCATAGTCAACACCCCTTACCATTCTTGTATATTATTACTTGTAAATAATTTTTAGAAATAGTTTGGCATTTTATAAATAAATTATTTTTACTTTAACTTTTGTTATACTCGTTATCACTACCGTGACAATATTTTAATATATAATAACATGGGAAGTCAAATAGTTAATAAATATAAAATAAGTTTGATTAATTTTGGATAATTATAAATACCATATTTATAGCCAGAATATCAAGAAAATTAATAAGCAAAGTAAGTATTGGCAAATTTCGCAAAATATCAATAATATTATCTATGAAAATTAGAAACTATTATAGACGCGTTATATTATTTTTAAAATTAAATAATTTCTACTGCCCTCACTGCAATGGAAAAATTAATGAGAGGGCCTGGCTCATCAGTGGTGAACCTTCCCAGCGGTTTCGCCAGTTTAATCCACCAGACCGCTGTAATATTGTATTTTTCGATCTTCCTTTTATAGTGATACTGATACTAGACTCTTGTAATTGGTATTTTAGATTAACTATGGACATAAGCTTTGAGGACAGTAGAATTACATACAATTATAAATATGAAAAAATAGTACAAATGTGATATTGTACTGGGATAAGGTGCATAAATTAAGAAAAAGGCATCTCCTTATCGTGCAACTGAAAGTTGAGGTACAGCTTGCACCACGCTGATGAGGGCCAATAACCCGAAACGCGTCCGTGGTTAGCTTTTCTTGATAAATCAAGAATGGGTATTTGGCCAATTCTGGAGTAATTCGAAATCAACGAGAATAGTTGATATTTATTCCGATAAATGGCGCAAGTCATCAGCAACTTTCAGTTGCACGATAAGGAGATGCCTTTTTCTTAATATAAATATATAATATGCATATATAAAATTGTTTAATTTCAAAAAGAATCTTACGCGTCTAAAATAGTTTCTAATTTTCATAACAGATGGCGCGGTAGTCCATCGTAATATTTAATCTACAATTACTTGTTTCAAATATGGCATAAAAAAAGAACAAAGATTATTCCTAATTTTGTCTATTTGAATTAATTTTTCCATTTTTGAAACAACACACAATTACAATAATATTCCATAACATATAAAATCAAATTTTAAAATATTTTCTAACTTCGCGAAATTAAAAAAAAAAACATATTTGTTCAAGTTATCGAGAAATATATTTTCAAATAAAACAAAGTTCAAATATGTTGGAATAATTAATTTTATAAAAATAAATATATATACATATCTATCTATATATATATAAAAATGAATGTATGTCTGTCTTTCTGTCCTTTATGCCTGACCAAACCACTCATTGGAACGCCATGAAACTTTGAGAAGTTATTTAGTATAGTACTGGGAAGGTTTCTGAAAAATAAATTCTTGAATATCTTGAATATCCTTAGAGTTATTTGCAGATTTGTAGATTTAACTCGCAAGCAGCGCCACCTTGCGACGGAGATAGGCTTAGGTTTTGGCAGAAAGTCTGCTCCATGCCTGATGACCTTGGGTCTTTCAGGGCTAATATATTAAGTAAAACTAATTCAAATATTAGTGCTTTATAATGGCTATCTCCTTGAGGTTACCGATTTAAAAGTTTATTTTCTAATTTTAGATTGTATAAGAAACATATTTTATTTTAAGTATTGTACTTTATTTTAAAAAAGTTTAAATAATTGTGCAAGACGATATATACGATATATAAAAAACAAAAGAAATAAGGAGTATCGTTTAAATATAAAATTCGAATAAATATAAATGCGATACTAAAAATAAATAACTTATATAGAATCTTTTGCATAGTTTCGTCCTGTAATCATACCAACTTGATAAAAGTTTCGTGTTTTCCCTTTTAATTTGCTTGATACGAACCTCTATTCATTTTTGAATTAGTAGATAAAAATAAGTCGGTGGATGAGACGGTAACACGCTCGATTCCCGACAGTCATGAACCGGGATTGAATCCCGCGTTAAAAATTGTTTAATATGTGAATAACCTTCACATATTATTCATTGTTCAATTATCATGAACTAGGTTGCTCTTGCTGAGCGGTACCTATTAATGTGATTTTAACCAGGTGAATTAGTAGAAATCTGACGATAACCATAGGTCATAGCCATTCAAAAGTTGGTTTAGGTCGTCAATCCTTTGCGAACAAATGGAAATATCCACGCTGGCGCTCTCTCCGCAGATTTTTTAATTGATATCCCGTGTCGTTTTTTTTTAAATATATAATTTGAGAGCCACCCCTCGCTTGAAGCAAATCTTTTAATCCCAAGAGACTGCGCGAAAGACTTGAACATGAAACCGCCGACGGAACGTTTTGTCCTCTACTCTGACGAAGCCACTTAACCAAGCTCTGATCTCCGCCCGTAGAGCGTGGGAATTTTGCGCACAAGTCAAAGTTAGTTCTATCATTTATCGACACGGCAATTTATTTGAGACAAGAATAATGATACAATTCCAAGGCAAAGATACTATTCCTTTAACTTCCATTTACCGAGGGAACCAATTAATATTGATTTTATTCAACTTATCGAGTATTTTTCAAGGGACCGGGAAAAATGTTCACTAGATAAAACGATGATTTTGTAATGTAGAAAATTAGGAAAGACAAAATTCAGGAAGACACGGCAATTTTTGGAGACAAGAATAATGATACAATTCCAAGGCAAGATGCTATTCTTTTCACTTCCAATTACCGAGGGAACCAATTAATATTGATTTTATTCAACTTATCGAGTATTTTTCACGGGACCGGGAAAAAATGTTCACTTTATCGAGAGATTCGTTAAACAAACCTTTACTCGGGTAAAACCCGGGCGAAGCCGGGTACATCCATACAAGAATAATGATACAATTCCAAGGCAAGATACTATTTCTTTATCTTCCAATTGCCGAGGGAACCAATTAATATTGATTTTATTCAACTTATCGAGTATTTTTCAAGGGACCGGGAAAAAATGTTCACTTTATCGAGAGATTCGTTAGACAAACCTTTACTCGGGTAAAACCCGGGCGAAGCCGGGTACGTCCGCTAGTATATTATAAATAAAGATGAATGAGATTTTCTGCTTGAATTTAGAACATGTTGAGGATTATGCCATGGAGTTATTTGTTGGTTCTTTTTAGTACTAAATGGTATTGGTGATGCAGTCGTGGCATGAATCTTGAAAGTAAAATAATAAAAATATTAAAGATTAGAAATTGCTTTAATTGAGCTTATAAGATATATAAAAACATAATTTGATAAAAGTAATGCCTGGCTTAAGGCGTAGGAATAAAAAAGAAAAGCTTATTTACATAATGTACAAAAGTTTTGAGCCGGCCAGCGGGAAAGAACAACAACGAGTTTTTATATGCAAAGCGTGACCTCTGGCGGTCGATTTAACAGAATATTTGAATCTATGATATATAATTTTAAATAAAATAATATTTTACTATAACATATATATATTCTGTGAGATTGGATATGATGATAACCTAATATAAAAAGTTGTTGTTGTTAAAGATGACGAACAAAACTTGATTAAAATTTATATAGCCACTAATATCTTTTGTATTTATTGTGTTTTCTTATTGTAATGTATGTATAATAAAGGAGAAGTCTGTCAATCATTAAAAAACAACAAAATATTCACTAAACCTCTTTAAATTCATTTGACAACTTTATGATGATTTACATCAGAGAATTATTCTAATATACCAAGAGGCTTTTAGTGAAATTAAAAAATAGAGCGTTATTTTATTTTTTAAAAATTCAAACATTTATTTCTTTCCTATCGAGAGAATGGATTTTACATTTATTTTACAATTAGGGTACACCAGAGTAATTTTGCAAATTGCAAAAGGATTTAAATATTTTTTTGATAAGATATATTCTTAATATTTTTCCGCTGCAACAATAAAAACGAAATTATCTAATATTTTACTCCTGCGTTATTACTTTTCGATATTTTAATGAAAAAAGGGAAAATTGATTTTTCTTTTCCGCCTTTTTTTTTCAGTACAATAGAAATCAACAAAAGAAGTCCCACAAAGAATGACATATAATCTGATAATTCAAAATATTTTCTCTATTTTACTCTGTAAACTGTTTTGTGTAGCATATAAATGTATTAAAGTCAAATATTTGTTTGCCCATATATCTATTAGATATTATTATTTTTTATTTAAATATAAATTTGTGTGTAATGTGAAAATAGGATGAATTTTAAAAGATAATTTAATATACAGGGTGATCCAAAAGTCCCGCACAACTTTAAAAATTAATAACTCCGCGAATATTTGCGTTAGAGCAATGCGGTAAACACCATTGTGTTCAGGATGCAATGGGATTTTTTATGGCAAATAATGAAATATTCGAAATTGATTTTAGTTACAATTTTATTCACCAGATGGCGCTCTACCAGATTCAGATATTCAGCGGCCAAATTGTTTGATAAATTGAAAAATATAATTGAACGACACGTATTTTTCCCTTTTGAATACCAGGAAAGAACCCTAATAATATCAAATAACAAATTAATAAAACACCACTTCGCCAAAAGTATGAAGAATTGGTTAACGATTTTCAAATACAATCAGAGATATGTAAAATAGGCAAATGCAAATTAAAACATGTAGCAAAAATATATTTTATATGGGGTTTTGTGAAATAGATTGAATGTTTGAAAAATACTGCTGATATCAATACACGAATTTTTGATTTGTTAATATAGTACCAAAAATTATGATGGCACTACTAATAGGATTTCTTGCTATAAGAAATGTGTGGTTTCTTGACTAATTGGAGACCCTTGACTATTTAACTGGATATTTGTCATGATCCAACAAATGAAATATAGAGGGGAGTGACAAAATATATTTGTCGTACTTTATTCCAAATATCCTATGGGCTTGTCAAATGTTATCATTGTTTATTATACTGTACACAATTTTAAAAAAAGTTTCCCCTCAAATAAAAATAATTTTTAAATCGACCTTTTGCGTTGAAAAACGTGGTAGTAAAATCATTTTGTATTATTTTTTTTCACAAAATTTCTAAAGTTATTGGTATACAGAAAATATTCCTTATGCTATTTCTTCTAATGAGCGAAAAGCGAAAACTAAACATAAGGGGAAAAATTGTGTGTACCAGTGTTATTCGAGAAGTTATAACACTCTGGTTTGCACGACATAATATGTGAGCAAATGACAAACAAAAATTACTGTTCACAAATAAAAAAAGATAGTCAAGATGTGAAGACAGCATTTATTATCCCCATATCCCAACACAAAGAGCTGCAAAATATTGGTAGATAATATAATACATGGCGGCTTATATAACACATGAGGTAACTGCCTTCTCTCTTGTATTAGGTCACAATCCTTGCTCAATGTGGCACCCTTCATTCTCAATCACCCCCTGCAGACGATAAATGACAGAATGGACAGCATTAAATAACATATCTGTTGAAATTGATAAAACGTGCCATCTGATAGAAACCTTCAACATGGCCAATGTGGTAGGCCAGCATCGATAAACACACGATTTAATGTACCCCCATAAACAAAAATCGCAAGGCGTCAAGTCTGGTGATCTTGGAGGCCACTGGTATATAAAGTGGCGACTTATCAACGAATTCCACCGAACGTATCCTTCAGCAATTGTTTGGCACCGCGGGAGATATGAGGAGGTCCTCCATCTTTCATGAATGTTATTTCGCTTAGTGCTTTTGCCCTGCAATATGGGAATACCCTTTTCTCTCAAAAGTTGGACATAACGTTCATCAGTTACAAAAACGGTTTTAAAAGTTCTTCCATTGATTTTTCAAAGAAAAATGGCCCAATAATAAAAGAAGTGAACCCACACAAAACTGTAACTCTAGGCTGGTAAAGTGGCATTTCTGTAAAAATCCTAGGGTTGTCTGTTGCCCAAATGCGGCTGTTTTGAATGTTAAATTCTCCGTTTAGAGAAAAGTGAGCATCATCTGTCCACAGAACATTCGACAGCCAGTTTTCATCAATATCAATTCGCCGGAAAACCCATGCAGCGAATTCTTGACGCATCTCAAAATCGCCAACTTTCAGCTCGTGAAATCTTTGAATTTTGTATGGGTACACACAATAGAGACATTAAGTGAAGCGTCTTCGGATATCACAATCATACTCGGCGAATTTAACGCCAAAAGTTCAATTTGGGGATCACCTGTCCTGGATAACAAAAGTCAGCAGGTTGAGGACATGCTAACAGACCTCGACCTTACACCGTTAAATAACGGAGAGAACACCTATCTAAGTCCACAGGCACAAAATCCGCAATAGACATCACAGCGATAAATTACAACATCGCACCCACAACACAATGGAAAATCATGAGAGGTGCAATCAGTGACCACAGACCAATTTTAACAACCCTAAACTTCAAAATTGAGAACGTCCATTAGAATAAAAGAACATGGAACTTTAGGAAAGCCGACTTGAAAAAAATTCACAGAAAAGCTTGAAGAACTGTGCAACGAAAAATTGAATTACAGAACGCTTGACAAAAACTTGGAAAAATTCTCTTCGAACATTTCAAAATCTGCAAAAGCATCGATACCTAGAGGTAGACGTAAAGACCTGTGGATACCTTACTGGAAGGACCACAACATCGAGGCCGTGATTTCAGAGAGAGAGACAATATCAATGAACTTCTTAAAAAAATAAAACAGAAGAAAACAGAAAGAACTCATTGAAATTAGTCACAAAATAGAACAAGAAATTTGGATATGCAAACAAGAAAAATGGCAGAATTCTGCGAAAAAATGGATCCAAGAAAGGACAGCCAACACTGGAATATGATTAGAGTGTTAGAGAACAATCAACACCAACACCAATCCTCCAATACTCTAACCGATATGAATAGAACAGCGCGAACGAGAACAAACAGATGGCTGACATAATTGCTGAATATCTTTCAAGCACTTCCATACTCAACTATACGAATGAAGACAGGACTCTAAAAATAATATAAACCAGTTAGTTAAACAAGCAAGAAACTTCCATCAACAAGCTATTTTCTCGAGAGACTTCACACTGAATGAGCTAAACTTATCAATAAAAAAATCCAAGAGGTCACCAAGAGATAATCTAATCTTTGGTTAAATGATCAAACACTTTGAAGACAAAGCTAATAATCAACTCCTACGAATACTGAACATTTCATGGCAAACTGGTAAACTATCAAAGAATTGGAAGATATCAATTATAGTGCCAATACTGAAGCCAAACAAAGATGCCAAGGAATACAAGAACTATCGGCCAATTGCTCTCACCAGCAAACTTTGTAAAATACCAGAACGAATTATCCACTCTAGGCTCATAGTCTGGCTCACTAACAATAATAAAATAAACCTCTACCAAACTGCCTATAGATCCCAGCACTGTACGACTGATCAACTGTTTCACTTCTGTCAATCAATAATAGATTCTTTCCAGGAAAAACCGCCAAAGAAGACCACGGCTATATTCCTTGATATGACCTCAGCTTTTGATCGAGTGTGGAGGGGGAAATTACGTGAAAAGCTGCACAACATGCAGACTTCTGGATTGCAGACTTCTTAAGTGGAAGAAGGTTAAAGGTTCGGGTCAATGGAGAATTTTACAAGGAAGGAATAACATGGGCTGGTGTAACTCAGGGATCTGTGCTCAGTCCTCTACTCTATCTGCTATATATTAACGACATCTATCCTTACCTCACTGAAGACACAAAGGTTGTCTGTTATGCAGATGATAAAGCCATATGGCACACAAGTAGCAGCTGAGGACTGGAGAAGTGGGCAATGGAACTCCAAATGACCATAAACCCAATAAAACCAAACCTATGCGTCTTCTCCACTCACAGGGAAAAAGGCATAAATATAACAAAAAATAAGCATAAACAAACAAACAATTGATAAAATTAGAAATCCATAATACCTAGGTGTGATACTGCAGTCCTGTATCTTTCAAGTTGGTCTCGAGGACCACGCCATCACCATCTCCTAAGCGGCAAAGTACGCGATCTACGTATTCATCGTAGATCGCAAAATGCGTGGTGTCGCTGGAGACCCACTGGCGATTCTCCACAAATTCTGCAGCGCTGGAAGAGGCGCCATATTCATTGTACATAGTGTATATAATGCATATTATCTTTTTTTAATAGTGCAGACTGTGCATGTATTGACAAGATGTCAACAAAATTATTTTAATTATTATTGATGATGAATTGGAATTTTCAGAACACATAATTAGCACCTCAAATAGAACTATCAGAAAACTAAACATTCTGAGAAGGCTATGTGGAAAAAATTGGGGAGCAAAACCCAGAATTCTCAGAACAACATATACCACCTTAATAAGGCCGATAATGGAATATGCAACACCGGTCTGGGCTCCCTCAAGCTCATCACTAAAAGTAAGACTAGACAGTGTTCAAGCAAAAGCGGCCAAAATAATCACTGGTGCTGTTTCATCCACCAACAATGAGAAAATTCAGAGAGAATGTGTTCTAGACCTACTCGCTCGAAAGCAGAAGACAAAATAAAAACAACTTGGATCGGCACTTCGGAAACGAGGAACCAAAGGACGAGATCTCTCTGACCACTTGTGGTTTGGTAGATCCGCCCTTTTCTGAGAATGAGGTGAAACTGACGGCTTTCAAGTTCGGGAAAAGGAAATCTCCTGGTCCCGAAGGGATCGATAACACGGTCGTGAAAGCCCTGGTAAGGATGCACCCATCGCTTCTTTCCAGGTTATTCAATAGGTGCCTGGACACTGGTGCTTTTTCTGAGGCATGGAAGGTTGCCCGAGTAGTGCTTCTCGAAAAGTCTGGTAGAAAGGGTAATTCTCCTAATGATTATCGTATGCTTTCTTTACTAGCGTGTCTAGGTAAGGTCCTGGATAGCCTACTAGCTCAGCGACTGAAGCACTGGCTAGAGAGTAATGGGCTCCTTTCCTCTTTCCAACATGGTTTTAGGGAAGGGAAGTCCACAACCACAGCTCTGAACGAGGTGTTAGAGGGGGTTGAGATGGGCTTAAATAAGGGTGCTTGGGTTCTTTTCGTGGCCCTGGACATTGATGGCGCGTTCAACTCCATGAACTGGAACAAGCTGATGAGAAATTTGATGGACATGGGTTGTCCTGATAATTTGTGCAGCTTGGTTCGTGACTTCCTGAGACGGATTAGCCTCAGTTTTGGTGGGCGGAAGTTGGAAAGAAACTGTGCTAGGGGTTGCCCCCAGGGCTCTTGCTGCGGACCTATTCTGTGGAATATCCTGGTAAACACCGTTTTCCAGGAGGAGCTCCCTGAGGGAGCCAGGCTGGTTCTCTATGCTGACGACCAGTTCCTCATTGTTGAGGCTGCTTCGAGAGCGAAGGCTGAGAAGTGTGTTGAAACTTCTCTCCAAATTCTCTCGAACTGGGCCCATGACTCTGGCCTTAAGTTCAATGTCTCCAAAACTAAAGCCCTCAGCTTTAAGCCTAGGGACATAAGAACTAAAAGGAAAGGGATCAAATGGGAACACAAGCCGGCTATCGGGATCGAAGGACGGAGGGTAGCGTTGGTCAATAGGATGACCATCCTGGGGGTGGTCATTGATGACAAGATGGGTTGGCAATACCAGGCGGAGGAGATGGTGGCGAGAGGCAGGGAGGCGTTGTGCAGGCCTGTCCTGGTTGGCTCTCAACAGGGGGGGGGAGAAGGAGGGTACTATTTTTAGGAACATCTGCCTCTCCTGTGTCGAGACAATCCTGCTATATAGGGCTTGGTGTCGCCGAAACAGGAATCAGAAGGTGGCGACTACTCTAGAGAGAGTGCAGAGGACAGCGGCACTCAGAATCACAGGGGGATATCGCACTACCAGCAGTGAGGCCTTATTGGTCCTCGCTGGTCTTATTCCCCTGGGGTTGAAACTAGAGGAGGAGACCATCAGACAGAAGATCTAAGAGAACAGGGAAGATGCCCTGGGACTTGAAGCGGGTGCCCTGGAATGGAAGAGGGACCCAAGAAAGCCTCCGCAGTGGTTGCCAAAGTGGAATTGGAGTCCTGGAGTGCCGACAGGGAATGGCACGGAAGTTTTCACTGATGGGAGTAAGTCTGGAACCAATACTGGAGCTGGGGTAGTGATTTTCACTAATGGAGAGCTGATCTTCCAAGAAAGTTTAACACTCAGAGTGGACGAATTGGTCTTTTCAGCCGAGCTGGTTGCGATCAGGGTAGCCCGCAGAGTGTGTGCCGAGAAGAACTTCAGCCCGGACCGCCTCTATTCAGATTGTATGTCGGCCCTCGTCGCCATCAATCTGGAGAAAGGGCAACTCGCGCATCAAATAATCCAGGAGCTGGAGATGATGACGCGGGCTCCGGAGCTCCCTTGGTTTAGGAGACACAGCCTCATCGAAGGTAATGAGTTCGCAGACAGGATCTCTAAGGCAGGATTCTTAAAAGGTAGATCACTGAGGACCACAGTGACCAAGAAAGAAGTTTATAGGAGGATCAGGGGGCACGTCCAGGACTTATGTTTGGACAGATGGAGGAACATTGTGAAGGGGAGAGAGTTATTCAATGGGGTAACAACACCCAAGTACCTCTGTAAGGTAATGTCCCACAAACTCATTAGGGTAGTTCGGGACATGGGCTCTTCCCCAAGTCTCCACAGATTTGAAATTAAGAGCAATCCTGATTGCGTCTGTGGAGAAAGGGATGTGAATGCACGCCACTACGTCTTGGATTGTCCAAGGGTAGTGGGTGTGCAGGAAGAGAGAAGGAGGGCGAGGGGCGCGATCAAGAGTAAGCTGCTGAGAAATCACAGCAAGCTTCTTGAGAAAACCCACGACGTGGCAGCTGAGCTTTTCCTCAGCTGTGAGTGAACAGAGTCGACCGGGGTCTGCCTCCCCGCGGTCCCTGCTGGACACAGTAGATAGTTTCCTATTTTGCTGTGATTAAAGGCCATCGGTATAGAAATCCTTCCAGACACGTTGTCTGGGAGGTGGTGTTTCAAGGTACAATGTCCAATCACTAGCTTTGATACCGTTACTTGGCTTATGAGTTGAACAGAATAGCAGCGAAGGCATGCTTCGCATGCCGGCTTGTGGACCGAAAGGTCTGGGTGGCCATCTACTTCTAGGGTATACCAACTGTGCTTAGGTGGGATCCTCCAGTTCTTGTTTATTTTGGCTACTGTTTCTATTTCTTTAAAAGTAAGTTTATTTTTCTGTAGCAAGGGTTCTTTTGTGGCTTTTTTCGCTAGCGCATCAGCAGCTTCATTGCCTTCAATGCTAACATGTAAGAGTATCCATTGAAGGTGAATTTTTGAGGTATTGAGAGTTTTTGGAGATAACCAATTATGTTCCTGATTACTTTGTCTCTAAGTTCCCCTGTGTGACTTAAGTGTTGTATGGCACTTCTACTATCAGTAAGAATCCATATATCGTGATGTTTAATGTTTCTGATGGATTTTAAGACTTCATAGATGGCTATAAGCTCTGATCTGAAGACTGAGCAAAATTCTGGGTTTCTTCTGTTTATTTTCTCAATGCCATTTGTGGTTTTAATGAGAGAGCCACTGCCAGTGTGTCCCAACTCATCTCTGCTACCATCGGTATAGATAGTTATTGCATTTTTAGGAATTTTATTAATTATTTCTAATGATAATTGTTTTAAGTATTCTGGATTTTGGTATTGTCTGTTGGTGGTTTCATTTAAAGTGGCATTAAAAATAACATTTTGTTAGTGGTTCGCATGGAGATATTTTTTTCAGCTAAATAATATTTTTCCACTTTATATTTTAAAAATACATTTCTTTTGGCCAGGTGGAGAGGGCCTTCTTTTTTGAGTCTTAGATTGGATTCCCAATTAAGTATGTAATTGAAAGTTCTGTGTTTGTTTTCATAACTCTTGATTTTGTTTATATATTTTGGCAGATTGTAGCTTATTCTATTCTTTAAGGGCATAATGTCTGCCTCGTAAAGTACAATATCATTAGGGCAGGGTTTTCGAAGACCTGTAATAATTCTAGCTGCACTTAGTTGTATTCTTTCCAGTGATTTTAGATTTGTTTCAGATGCTGTACCATAGATTTGATATCCATATTCCAGGATAGGTCTCATTAGAGATGTGTAAGTTAATTTTATTGTTGTTGCTTCAGCTCCCCACTCTTCCTGAAATATATTTCAAGATTTTTAGTCGGTCTCTTCCTTTTCTAACAACTCCTTCAATATGCTTACTGGAGTTGATTTCTGGATCCAGGGTGTAGCCGAGATATTTAGGATGTTTATTATATTGCAATTGTTGTTCTTTCAGAATAATATTTGGTCTTATTTTGTATAGTTTCTTATCGGTAGTAAAAAGACAGGTTTCAGATTTTTGGGGGTTAAATTCTAATTTATGTTTATTAGCAAATTTTTCTAGGTGGAGAAGAGTCTTGTTAAATCTCTTTCAGCTTTTTTCCAGTTAGTGCTGCTGCTCCATAGAATAATGTCATCAGCGAAAAGTCCAATATTGGTTTTATGTGAAATTTATTTTTCTATGCCTGCAATAAATAGGGTGAAGAGAGTTGGGCTAAGGACTGATCCTTGTGGTAATCCTTGGTACAATTTGAAGGTTTTAGATAGAGTGCCATTATATTTGATCCTAATTTATATATTTTTAAGAAAATCATTTATCCAAGTGATAGCTTTTCCATCAATTTTGAAATGTTTGTATAATTTTGTAATTAACTTGTTTTTCCATACCCCCCCCCCCCCTTATCAAAAGCTTGTGTAAGGTCTAAAAAGCAGCTATGGTGTGGTTAGTTGGTTTTTCGTTTTGTGCATCTTTTACCTTTTGTGTGAAAAATAAGAGTTGGTCTATTGTCCCATGTCCTTTCCTAAATCCATATTGTTCTTCTGGTAAGAGATTTCTTGTGTCGGGGTGGTAGGTGAGTCGTCTGAGTATAATGTTTTCCATTAATTTGCAGCAAATATTTGTTAGGGAGATAGGTCGGTAGTTTTTTGGGTCATCAGCAGATTTGTCAAGTTTTTTTAATGGGAATTATTGTTGCATTTTTACAGTCTTGTGGCAATTTTCCAGTTTTCCAGGAGTTATTGAAAATATTAAGAAGTCTTTCTTTGCCAATTTTGCCCAAGTTTGGTATCATTCGGCCATGGATTCCATCTGGCCCAGGAGTCTTGTTTAGGTCAGTGTTTTCTAATGCATAAGCTAGCTCTTTCATATTTATTTTTTCATGAAAAATATTATGAGTGCTGGTGACATTTTTTACAGTCATGAATAATCTTTCGGGCCTTTTTTTCAACCTTGATTTTACTACTTATTTGAAATGAATTACCTAAAAGATTGGCAGCAATTTTGTCATTAGTTGCTGGTGTACCATCTGTATTCTTAATCATATTTGTGTTTTCAGTTTGTGGCTGGACTCTGTCAATTTGTTTTGCCCAATTCCAAAGTTTTGTATTTGGGTTTCTTGGGTTCAGGTTTTCACAAGTTTGTTTCCATTTTTCCCTTTTCACATTTACGCATAATCTTTTTTTTATTTTTGCAATCACAATGTTCAGTTCAGTTCTACAATATTTTTGGTTTTGGGTGCACTTTTTTGTAGTTCATTTCTTTTAGTTATAAGTATAATAACGAATAGATTCAAAAAGGATAAGTTTCTTTATTTAGTTATAAGTCTTTGAATATTTTTCGCCTGGTGTGTATAATTTGGAATCCATTTCTTAATATTACCTCTTGGTATTGAAACTTTGGCTGCTTTAATAATGGTGTTCTCGAAAGATATCATATTAGCCTTTTTGAAGTTCCAGAATTTTTCTTAATTGAGCTAGTTTTGGTCTTGGTGCTAATTTCTATCAAATTAGGCAAATGATCACTTCCAAAACTTTTTAATATTTTCTATTTGCATTTGTGGAAAATGTCAGGATAGTAAAAACTTATATCAAGGGCTTGTGCAGTATTATAGCTTGTAGGAATGATGGGTAGGATTCCCATCATTTAAGCACATGAGAAGGCATTGTCGTCAAATATGTTTGATAATATTTTGCCTCTTGGGTTTGGCGTAGAACATCCCCATAGTTGATGTTTGGCATTAAGGTCACCTTCAATAATAGTGTTGTCTGTAAGAAATTGAGCCATTGTTCCATCGTCAATAAATGTATTGTTTGGAGGGTGATACATATTGTATATGTTGATGGCTTTGTTTTGATTGAGGTAGACTTTGATACCTTGGGCTTCGAGGTCTAATGTGTTTGTAATATTAACGGCTATGTCCTCATAGTACAAATTATTGATTAAAATTGCTAGGCCACGCCCTTCAACAGCATATACAGATGGATCTTCAGACCTTACCCTGAGTAATGGAGGGGCCGGAATTAACATAATACTGCAAGATGGAACAAACATCAAAATCAAAGAAGGAGCAGGACAGATTTCGTCAAACTTCACTTGTGAACTGACAGCTATCTGGAAAGCCCTTGATGTATGCCTTAACCAACCATCCCTGCATCAAGCAGAAGGAATTTTAATATACAGCGACTCCATATCCGCTCTAGAATAAATTCAGAAGGGCAATACTAAAATCACACAGAAAATACACTCGTTACTTACCCAACTGGAACCATTGGAGAATAACTGCATTCTACAATGAATCCCTGCCCATGCTGGGATCAGGGGTAATGAAATGGCATTCGAATTGGCAAAGGAAGCCAGAAAGTTGAGCCAAAGGAAAGAACAAATGTCATTATTTGACGCTGATTCTTTGTCAAAATACAAGATAATTAAACGAAAAAATAAGAAAAGATCAAAATGCGAAATAAACTCTGAGAGAAAAATGACAAAACCTATAACAAGACTTAGAACAAAACACTATAAAGGAATGACAATACATCCAGATGGCACAAGAACCTATAGGGCATGCAACAATTGTCCTGGTGTGGAACTTACACCTACCCACATATTCTTATAGCCAGCAATGGCCGCAACCTTGCAAAAATTAGACATAGACCCTGAGCAGCAGCTTTACACACCTAAGATAGTGGACATTGCTGCTGCTGTGATGGAGATACATGGATACATCTGAGGCTCTTTATTGGACACGACAACAACAACGGCATTCCAGAGTAAAATAAATTATCAGAGATAGATACATATTTTTCAAATGAATTAAAATAAATATAATCGATACTGAGTGAGAGTTGAATTAAAAATATTAGAAATTTATTATTTTCGGAAACAAACCGTATCTAAAATATCAATTTTCTTTTTGCTACATGTTTTAATTTGCATTTACCTATTTTACATACCTCTGATTGTATTTGAAAATCGTTAACCAATTCTTCATACTTTTGGCGAAGTGGTGTTTTATTAATTTGTTATTTGATATTATTAGGGTTCTTTCCTGGTATTCAAAAAGGAAAAATACATGCCGATCAGTTATATTTTTCAATTTATCAAACAATTTGGCCGCTGAATCTCTGATTCTGGTAGAGCGCCATCTGGCGAATAAAATTGTAACTAAAATCAATTTCGAATATTTCATTATTTGCCATAAAAAACCCCATTGCATTCTGAACACAATGGTGTTTACCGCATTGCTCTAGCGCAAATATTCGCGGAGTTATTAATTTTTAAAATAGTGCGGGACTTTTGGATCACCCTGTATATTTTTCGAATTGTAACATTGTTGAAGCAAGAAAATGTTTATTCTTTGAGTGTGAAAGCTTGTAAAAAATAGGAACTTACCCTCTATTATTAATTTATTTTTTCTTTGTCGTCTGTTTTGCATAAGTTGAATCTGGTTAGAACGATGTATGTAAATTAGATGATTGTTGCCTTAAATACGAGGTAATGAACTCTATATATAAAAATGTTTAAAGTTTAATAAATCTGAGAGTTGTCTTCAAAAACGATCAAACAATTGTTTAATTAACTTTATTTGTCTATATCTTTTGTGTTTAAATAAAATTTTCAAAAATATATATTAAACTATTTAAAATTACATTTAAAAAAAGCACAAATATATAAGCAATGAATAAATAAAATATAAAATATCACTTTTATAATGCATAAATCAAAGACCATCAATTTGTGAATTTGAATTCTAAATATTTCTATTCCCTCCCATATATAATAATATTAAACATTTATTCAGGAATTAAGAATATTAATCATATATTCATGGAAACCATTAATAATACTGCATTAACTTGGTGGGAAAGTTGGCATATAAATATATTGATTGTTTCAAATATATCCCCATTCAAATACGATGGTCTGATTTTTATTTTAAATCACACGATAATTATTGAGCTTGTATGTTTTATATAAATATATGTGAAAATATTATTTAAATATAAAATAATAAAAAAGGTCAGGTGTTGGTATTAAAATCTAAAATGGCATATCCTGACCGGGTTCACATAAACTTTATATATATATATATTTAATTAAAAAGGCATATGAAAATTTGAAACTATTTTAGACGCGTAAGATTCTTTTTGAAATTAAACAATTTCTACTGTCCTTACTGCAATATGGAAAAATTAATGGGAGGGCCTGGCACATCAGTGGTGAACCCTCCCAGCGGTTTCGCCAGTTTAATCTGGGAGGGTTCACCACCAATGAGCCAGGCCCTCCCATTAATTTTTCTATTTCAGTAAGAGCAGTAGAAATTGTTCAATTTCAAAAAGAATCTTACGCGTCTAAAATAGTTTCAAATTTTCATAACAGATGGCGCGCTTGTGCATCATAAAAAAAGGCATATATTGGATCAAAAAAATAATTTATTTTACCAATATTCAGTTAGCTGAACGCCAATCTTTTTCAAAGTATTATAACACACATTGATATGTTATAATACTTTGAAAAAAGCTGGCGTTCAGTCAAATGAAATATTGGTAAAATAAATGATATTTTGATTCAATATATGCCTTTTTAATTAAAGATTTATTTAAGCAAATATGACCTTAAATACCCATTCCTTGGTTTTTCAAGAAGCCACTGGGACCTAAAATCTTTTTGGTCTCAGTGGTACAGCCAATTCCACACTGACGAGCGCGGAAGGCGTTCGTGGATGGCTTTTTATGATTTATCAAGAAATTGGGTTGGCTAAATATCACGGAGCAAGTTAAATAAACGTTAGTTTGTTTTTGCTCCACTAGATGGCGCTCTGCCATCTAAAAAGCACATGTGCTTGTGGTCTCAGGAGATATGTTTTCTTTATTTTTAAAGATTTATTTATGGATGGCTCTATTTTCAAAATAAATATACCAGGTCTATTAGTATTAAACGCGAAAATTTTCAGTGAATTCAAAAGTTCACCAATTCCATACAACAAAAGATTTTTTATTCAAAGTAATTGCCCTGATTAGCTAGCTATACGAGGTGTGTTCAAAAAGTATCGCGACTTTTGAATTTTTGCGGGTTACGAATATATTCGAATTTCGATCTTTTTGTGGCTTTATGTTGGTACTCATGTCTCTTACTTATGCCGACAAGCTCGGCCATTTTGAATGTTCACTTAATTGTTGACAGCTGCTTTGCTTGCAGGTGTTTTGGATCGTCTTCGATTTTTACCTATTAAAAAAATGGATCAAAGAACCTGTATCAAATTTTGTGTGAAAAACGAAATTAAGTACGCGGATGCATTCCGAATGTTGACTGTGGCATACGGAGAAGCTACCTTGGATCGAAGCAACGTTTATCGGTGGTACAAAATGTTCTCAGAAGGCCGAGAAGATGTGAATGACGAAGAGTGTGCCGGACGCCCGAGCACTTCAACAACAGACGAAAAAATTAATGAAGTGGAGAAAATGATATTGGCCAATCGTCGAATCACCGTTAGAGAAGTTGCTGAGGACCTAAACATATCGATTGGCTCGTGCCATTCGATTTTTATCAATGATTTGGACATGAGACGGGTCGCCGCGAAATTCGTACCAAAATTGCACAATTGCGACCAAAAACAGCATCGCATGAACATTGCTAATGAGATGTTGGACTCTGTCCGCGACGACCCAAATTTGCTCCAGAGGGTCATAACTGGTGACGAAGCGTGGGTTTATGGTTATGACGTGGAAACCAAAGCTCAATCATCTCAATGGAAGCTGCCGCACGAACCAAGACCGAAAAAAGCGCGCCAAGTTCGTTCGAATGTGAACGTTTTGCTGACAGTTTTCTTCGATTGCAGGGGCGTGGTGCATCATGAGTTCTTTCCACAGGGTAGAACGGTCAATAAGGAATATTACCTGCAAGTTATGCGCAATTTGCGCGAAGCAATCCGCCAGAAACGCCCGGATTTGTGGAAGAACAAAAATTGACTTTTGCACCACGATAACGCCCCTGCTCACACATCGTTGCTTGTGCGCGACTTTTTGGCCAAAAACAACACACTAATGATGCCGCAGCCACCGTATACCCCAGATCTGGCCCCCTGTGACTCTTTCTTGTTTCCTAAACTGAAGAGGCCCATCAAAGGACGACGTTACGCTACGCTTGACGAGATAAAGACGGCATCGAAGGAGGAGCTGAAAAAGATTTTTTTTTATGATTTTCTGAAGTGCTTCGAAGATTGGAAAAACCGTTGGCACAAGTGTATAATAATAATGAATAGATTCAAAAAGGATGAGTTTCTTTATTTGAAAAATTAATTCGAGCTTTCGGGCGCAAGCTGCCCTTCTACAGGAATAATAGTTACAATTTCAATTAATCATGTATTTACAGTTATATATATTTTATTTAAATGGTTTCTCGCTTTGGTCTTGTATAGCGTGAGTGGATCACATGCCCGCGTGATTTAGTTCAAATCAAAGAAAAGCCTTGATAAAGAGAGGCGTGTTGCCCCTAGAAATACTAGCCGATTAACAATTTATATCCAGTATATGCCATATATTTATCTATACATATATATAAGCTATTTTTTGCATATTTAGGATTATTTATGAAGTTTTATATTTTATTATTTAAGAAAAATTATTGCTTTGTAAATTAGTCAATTGGTTATATTATTATATGCAAAATTGTTAAGTGGTGTGGTTAAGAGAAATCGGATAATTCTATTTTAGTTTTTGGACCAGCCTATCATATGTCTCTGGAATATCTATGTGTCTATTTATGCTATTATATTTTGATGAAATCAGTGCTTCCAGTATTAATCTTTTGTATTTACTATTTATGTTTGTATAATGAATATTAGGGTTTGCTAGGTTGAAATCGTGATCTGTGTTTCTGATATGTTGTACTATTAGAGATTTGGGGTCTTTGTTTTTAATATTTCTTCTATGTTCGTCTATTCTGTCTTTTATATGTCTACCTGTTTCACCTACATATACATTATTACATTGGTTGCATGGTATGGAATATACGGCTTTGCTATTGTATAGTTTTGTCATAGGAATACTGTTTCTTGTAATGGGGTTTCTTATTATGGTTGCTATACTCGGGTTGCTTTCATAATATGTTCTTATACCGTGTTTGCTTAAAATTCTGGCTATATTGGTACTACTATGGGAATAGGGAAATATACATATTGATTTATATAAACATGGTAATTTCTTATAAGAGAGGGATTATGGAAATGTCTTAATATAAAGTTTTATACAAGTGTATAATATCTCATGGGGATTACTTTGAAGGGAACAAAATAGGTATTCATGAATAAATGAATAATTCTGAAAAAACACAAAAGTCGCGATACTTTTTGAACACACCTCGTACACTCGGACCACCTTTCAGGCAATTTTCGAATTCCTTGTCTGAAAAATTCTATTCCTTTTGAGTTTTCGGAGTATGTCTGAGTTCGAAAATTCCTGTTTTTTTTAGGGCGTGTTCTAAAGATGTGAAAAGGTGGTAGTCCAATGGCGCAAAGTCTGGTGAGTAAGGCGGCTGGGGTAAGAGTTCCCAGCCCAAGTCTTTTATAGTGTTTTTGACCACTTATAAAGTAATTGTTGGCTTTATAGAGCGCTTATATAAGAACTAGACGAATGGCCCGGGCAACGCCCGGGGTTTACCCGAGTGCGAATATATTTTAAAAACGTTGACTTGGGTGGTCGCTATTAACAGGGTGGTCTGTATAGACAGGTGGATGTATCACACAGCTGATAACAGGGTTGTCTAGAGTGGTCGCTATAGACAGGGTGGTCTGTATAGACAGGTGGATGTATCACACTGCTGATAACAGGGTTGCCTAAGGTGACCGCTATAGACAGGGTGGTCTGTATAGACAGGCAGCTGATAACAGGGTTGTCTAGAGTGGTCGCTATAGTCAGGGTGGTCTGTATAGACAGGTTTATGAGAGAGGCAAACTTACATAAAAAAAAAATAAAAAATAAAAAAAATAAATAAAATAAAATTTAAAAAAATAAATAAAAAAAATAAAAAAAAAAAATAAAAATAAAATAAAAAAAAATAAAATAAAATAAAAAAAAATAAAAATAAAAAAAAAATAAAAAAAAAATAAATAAATAAAAAATAATAAAAAACAATAAATAAATAAAAAATAAATAAAAAGAATATTACGCTTCTAAAATAGTTTTATAATTTGATAACAGATGGCGCTCTAGTACATCGTATCTACAGCCAATGAGCGCGCATTCTATCCGTGAGCTTCAGACAAACAGACAAAGCTTCAGACAAACAAACAGACAGAATAAGGCAAATATATAAGTAGATGGTTTTAATTAAAATTACAAATATCTCTCTCAAAAATATATATAGATATAGTATAAGATGGAACATAATTCTTCACCTATAATAACAATCTGACATTTTCAACGCTACTTATTTTTATTTTTTATATATTGTAGCATATATTAATTTCCATAATTCAATTATTTTTAATATTGTAACGTTTATTAATTTCCACAATTCAATTATTATTTTAATATTAAAACACACATATTAACCAAATTCAATTATTATTTTCAACATAAACATTGTAACACATATATATATATTAACTAAATTCAATTAAATAAATTCAATTATTATTTTCAAACATTCCGTGTGTAACACGTCTATGTATTAAATAAATTCAATTATTTTTTTAAAATATGCTTTGCATAGAAAAGGAAATTAGAATATATTTTATTTTTTATTTTTCTCTACTACCAAGTTATTTTCAGTTTTATTATTTTGTATATTTAGTGAATAGGCAGACAGAAAGCATTTGGTAGAATCCTCCTTTTATATTCAAGAATTGAAATAATTTTAACGCAACTTTACAATTAAAAACGGCAACAGAGTTCTGTTGAGATTGGTAAACAAATCTGTGAAATCAATGTTATTTTTCACCAAGTATTCGTTTATTTTTAAAAAACAATGACTTAAAGTATGAAGGACAAAACTTTTCGTATTTTTAGTTAGTTAGTTTAAACCTCCCTTTTTGGTGGAGGTCTAGGGTGGTCTAAACCGTTAGTTTTCGACCGCTACAACCCGGGTTCGATTCCCGCATTGGGCACTTTTTTCTGTTAAAAAAAATCCTCAAATGGCCCCCGAGTCTTGCAAAAGTCCAACCCCACCAGGGTGTGCAAGTAACCAAACGGGTTTCTGGCACATTTATAAGTGCAAAGTCGAACTGCTTTTCACATGTGTATACATGTGGTGTACTTACAGTAAAAGCAGTCGTATTCTTCTACCCACCATGATTATCATGGCCTCTACCACGTGAACTAGGGATAAGCAAAAAAAACTTTCTTTGTAGTTGAATAATATATATTTTTTAATTTTTAAAGCTGCATTTATGCAAAATTGAAATTGCCTTAGAACAGGTTCTTTCTTTCATCACTGGTGTGAATCTTCTTAAACTGATGAGCCAATCTCGCTCAATATTTCCCTATCTCATGGCTGTATAGGACACTATTAATTATTATATATTATATAATACACTGCGGCTTGTGATTGTAAAACAACACTTGAAGTTACACCGCATGAGTTTCTTTTCAACGAAAAATCAAAATTTATTTCAAGGTGAAATATTGACTATTTCTAACCTTTTTGGATGAGGTATGAAAGGATGAATTATGAAGAGTAATGATGAACGGAAAAATAAAAGTGTCCAGGGATGGGAATCGAACCTCAATGTTCCGCTTACCGGGCAAATGCCATGTCCACTAGGCTACCCTGGACGTATTTCTCCGTTCATAAATAATACATAAAGTAACTTATAATACAATATAATACACTGCGGCTTGTGATTGTAAAATAACACTTGAAGTTACACCGCATGAGTTTCTTTTCAATGAAAAATCAAATTATTATATATTTATTATTGTTTCTTGTTTTCTACCCCTATAGGTTGCCTCAAATCTCAGACACCATAGAATTTTATTTT